>CM053267.1:17850824-18220977 GCA_028583415.1 Protea cynaroides | reverse complement strand
TTATGATTGTGACATTCAGTACCATCCAGGTAAGGCAAATGTCGTGGCTGATGCCTTAAGCAGAAAGTGGGCATTGAAACCTGAGGCAGGACCAAGTACAAATGCTGCATTATGTGCTGCAGCCTCGAGCTCAACAGAGAATGATGAAGAGTATATAATAGAGACTGCAAGAGATCCAGTGGAACAGGGTTTAATTCATAAGTTCACATTGATGTTCGCAGCCTTGAAGATCTCATCGGATCTCATAGATGAGGTCAAAGTAGCAACCCTACAGGATCCACACCTCAAGACTGTACAAGAAGATCTAGATAAGGGTAACAGCAATCCTGACTTTACCTTGGATTCAGACAAGGTACTCAGGTATCGTGGACGATTATGTATACCTGAGAGTGAAAACTTAAATATCAGAGATCGAGTTATGACAGAAGCTCATTACACTCCATACTCGGTACATCCAGGAAGCACCAAAATGTACCATGATTTAAGAAGATTATATTGGTGGGGGGTGGGTATGAAAGCAGATATAGCTCGTTTTGTATTCCAATGTCTAAATTGCCAGCAAGTTAAAGCGGAAAGGCAGAGACCCACAGGTTTACTACAACCATTACCGGAACCTGCATGGAAGTGGGATTGTATCACAATGGATTTCGTCACTGGCCTACCCTTGACACCAAGGTCGGTGGATGCAGTTTGGGTTATAGTCGATCGACTTACCAAGACGGCTCGATTCATTACGGTCAGACCTCAGTATACCATGGAGAAGCTGGCCAAGCTATATGTAGATAATGGCATCCCAGAGAGTATAGTATCTAACAGAGATCCCCGTTTTACATCAAAGTTCTGGGAAGGATTACAGAAAGCTATGGGAACAAAGTTGAAGTTTAGTACAGCTTTTCACCCTCAGACGGACGGGCAGTCAGAACGAACTATTCAAATTTTATAAGATATGCTCCGAGCTTGTGCCCTAGATTTCAAAGGAGCTTGGGACGAGAAACTATCGCTCATCGAGTTTGTTAATAATAATAGCTACCAGGCTACAATTCAGATTGCTCCATATGAGGCACTCTATGGGAAGAAATGTTGTACACCTCTGTTATGGAATCAGGTGGGAGAAAAAAGAATTGTAGGACTGGAGTTTGTCGAAGAAACTTGTCGAGTGATTGATCAGATCAAGGAAAGAGTGAAGATAGCTCAAGTTCGACAGAAACACTATGCGAATAATCGACATCGAGATCTGGAGTTTGCAATATGTGACAAGGTATTCTTGAAGATATCACCTGTGCAAGGGCTGAAACGGTTTGGTAAGAAGGGGAAGCTATGCCCCAGGTATGTGGGACCATACGAGATATTGACCAGACGTGGTAATGTGGCATATCAACTGGCTCTATCACCATCCATGTCAAGCATTCATGATGTGTTCCATGTATCTTTATTGAAGAAGTATGTCAGGGATCCATCACACATCTTGACAGTTGACCCACCAGACTTGACAAAGGGCTTAACATTTGAAGTGGTACCTGTGATGCTCTCAAGCCGAAAGGTACAATAACTTCGAAGCAAGGATATCCATTATGTGAAGGTGCATTGGAAAAGCCAATATGTCGAAGAAATTACTTGGGAGGAAGAGAGCACGATGAGAAAGGAGTACCCTAACCTTTTCGACGATCAAGGTACGTTCAAATTTCGAGGCCAAAATTTCTTTTAAGCGTGGGGGAGTTGTGAGACCTACATGCAAATTTTGGGGACAAAATTTCTTTTAAGGGTGGGGGAGTTGTAAGACCCGCACTCCATAAACCCGATCTAAACCTTGATTTCATGTCGTAACAGGTCTTCCGATCATCACCGGGCCAGACGGGACGAGCGGATGACAATCAGGTACAAAATTGGACCAAACAGACCAACTTAAGTATGAATTTTATTCAGACCGGTCGATGGTACCGGTCTATGGTACCGGTCGACCGGTATGGTCTGTGTAGTAGACTACCAAGATTTAAAATTGGATCTCTGCGGGTCTCACTTTCTTAATTCTGAATCCTATGACTTTCCTAATCCTAAGAGGCTTCCGAAACCTAATTCCTAGCCTATTTAAACCCTTCTAAACCTCCTAGGATCCCTTCCATTGATCCTCACAAACCCTAGAGAGGAGAAGGAGATTAGAGAAGGAGAAGGAGCTAGGAAGAAGAAGGAAGAGCCACCGTTGCCATTCCACGACGCACACCTTACGCCAGTCGACGGTAAGTGTTTAAACCCTCCCTCTCACATTATGACTCTAGGATGGTTGGGTTGCTTGGATTAATACCATGCAAAGCAGGTATTGACCTAAACCCTACTTTGCCGTCAAACCCTAATTTAGTCGTTAAACCCTAGATTCGAGTTATAGGATGAATATCATCAAAACTAGACCTGAATGGAGTTGGAAACAACCCTAACTCAAAGCTCCGACGTAGAATGTGTAGGAGAAACCCTAGAATCAATAGAGAGTGATCGACAGCAGTCAAAAAACAAAGTGTATGGTCTTCTGGAGACATACCGGTCGACCATACCGGTTGCACCCCATGCGATCGGTATCGCGACCAGTACATCTCAGGGGGTGGCCTGTGGGGACCGGCTGACCATACCGGTTGTAGGTTTTCCCATAGTTCCGCGACCGGTACATGCGACCGGTCAGCTCTGTGAGTGTATTTTTCTAACCTCGTTGGTTTCTGACCAACGTAAATCCTAAGAAACTATTCTAATTGAACCTTAATATCATGTAGGACTTTGTGATACCACGTTTGGATCTTGCGACGTGGAGCAAGCTATCAAACGAGCGTCAGGTAAGGGAATTGGACCTAAACCCTAATAATTAATGGACAGTAAACCGTTGTTAATAACCCTGAATCTTTGGTATGCTGTTTGTGCATTCTCACATGTCATCTGTTATTTCCAGTTATTATATTTATTCATGCATATTCCATATGCTAGGATGTGATTGTTAGGCATGTGATTATTTTCGTTAATGTGTGGAATGGGAAGGGCCTGGGGTCTGGGATCATTCCTCACACTAGCACCTTTTGTAGTATTCTATCTTAGCAAGCTTGGTGCGGGTAGGGCATCAGGGGGAGGTCGTGGCACTGTGGTCTCCGGCCTGGCCACCACGCTCTAGCTCTATCTCTATGCCGTAGGGAGTTATGTTGGGATAGAGTCTACTTGTGTATTGTTCTGTCTTAGTATGCTTGGTGCGGATAGGGCATCAGGGGGAGGTCGTGGCACTGTGATCTCCGGCCTGGCCACCACGCTCTAGCTCTATCCCTATGCCGTAGGGAGATGTACTGGGATAGAGCCTACAGTGATGACATATAAGATTGGTTAGTTGCGAGCCCAGTTTGCAAGCCCTAGCCAGTAGGGGCTTATGTATTGGTATGGGTAGAGCATCAGGGGAGGTAGTGGGTGCCTTAGCTCTATCTCTATTCCATGATTGTGTATGTGGGCCGACAGTGGTGTGATTTACTGTGCGATGCTACACACTCGTGCATAGAGGTGCGGTGGCCGCCAACCCTTTCTATAGCACATTGTAAACTTAAACCAGACCACAGCATAAAATGATTGTTACTCATGCATATAATATTGTTACACTGTCTGATTGTCTTACTGGGCTAAGTTGTGAGCTCACCTTTTGTATATACACTGTTTTTAGATGTTGATGCAGGTTACACGGTGGACGATTATATGAACGCTCCGGCGTATGGAGGTGTTGCTACTCTGGACGTACAGGCAGGAGAGGACGAGCATGACGCTTCATGCGAGTGCCCTTTCTGCGTGTACCTTTGATTTTATTTTATTTGTTTCAGTTATTTTTTTTAAAGTGATGTAAAGATATTTAATTACGTTTGGAAATTGGATAATTGAATACTTATTTAAATTTATCAACAGAATACTCAGTTCATTTATTTAAAGACTTCTGTTGTATTTATTATATTCTGATTGTGGTTACATGTGATGGTTGGTATGAGTGGACACAGTCTTATTGAGATCCTGGTGTGAACCGTTGGTTCAGTGACGGTTCACTCACACCATTCTGGTTGGTTCAGAATTGAGGTGTGACAACTAGTGTTATCACAAAACATAGAAATAGGTTTTTCTGACTCAATGCCTAGATCCTTCAACATCTACTTTATCCATAATACCTGTGTGCAACATGAGGTAGCTGCAATGTATTCTGCCTCTGCCGTAGATAATGACACTGACTCCTTCTTCTTACTGTGCCAAGCCACCAAATTTCTGTCAAGATAAAAAGTACCTCCACTAGTGCTCTTCCTATCATCAACACATCCTGCCCAATCTGCATCTGAATAAGAAGATAATTCCAGATCCTTACTTTTTGTATACCAAAGACCATAGTCCATAGCTCCCTTCAGATATCTGAAAATTCTTTTCACAGCTACAACGTGTGTCTCTTTTGGGCCAGCTTGATATCTAGTTAGCATACAAACAGACTGTAGAATGTCTGGCCATGAAGCAGTCAAGTAAAGCAGACTTCGAATCATTGACCTATACATAGTGTGGTCAACTGATGAAGAGTCATCATCTCTGTTTAGCTTGCAGCTTGTCATCATTAGAGTGCTCATTGGTGTACAGTCTTCTATTGTGAACTTCTTTAATATTTCTTTCACATATTTAGTCTGAGATAAAAAGAATCCATTCTTTAACTGACTGATCTGCAAACCTAAAAAATAAGATAGTTCCCCAATCATGGACATCTCAAATTCATCTTGCATTCTCTGAGCGAAGTCCTGACATAATTCATCCTTTTGGCCTGCAAAGATGATATCATCTACATATACAACCACAACTGTCTGACTACCATCAATAGATTTAACATATAAATTGCTATCAACCAAACCCTTCTTGAAACCCAACTTGCAGAGATAATTATCCAGTCTAGAATACCATGCTCTTGGTGCTTACTTCAACCCATACAATGCTTTCTTCATTTTACAAACAAGTGTAGGGTCCTCACTCAGTTGGAATCCATCTGGTTGCTTAATGTATACCTCCTCTTCCAAGTCACCATTTAAGAAAGCTGACTTTACATCTATCTGATAAACTTTGAAGTTCTTGTGCATTGCAAAAGCAAGAAACATCCTGATGGCTTCCAACCTAGCCACAGGAGCAAATGTTTCTTCAAAATCAATGCCCTCAACCTGAGCATATCCTTTACAAACCAATCTGGCCTTGGTCCTTACAATATTGCCATCCTCATTGAGTTTGTTCCTGTAGACCCATTTAGTGCCAATAACATTCTTATCTGTAGGCCTTGGCACCAATTCCCAAGTTTTGTTTTTCTCTATTTGATCCAACTCTTCATTCATTGTCTTGAGCCAATTAGCATCTTCACATGCCTCTGCAACTGATTTTGGTTCAATGTGAGATAATAAAGAAAACATTTGTTTTGGTTGTCTCACCTTCCTTGTTTGCATACCAGCTGAGGGAACACCAAGAATCAATTGTTCAGGATGATTCTTTTTTACTCTGCTTGAGCCACTTTTGTTCTGCCTATCTGCCTCAGAATCTGACTGCTCTTCTCTTTCTTCTGTATCAACCACTATTCTCTGTTCTGGCCCATTAATCACATTTTGTTCTTTTTCTGTTTCACTGTCATTTTTGTCACTGTTCTTCAAAAATAGGAGGATCACTATTTGACTCAGTAGTTGAATTTTTGTGCTCATCAACTCTCACATCTGTACTCTCAACAATTTTACCAAGCTTCTTATTGTAACATTTATATGCTTTGCTCGAGGTGGACTAGCCAAGAAAAATTCTTTCATCTGCTCTATCATCAAACTTTCCTAAATCATGATTGGTGTTTTTGATATAACATTTACTACCAAACACCTTGAAGTGCTTTGCTGTGGCCTTTTTACCAAACCATAATTCATAGAGAGTCTTGTCTTCATGTTGTCTCAACATACACCTGTTCTGAACATATACTGCTGTATGCACTGCTTCTCTCCAGAATTTGTTCCCCATGTCATTTTCTGTCAACATAGTCCTAGCCATCTCTTGAACAGTTCTATTCTTTCTTTCTGCAACACCATTCTACTGTGGTGTTCTAGGAGCTGAAGTCTGTCTCTTGATGCCATTCTCAGAACAAAACTCTACAAAATTAATCCAGGTGTATTCTTGTCACACCCCAATTCCGTACCATTCAGAAGGGTGTGATGAACCGTCAACAAACCAACGGTTCAACTAGGATCTCGAATAGGCTATCCCACATATGATAAATCAAAACACATTCCACATTAATCAGAGATAATAAAGTAAATAGCGGAAGTCTTACAGATAATGAACTGAGGTCTAGTCATGATAAATAATTAATATTCTATTTATTTTCAAATAACCAAAACATAACTTAATACATATTACAATATCCAAATACGAAGTTTAAACACTAAACGTATCCACAGTTGAAACGCTCTCTTAACGAACCATGTTCGTTCTCCACAGCTTGCTCATTCATAGCCTCCACCCGTTCATATGTTGGCGTGTCGACAAAATCTTCAATCGTAATACCTGCAACATCAGAAACTAAAAAAAATTACACGTGCGAGGGTGTCACACCCCAATTTCGTACTCTTTAGAATGGTGTGATGAACCGCTAGCAAACCAACGGTTCAACCAGGATCTCGGACAGACGATATCCATTTTATCTAAACCTCATACATCCGCATTCATAATCAAAATAAATACACAATAGCGGAAGTCTTATAGTAAAATGAACTGAGAATCTACTGTGATATTAATGTTTAAATAGTAAATTATTCTGTATCAACTAAGACATAAATAAATATCAAATACATGTCTTTACTAAATCCAAATAATGAAAATAAAATCTAATCGAATACGCATGAGTTGCACTCGCAAGAGTAGTCATGCGTATCCACTTCATCTTCAACTTCCATCGCCGCCATGTGCCTGTACACTGGAGCATTTATATAATCTTCGATGGTAGTACCTGCATCATCAACTAAAAATATTCGACGTCAAGGGGTGAGCACACATCATGGCTCAGTGAGCAAACAAAACAATGCAACAATACATATGGATGCAGTCAATTCATATCTTTGGTCTGGTTTAAAGTTTGCAATGAGCAATAGAAAGGTTTAGGTGGTCAAAGGTTAACGTTTATTGACCCCGCTTCTATACACAAGTGTGTGACGCCGTCCGAAGGTAACGCATATCGTCGACTCACAAGCACCCAATTCATGAACATTGTACAACAAAGGTTAACGTTTATTGCTGTACAGTGCCATACCAACACGTAAGCCCCTGTTGGCGAGGGCTTGCAAACTGGGCTCGCAACTAACCAATCCTAATGCCAAACAGTGTATCCAAGGCCTCACCCCAGCATCACTCAAAACGTCCATAGAGATAGAGCTAAGGCCCCCTGGTAGAGTCAGAAACTACAAGGACCGAGACCACCCCCCCCCTGATACTCTACGACGTAATAGTTCTGCTAAAGTAATGGCGATACGACGATGCTAATGCACAAGACTTGAGTTAGAGATAGAGCTAAAGTGCTGAGACCCGGCAAAGGTTAACATTTATTGACGTACCCATCACACCTCCCCTGATACTCGCTCGCATCAAGTACACCAACCGCATACATACATTCACATGCCTATTCCTACCATCATCATCATCATCATGATGTTATAAACAATAAGTAAATATGCATGAACAAAAAATAGAAATATTGGATGACATGTTATGCACATTACAAACACATTCGCATAGAATCAGGCATAACATTGGACTCAAGAAAATAAAAACAGCTTATTATTAACCAATTAGTTTGTAGGTCTTGTTTCCTCACCTTAACTTGATCGTAAGTCCTCTTTCAAGCTTTAAGAATCATCTTTATATTGATATTATATCACTAGAAAACCTAACCAAGTCGATAAAATTTAATTAAAATTAATTCTGAATTTAAAAACCATGCTGTTAACTGGGGGTCGGAGCTAGGGTCTGAGTTATGATCGACCCTGCGTGCGACCATCCCTATTCTGGGCTTCCCGAACACTGGGGGTCGATGCTCAGGGTCTGGTAGGGTCGATTGGCCATCGACCCCCCATGCGACCCCCTATGGGTTTGTCGATTTTTCTTCCTTCAGCCCATCCTTCGTATTTGGGGTCCTATGGCTTTCTCCTACAATCCATTCCACACATGATCTATGGCCTAGAATCATGATTCATTCACCTATATGGATTTCATCCCCCATGGTTTTTCATGGAAACCTAATCATGGGTTGATGGTTTGGGTTTCTCCGAGATCATACCCACTTCATTATCTACCCTAAGGTCTTTAGAAACTCATGGAAATAGTATCCATACTTGAGAAGATTACTCCTTCTCTGCAACTCTTCTCCTTTTGCTTTCTTCTCTTCTTTCCTTCTCTTCTTCTTCTCTTCCTTCTCTTCTCTTTCTCTCAATTCAATTAGGGTTCTTAAAGGAGTGAAAGAGGCTTAGGGACGTCCTATTTATAGAGTAGAAACTCCAAAAATATGTCCCATTGAGATTAGGAAGGAATCCCATTGAAATTAGGAAAGTTTCCTAATTTCAGCTTTTACCGAGTACCGGGGGTCGATAGGGGGGGTCGGAGATCCCGTCGACCCCTGGTCCTTAAAATGTCCGACCCCCCATATAAAACTGGGGGTCTGACTTCTATATTGGGGGGGTCCGACCCTCCCTTGCTGGGTATGCGACCCTCCCCTTATTTAAGTATTTTTGGGTCAGTTTAATACCTGGGATCGTGATCTCCTTCACACACTTGGTCCATTTGGCTCAACCATGATGGGTAGACCTGGTTCAAGGTGGTAAGACCGGGTTAGTTTGATACGGGTCTTACAACTCCCCCCTACTTATAAAAATTTCGTCCCCGAAATTATTCATACCTTCAGAGTCAAATAAATGAGGGTATTGCTTTCGCATAGCATTCTCTTCTTCCCATGTAATTTCTTCCATGTCTCTACTTCTCCAAGTGACCTTAACATAATAGATATCTCGATTGCATAGTCGTTGAACCTTTCGACTGGTGATTTCAGTTGGTGTTCCTTTAAAGGTCAAATCATCAGTCAAATCAGGTAGATCTACTGTCAGAACGTGCGTTGGATCCTTGACATACTTCTTCAATAAGGAAATATGAAATACGTCATGCACACTTGACATAGATAGTGGTAGTGCTAATTGGTAAGCCACTTTCCCACGCTTAGCTAAAATCTCATATGGTCCGACATATCTTTGGACTTAGTTTTCCTTTTTGTCTGAACCGTTTCAGACCTCGCATAGGCGATACCTTCAAGAATACTTTATCACCCACAACGAACTCAAGATCTCTGTGTCGAGTATCTGCATATTGCTTCTGACGATTCTGGGCTGTTCTCACTCTTTCCTTGATAATGTCGACCACTCGAAAAGTCTCCTCAACAAATTCTGGTCCAACGATACTACGTTCCCCAACTTCATTCCAAAACAACGGAGTTCGACACTTTCTGCTATACAGTGCTTCATAGGGTGACATCTGTATGGTAGCCTGATAGTTGTTGTTATAGGCGAACTCGATCAGTGGTAACTTTTCATCCCATGATCCTTTAAAATCAATTACACATGCTCGTAGCATATCTTCTAAAATCTGAATGGTACGCTCTTATTGTCCATCTGTCTGTGGATGGAATACAGTACTAAACATCAATGTTGTACCCATAGCCTTTTGCAATCCTTTCCAAAACTTGGAAGTAAATTGTGGATCTCTATCAGACACAATGCTCTCTGGTACACTGTGTAATCGAACAATATTATCCACATACAGCTTTGCTAACCTCTCTAGTGTATACTGAGGTCGTATCGATATAAAGCGAGCTGTTTTAGTCAGACGGTCTACAATCACCCAAACTGCGTCAACTACTCGAGGAGTCAGTGGTAATCCAGTGACGAAGTCCATAGTGATGCAGTCCCATTTCCATGCTGGTTCCGGTAATGGCTGTAACAGTCCTGCGGGTCTTTGTCGTTCAGCCTTTACTTTCTGACAATTTAGGCATTGAGACACGAACTTAGCTACATCTGCTTTCATTTCTCTCCACCAATATAATTTCTTTAGATCATGATACATTTTTGTACTTCCAGGATGTATCGAATAGATGGTGGTATGGGCTTCTTTCATCAGTCGGTGTCTAATGTCCACACTTTCTGTTTCGGGTACACATATTCTTCCTTTGTACTTCAATACCTTCTCTTCGTCCAAGGTGAACTCAGGGTTAGTCCTACCTTTTTCGATGTCTTCTTGTACCGTTCTCAGGTAAGGGTCTGCTTTGATAGTTGTCTTCACTTCATCAATTATATTCGATATAATCTTCAATGCAGCGAACATATTGGAAAACCGATGAATGAACCCTTGGTTGGCTGATCCATCCATTGTATCTATCACATACTGCTCATTATCGTGATTGAATACCATTCCAGTAGTACATATTGCTGCAGTTGTGCTAACCTCTCCTTGAGATTTTATCATTGCCTTTCTGCTCAACGCATCCGCTACTACATTAGCTTTCCCCGGATGATACTGGATATCACAATCATAGTCTTTCAATAGTTTCAGCCATCTTCTTTGTCTCATATTCAACTCCTTTTGATTAAATAAATAAGTAAGACTTTTATGGTCCGATTTAATCTGAAACTTCTCTCCGTATAGGTAGTGTCTCCATATCTTGACAGCATGTACTACTGCTGCTAACTCCAAATAATGAGTGGGATAATTTTTCTCATGTGTCTTTAACTGTCTTGAGGCATAAGCAATTACTTGTTCTCCTTGCATAAGCACACATCCTAATCCTAGTCCTGACATATAAGACCCGTGTCAATCTAACCCGGTCTTACCACCTTGAACCAGGTTTATCCGTCATGGTCGAGTCAAATGGGCCAAGGGCGTGAAGGAGATCGAGATCCCAGGTATCAAATCGACCCAAAAACACTTAAAATAGGGGAAGGGTCGCATACCCAGCTAAGCAGGGTCGGACCTCCCAAAACAGAAAGTCAGACCCTCAGTTTTGAAGGGAGGGTCGGACAGCTTAGAACCCTAGGGTCGATGGGATCATCGACCCTCGGTTACCGTAGGAAATAGAATTAGGAAATTTCCTAATTTTCGATTGGGATTCCATCCTAATCTCAAAGGGACTTATTTTAAGATGTTCCTACTCTATTTAAAGGACGTCCCTAAGCCACTTTCACTCTTTTCACAACCCTAATTGAATTGAGAGAAAGAGAAGAGAAGGAAAAGAAGAAGAAGAGAAACAAGGAAGAGAATTATGCCAAAAGAGAAGAGTTGCAGAGAAGGATTATTCTTCTCAGGTATGGATACTAATTCCATGAGTTTCTACAGACCTTAGGTTAGCTATTGATGAGAGTGTGATCTCGAAGAAACCCAAACCATCAACCCATGGTTAGGTTTTCATGGAAAACCATAGGAGAATGCATGAATGCTATCTAGGTGGGTTATACATGGTTTGAGACCATGGAATGAATGTAGAATGGAAAGTAGGAGCAAGACATAGGATCCCAAGCATGAAGAATGGACTAAAAGAGGGAATTGGACCAAAGTGCACCGAGGGTCGCACCGAGGGTCGATGACCATCCGACCCTTGGTGATTCTGACCATCGACCCTCAGTGTTCGGGAAGTTCAGAGTTAAGGGAGGGTCACACCCAGGGTCGATCAGGACTCCGACCCTACCTCCGACCCTCAGTTAACAGAGTTGTTTTTTAAATCTGGAATTAATTCTAATTAAATTCTATCGATTTCGTTAGGTCTTCTAGAAATATAATAACATTGTAAAGGTGATTCTAAAGCTTGGAAAAGTATCTTTTAGCAAGCTAAGGTGAGGAACCAGAACTCCAAACTAATTGGTTAATAACAAAACTGTTTTCTATTTTCTTGAGTCCTATGCCATGCTTGATTCTATGCGAATATGTTTGTAATGTGCATACAGCATGCCATTCAATATTTCTATTACTTGTTCATGCATATTTACTTTATTGTTTATAATATGATGATGATGATGATGATAGGAATAGGCATGTGCTTGTATGTGTGTGGTTGATGTACTTGATGCGAGCGAGTATCAGGGGGGGTGTGATGAGAATGTCAATAAACGTTAACCTTTGGCGGGTCTCAGTACTTTAGCTCTATCTCTTACTCAAGTCTTGTGCATTGGCATCGTCGTATCGCCATTACCTTAGCAGATCTATTATGTCGTAGAGTATCAGGGGAGGTGGTCTCGGTCCTTGTAGTCTCTGACTCTACCGGGGGGCCTTAGCTCTATCTCTATGGTCATTCTGAGGGATGCTGGGGTGAGGCCTTGGATACACTTTTGGCATTAGGATTGGTTAGTTGCGTGCCCAGTCTGCAGCCCTCGCCAACAGGGGCTTACGTGTTGGTATAGAAATATATAGCAATAAACGTTAACCTTTGTTATATAATGTTCATGGTTGGGTGCATGTGGGTCGACGATAAACGTGATCTTCGGGTGACGTCACACACTTGTGTATAGAGGCGGGGTCAATAAACGCGACCTTTGACTACCTAAACCTTTCTATTGCATACTGCAAACTTTAAACCGGACCAAAGATATAAATTGATTGCATGCATATGTATTGTTGCATTCTTTTGGCTACTCATTGAGCCGTGATGTGTGCTCACCCCTCGACGTCGAATATTTTTAGTTGATGATGCAGGTTATACCGTTGAAGATTATATGAATGCGTCTGCGTACGGGAACGTGGCAGCAATGGAAGGTGGAGCTGAAGTGGATACACACGACTCCTCTTGCGAGTCCAACTCGTGTGTATTTGATTAGATATTTTATAGGTTTCTTTATTTGGATTTATTAAGACATGTATTTGGTATTTAAATATTTATGTCTCAGTTGAAACAGAATAAATTGTTATTTAAATTTTAATATCACATAGATTCTCAGTTCTTCTTATTATAAGACTTCCGCTATTGTGTATTTACTCTGATTATGATTACGGATGTGTGTAAGTTTAGATAATGCGGGGATAGCCTATTTGAGATCCTGGTTGAACCATTGGTTTATTAGCGGTTCATCACACCATTCTGGTTAGTCCAAAATTGGGGTGTGACAACTTGGTATCAGAGCATCTCCGGCCTTGCCCGCTGAACTAACATACATTCAAGACAATTGTGAACTGAGATAGGATAAAAATAAAAACAGTAATATTAAGACATTATAAGCACCAGTGATGATTGAGACCAAATTTAAAAAGAGAATAATGCATCTATTAAAGGGGAAACAAGTTTACATACAATGAGAGCGAAACAAAATGTATATATATATAACTAAAGCAGAGTACAGTCCACAACTCGGACAGTTACTCTGTAGTACAAGGAAAATAAAGTACACTCAGGAAGCTGGAGGCGAAGGAGGAGGCGGCGCCTCACGGTCTCTGTCGTAGTCCTTAGCATAGACTCTAGTCAACCATGCCACCTGAGTCTGAGTCGCATGACTAGCTGTGAGATCAACCACCCGTTGATCAGTCCAGCGCTGGGCGTCTAGAAGCTCCCCTATCCTCAGATCCGATGAGCGCTGAGCCTCTCTAATCTCGTGAAACATACTCAGCACGTAATCAGCAGGTGGGCGTGAAGGACCAGCCGCATGAGAAGGACCGATCTCCGGTACAGGATCCGCCGCAGAAGATGTACCAACACCAGCCGCATGCGTAGGTGAAGGCGGTGGTATCGCGTCAACATCCATATACATACGGTCATCATCGTTGACGGGATCCACATGAGCTCTAGCAGCGACAGCAGCAGCCTCAGCATCAGCCATCTCGATAAGAGTGTGAGGGCGCACCATCGCGTTCCTCTCCTCATCACTAACCTGGGCATCCCGCATACCCATCTTGCAGATAGCCTCCCAATCTAGAGGCGACGAGAAGGTCTTCTCCTGGATCTTCTCATCTACCAGGTCAACCCCCAGACGGGTCAGTAGCACTGTAATCATGCGTCCATAGGGTAGATTACCCCTATGACCGGACAATGTAGCACTAATCATGGTCCGCATGATGATGTAGGGAAGGCAGACTGGCTGTCTGGTGCAGATGCTATATGTCAAAAACTGGGTCAGGTGAGAAACCCTCTCATAGTGCCCACTTTGTGGGATCAGATTATGCTGGATAATCTTACAGAAGACCCGTGGAGCTGGACGCAGATAACAAGCTCTCATCTGCCAGTGATCAGGTCGTAGCAGCTGGTTGTCGATCTCAGCCCTCATCTCCATGGAAACAAACTGGGGCTCTCCAGGCGCACAGTACACCATGGGGCCATCATAAGGAATGCCCAGCAGATCGGCCAGTTGCCGATAGTCAAATGAAATGTGCACCCCTTTAACATAGCTGGTGATGCGCAACTCTTGACCCCTCTCAACGTCATTGTAATTTCCCACCACCTGGAGATTACAATAGAACTGACGCACCAAATCCGGACATGTGCACGCGTCGTAAGTAATGACAGGGAGCCACCCCATGTCACCAAATGCTCTCTCTACGTTGAACAAGGCTAGCTCAGCCAAGTTCACCATACGACCACCCTCCACTTTCTTACGAGCATAGTCGGCATACTGTGCCTCGGCTTCATTGGAGCGGAAGCGAAGTGGATCACGAACTCTGGGTACCTTGCTACGAGCCATGGTATCTGCAAAATAAGAAAGAGAAGGAAAATAAGGAATTAATAGGATAAAAATCCGAAATATGATTTAATAACGATGTAAGTTGACCATAAAGCCCCATTTCTCACCATACAAGTGGGCATGAGAACTTACGTAGGTTTAAACATACCCTACAACCCACATGCAGTAGGAAATTTTAACTGACGATGTCCATTTTGAATAAATTCAAGAAAAATAAAAAATGTCGACAAATTAGGGCAAAAAGGGAAAAATTTAAGTTTCTCGATAACCAACCGATGAAACTCAGAAATTTTTTAGGGCTCTTGTTCCTCGAGATGCCAATAACAAAAGCCCCCAATAAAAATCAAATTTTTATGGTTGGAAAAAGTTTAATTTGAAAAATACAAGTTAAATGGACAAAAACCTAGAAAAGGAAACCTAAAAATAGATAAAAATGAGAGAACATACTTGTATGGATGACGTGGACGTCGAAACCCGGAGCCAAACCGATCAAAAACAGTGGAGTAGCACTGTAGCAACTCAGAGAGGAGAGACGAGTCGGAACGGAGGAGAAATAATAGGAAATGACTCAAAATCGGATCTTAAAAATCTGATTTTTAGTCTGAGGGTCGGACAATTCGACTAGAACCATCGACCCTCGAATCGACCCTCCCATCGACCCTCGGCTCTTGGGAATCTGATAGAAAACTAAGGGTCGGAACTAAGGGTCGGATACCCATCGACCCTCGCATCTACCCTCAGCTCTCGGCAAGAACAGGTCATTCCCAGGGTCGAATACCAGGGGTTGGACATACCATCGACCCTCACCATCGACCCTGCATAGAAAAGACAGTATTTTTTTTATAAAATGAGCTAGAATTGGAATTGATTATCGGTTAACGTGCCTACATGAAATATAAATGACTTCTCACCTATTTTGATAATTTTCAGGCACCACCAATCACAGAAAGAAATTATGTCTGGACGTAGAGTAACCCGACAGACCCGAAATGTAGTTCCGCCACCACCACCCGTGGAGGAGACTAGTTAGGAAAATAATTATGCACCGGGTAATCCAGAACCGGCAAACCCTACAAATTTGCCACCTCCACCACCAGAGCTAGCAACCGTGATGATGAATCTGGCACAACAGCTGCAGCAGATGCAACACGCACAGGCTCAGATGCAAGTTGTCATGGGCATTATGTTTCAAGCCACTCAGGCTGCACCCATGCACACAGGACAAGCCAGTGCAACACCGGTGGGTAACCACCCAGCTCCTCTGACACCTCAACAACCTGCTGCACAGATTCCAGTATAGGTTCCGGAAGTAGCTCAGGGTAATTACCAGTATCCACCCCATATGTTTGGGGCAAACCCCCAAAACCAGTTGGACCACTCTCGACTAGTGGAGAGATTCTTGAAGATGAAACCCAAGGAATTCAACGGCAAACCGTCTGATCCGTTGTGGCCAGCACACTGGATAGACGAGATGGAGAGAAATTTCCTCATGATGACTATCACAGAGGAAGAGAAAGTATTATGTGCCACCATCATGCTCAAGGGCGACGCACATCATTGGTGGAAATCCACGAAGGCATATCTACAGACGAAGCATGCCCTACTAACTTGGGCTATATATAAAGAAGCCTTCTTTGAGAAATATTTTCCACGGAGCTTCAGAGATTCTATGGAAAAAGAGTTCCTGAGTTTATATCTGGGACAGATGACTGTGGACGCATATCAACAGCGCTACGAAGAGCTGTTTTTCTTTGCACCAATTAGCATGCAAGAAGAAGACACCAAAACCCATAGGTTCGTCACGGGACTGAGAGGAAACATCAGAGAACATGTTCTGGGCTTAGAAAAGAAAATTTATAATGAAGCTGTCCAGATTGCTCGAGTTATTGAATCGAGCCAGAAGGAGAGTTATTTTACTCAGAACAGAGGCATCAAAAGGCCAGCCGGAAATTCTTACAATGGAGGCAATAACAAAACATATAAGCCTTTCCGTCCTCAGAATTTTACTGCTGCAACCAAGACTACTTCAGCAGCTCAACCTTAGCAAAAACCAAATTCTGAAGGCCCGAAGTGTTTTAACTGCAACCAACCGGGACATATGGCAAGGGAGTGTCCTAAGCCCAAGAAGCAATTCCATCAGGGACGGGTATATGCTATTACGTCCGAGGATGCGGCCGCATCACCCGATGTGGTCACAGGTATGACCGAAACTTTTTGAAGTTGTAATTACATTGTGTGAGCATGTAGACTAAGTTAAAATAAATCACAGGTATCGTACCTATAAATGGCGCACCCGCCAGAGTACTCTTTGATTCAGGAGCTACTCATTCCTTTATATCTGTGTCATTCGGAAAGAAGATAAACTTACCCATCAAAACATTAGACTACAAATTACTTGTACGATCACCGATGGGGTTAGAAGTGGAATTAGAGAAAGGTTATGGACCATGTCCAGTTCTCATTGGAGAGAAGACCTTAGATGCAACCTTGATACAACTTGAGATGGCAGACTTTGATGTCATCTTGGGACTGGACTGGTTAGCTCGGCATTCTGCAAATCTGTTATGCGCCGAAAAGAAGCTAACGTTCAAAGACAAAGAAGGAGCAGAATTCAGTTTCTCGGGAACCAAACTTCCCTAGAGACGCAAGCTCATACTTTCAGCACTAAAGGCTAAGAAGTGCCTTGAGAAGGGGGCAATCGGGTATCCAGTATCAGTGGTCGACCTAACCAAGGAAGCACCACGAATGGAAGACATTGACGTCATGCGAGACTACCCTGACGTATTTCCAGAGGAACTACCCGGATTACCACCCGACCGAGCCACAGAGTTTGTGATAGACTTTATACCTGGAGCCGCACCAGTGTCAAAAGCACCTTATTGAATGGCTCCTACTGAACTGAAGGAATTAAAAGTGCAACTACAAGAACTACTGGACAAGGGTTATATTCGACCCAGTATATCTCCATGGGGGCACCGGTGTTGTTTGTAAAGAAGAAGGATGGTAGCGTTCGATTATGCATCGACTATCGGGAGTTGAATAAGTTGACAATCAAGAATCGATATCCACTACCTTGGATCGATGACTTGATCGATCAGTTACAAGGAGAAAAAGTATTTTCGAAGATCGACCTTCGATCAGGCTATCATCAGCTGAAGATTAAAGAAGGTGATATTCCGAAGACAACATTCAGGACCAGATATGGACATTATGAATTTTTGGTTATGTCTTTCGGATTAACTAATGCACCGGCAACGTTCATGGAACTTATGAACCGAGTTTTCCAGGATATGTTGGATACGTCGGTTATAGTATTTATTGATGATATATTGGTATACTCCAAGGACAAGGAAACCCATATCAAGAACCTAAACGCAGCCCTACAGCGTTTAAGGAAAGAGAAGTTATATGCCAAATTTTCAAAGTGTGAGTTTTGGCTAAGTGAAGTCGCCTTCCTAGGCCATGTAGTATCCGCTGAAGGAATCGAAGTGGACCCCAGCAAGATCGAGGCTATTGTGAAGTGGGAAGCACCAAAGAGCGTTTCAGAAATTAGAAGTTTTTTGGGTCTAGCTGGTTATTATCAGAGATTCGTAGAAGACTATTCTCGGATTTCCATACCTCTCACCAGTTTGACTAAGAAAGGTGAAAAGTTTGTGTGGACGGATAAATGTGAGAAGAGCTTCCAGACATTGAAGTCCAGATTGATATCTGCCTCGATTTTGACTATTCTTATTCCAGGACAGACGTTTACCTTATACACTGATGCGTCGGGATTGGGATTAGGATGTGTGCTTATGCAAGGAGAGCAAGTAATTGCGTATGCCTTGAGACATTTGAAGGTACATGAGAAAAATTACCCCACTCATGATTTGGAGTTAGCAGCAGTAGTACATTCGGTCAAGATATGGAGACATTACCTATACAGAGAGAAATTCCAGATTAAGTCGGACCATAAAAGTTTTACTTATCTATTTAATCAGAAGTAGTTGAATATGAGACAAAGAAGATGGCTGGAACTATTGAAAGACTATGATTGTGATATCCAGTATCATCCAGGAAAATCGAACGTAGTAGCGGATGCATTAAGCAGAAAGGCAATGATAAAATCGCAAGGAGAAGTTAGCACGACTGCAACAATGTGTACTACCGGAAGGGGATTCAATCACGGCAACGAGCAGTATGTGATAGATACAACGGATGGATCAGCCAACCAAGGGTTTATTCATCGGTTTTCGAATATGTTCGCGACATTGATGATTATACCCGATATAGTGGATGAAGTGAAGACAACTATCAAAGCAGATCCTTATCTGAGAACAGTACAAGAAGATATTTTGAAAGGTAGGACCAACCCTGAGTTCACCTTGGATGACGAGAAGATACTGAAATACAAAGGAAGAATATGTGTACCTGAAACAGAAAGTGTAGACATTAGACACCGACTAATGAAGGAAGCCCACACCACCATTTATTCGATACATCCTGGAAGTACAAAAATGTATCATGACCTAAAGAAACTATATTGATGGAGGGGAATGAAAGTAGATGTAGCTAAGTTCGTGTCCCAAGGCCTAAATTGTCAGAAGGTAAAAGCTGAGCGACAAAGACCCGCAGGACTGTTGCAGCCATTACCGAAACCAGCATGGAAATGGGACTGCATCACTATGGACTTCGTCACAGGGTTACCATTGACTCCTCGAGTAGTTGACGCAGTTTGGGTGATTGTGGACCGTCTGACTAAAACAGCTCGCTTCATACCTATACGACCTCAGTATACACTGGAAAGGTTAGCGAAGCTGTATGTGGATAATATTGTTCGGTTACACGGTGTACCAGAAAGCATTGTGTCTGATAGAGATCTACGATTTACTTCCATGTTTTGGGAGGGATTGCAAAAGGCTATGGGTACAACATTGAAGTTCAGTACTGCATTCCACCCATAGACAGATGGACAGTCGGAGCATACAATTCAGATTCTAGAAGATATGCTACGAGAATGTGTAATTGACTTCATGGGATCATGGGATGAAAGATTACCACTGATCGAGTTCTCTTATAATAACAACTATCAGGCTACTATACAGATGTCACCTTATGAAGCACTGTATGGCTGGAAGTGTCGAACTCCCTTATTTTGGAATGAAGTTGGAGAACGTAGTATTGTTGGACCGGAATTTGTTGAAGAGACTTGCCAAGTGGTCAACATCATCAAGGAAAGAGTGAGAACAGCTCAGAACCGTCAGAAGCAATATGTAGACACTCGACGAAGAGATCTGGAGTTCGCCGTAGGTGATAAAGTATTTTTGAAGGTATCGCCTATGCGAGGATTGAAGAGGTTCGGACAGAAAGGGAAACTAAGTCCAAGATATGTCGGGCCATATGAAATTCTAGCTAAACGTGGAAAAGTGGCTTATCAGTTAGCACTACCACCATCTATGTCAAGTGTGCATGACGTATTTCACATTTTCCTATTGAAGAAGTATGTCAAAGTCCCAACGCATGTTTTGATAGTGGATTTGCTGGAATTGATTGATGATTTGACATTTGAAGTGATACCAACAGAAATCACTAGTCGAAAGGTTCAACGTCTACGCAACAGAGATATCTACTATGTTAAGGACACCTGGAAAAGTAGAGACATGGAAGAGATTACATGGGAAGAAGAAAGTGCTATGCGGAAGCAATACCCTCACTTGTTTGATTCAGAAGGTACGTATAATTTCGAGGATGAAATTTTTATAAGTTGGGGGGAGTTGTAAGACCCGTGTCAATCTAACGCGGTCTTACCACCTTGAACCAGGTTTACCCGTCATGGTCGAGTCAAATGGGCCAAGGGCGTGAAGGAGATCGAGATCCCAGGTATCAAATTGACCCAAAAATACTTAAAATAAGGGGAAGGGTCGCATACCCAGCTAAGCAGGGTCGGACCTCCCAAAACAGAAAGTCAGACCCTCAGTTTTGAAGGGAGGGTCGGACAGCTTAGAACCCTAAGGGTCGACGGGATCATTGACCCTCTCATCGACCCTCGGTTACCGTAGGAAATAGAATTAAGAAATTTCCTAATTTTCAATTGGGATTCTTTCCTAATCTCAAAGGGACTTATTTTAGGATGTTCCTACTCTATTTAAAGGACGTCCCTAAGCCACTTTCACTCCTTTCACAACCCTAATTGAATTGAGAGAAAGAGAAGAGAAGGAAAAGAAGAAGAAGAGAAACAAGGAAGAGAATTAAGCCAAAAGAGAAGAGTTGCAGAGAATGATTATTCTTCTCAGGTATGGATACTAATTCCATGAGTTTCTACAGACCTTAGGTTAGCTATTGATGAGAGTGTGATCTCGGAGAAACCCAAACCATCAACCCATGGTTAGGTTTTCATGGAAAACCATAGGAGAATGCATGAAAGCTATCTAGGTGGGTTATACATGGTTTCAGACCATGGAATGAATGTAGAATGGAAAGTAGGAGCAAGACATAGGATCCCAAGCACGAAGAATGGACTAAAAGAGGGAATTGGACCAAAGTGCACCGAGGGTCGCACCGAGGATCGATGACCATCCGACCCTAGGTGATTCTGACCATTGACCCTCAGTGTTCGGGAAGTTCAGAGTTAAGGGATGGTCGCACCCAGGGTCGATCAGGACTCCGACCCTACCTCCGACCCTCAGTTAACAGAGTGGTTTTTAAATCTGGAATTAATTCTAATTAAATTCTATCGACTTTGTTAGGTCTTCTAGCAATATAATAACATTGTAAAGGTGATTCTAAAGCTTGAAAAAGTATCTTTTAGCAAGCTAAGGTGAGGAACCAGAACTCCAAACTAATTGGTTAATAACAAAACTGTTTTCTATTTTCTTGAGTCCTATGCCATGCTTGATTCTATGTGAATATGTTTGTAATGTGCATACAACATGCCATCCAATATTTCTATTACTTGTTCATGCATATTTACTTTATTGTTTATAATATGATGATGATGATGATGATGATAGGAATAGGCATGTGCTTGTATGTGTGTGGTTGATGTACTTGATGCGAGCGAGTATCAGGGGTGGTGTGATGAGAACGTCAATAAACGTTAACCTTTGGCGAATCTTAGTACTTTAGCTCTATCTCTAACTCAAGTCTTGTGCATTGGCATCGTCGTATCGCCATTACCTTAGCAAAACTATTATGTCGTAGAGTATCAGGGGAGGTGGTCTCGGTCCTTGTAATCTCTGACTCTACCGGGGGACCTTAGCTCTATCTCTATGGACATTCTGAGGGATGCTGGGGTGAGGCCTTGGATACACTTTTGGCATTAGGATTGGTTAGTTGCGAGCCCAGTTTGCTGCCCTCGCCAACAGGGGCTTACGTGTTGGCATGGCAATATATAGCAATAAACGTTAACCTTTGTTATATAATGTTCATGGTTGGGTACATGTGAGTCGACGATAAACGTGATCTTCGGGTGACGTCACACACTTGTGTATAGAGGCGGGGTCAATAAACGCGACCTTTGACTACCTAAACCTTTCTATTGCATACTGCAAACTTTAAACCGGACCAAAGATATAAATTGATTGCATGCATATGTATTGTTGCATTGTTTTGGCTACTCACTGAGCCGTGATGTGTGCTCACCCCTCGACGTCGAATATTTTTAGTTGATGATGCAGGTTATACCGTTGAAGATTATATGAATGTCTCTACGTACGGGAACGTGGCAGCAATAGAAGGTGGAGCTGAAGTGGATACACACGACTCCTCTTGCGAGTGCAACTCGTGTGTATTTGACTAGATATTTTATAGGTTTCTTTATTTGGATTTATTAAGACATATATTTGGTATTTAAATATTTATGTATCAGTTGAAACAGAATAAATTGTTATTTAAATTTTAATATCACATAGATTCTCAGTTCTTCTTATTATAAGACTTTCGTTATTGTGTATTTATTCTGATTATGATTACGGATGTGTGTAAGTTTAGATAATGCGGGGATAGCCTATTTGAGATCCTGGTTGAACCGTTGGTTTATTAGCGGTTCATCACACCATTTTGGTTAGTCCAAAATTGGGGTGTGACATGACGCATCAGTGTATAGGGTAAATGGCTGTCCGAGAACAGGAATAGTCAAAATCGGAGTGGATATCAATCTGGTCTTCAGGGTTTGGAAGTTCTTCTCGCATTTATCCGTCCACACAAACTTTTCACCTTTCTTAGTCAGACTGGTGAGAGGTACGACAATCCGAGAATAGTCTTCCACAAATCTCCGATAATAACCAGCGAGACCCGAAAAACTTCTAATTTCTACAACGCTCTTTGGTGCTTCCCACTTTACAATAGCCTCGATCTTGCTGGGATCCACTTTGATTCCTTCAGCGGATACTACATGGCCTAGGAAGGCGACTTCACTTAGCCAAAACTCACATTTGGTAAATTTGGCATATAGCTTCTCTTTCCTTAAACGCTGTAGAGTGGCGTTTAGATTCTTAATATGGGTTTCCTTGTCCTTGGAATATACCAATATATCATCAATAAATACAATAACCGACGTATCCAACTTATCGTGGAAAACCCGATTCATAAGTTCCATGAAAGTTGTTGGTGCGTTTGTTAATCCAAAAGACATGACCAAGAATTCATAATGTCCATATCTAGTCCTGAAAGCTGTCTTAGGAATATCACCTTCTTTAATCTTCAACTGATGGTAGCCTGACCGAAGATCGATCTTAGAAAATACTTTTTCTCCTTGCAACTGATCGAACAAGTCATCGATCCGAGGTAGTGGATATCGATTCTTGATTGTCAGTTTGTTCAGCTCCTGATAGTCGATACATAATCGCATGCTACCGTCCTTCTTCTTTACGAATAATACTGGCGCTCCCCATGGTGATATACTGGGTCGAATATAACCCTTGTCCAGTAGTTCTTGTAGTTTTACTTTTAATTCCTTTAGTTCAGTAGGAGCCATTCGATAAGGTGCTTTTGATACTGGTGTGGCTCCAAGTATAAGATCTATCACAAACTCTGTGGCTCGGTCGGGTGGTAATCCTGGTAGTTCTTCAGGAAATACGTCGGGGTAGTCCCGCACGACATCAATATCTTCCATCCGTGGTGCTTCTTTGGTGAGGTCGACCACTGATACTAGATATCCGACTGCTCCCTTCTCAAGGCACTTCTTAGCCTTTAGTGCTGAGAGTATGAGTTTGCGTTTACGTGGAAGTTTGGTTCCCATAAAATTGAATTCTGCTCCTTCTTTGTCTTTAAATGTTATCTTCTTTCGGCGCATAATAGGTTCGCAGAATGCCGAACTAACCAGTCCATTCCCAAGATGACGTCAAAGTCTGCCATCCCAAGTTAGATCAAGGTTGCATCTAAGGTTTTCTCGCCAATGAGAACTGGACATGGCCATAACCTTTTTCTAATTCCACTTCTAACCGCATCGGTGACCGTATAAGTAGTTTGTAGTCTAATGTTTTGATGGGTAAATTCAGCTTCTTTCCAAATGACACAGATATAAAAGAATGAGTAGCTCCAAGTTGTCACACCCCAATTCCGCACTATTTAGAATGGTGTGATGAACCACTAGCAAACCAACGGTTCAACCAGGATCTCAGACAGACGATATCTATTTTATCTAAACCTCATACATCCACATTCATAATCAGAATAAATACACAATAGCGGAAGTCTTATAGTAAAATGAACTGAGAATCTACTGTGATATTAATGTTTAAATAGAAAATTATTCTGTATCAACTAAGACATAAATAAATATCAAATACATGGCTTTACTAAATCCAAATAATGAAAATAAAATCTAATCGAATACGCATGAGTTGCACTCGCAAGAGGAGTCATGCGTATCCACTTCATCTTCAACTTCCATCACCGCCATGTGCCCGTACACTAGAGCATTTACATAATCTTCGACAGTAGTACCTGCATCATCAACTAAAAATATTCGACGTCGAGGGGTGAGCACACATCATGGCTCAGTGAGCAAACAAAACAATGTAACAATACATATGCATGCAGTCAATTCATATCTTTGGTTTGGGTTAAAGTTTACAATGCGCAATAGAAAGGTTTAGGTGGTCAAAGGTTAACGTTTATTGACCCCGCCTCTATACACAAGTGTGTGACGCCGCCCCGAAGGTAACGTTTATCGTCGACTCACAAGCACCCAATTCATGAACATTGTACAACAAAGGTTAACGTTTATTGTTGTACAGTGCCATGCCAACACGTAAGCCCCTGTTGGCAAGGGCTTGCAAACTGGGCTCGCAACTAACCAATCCTAATGCCAAATAGTGTATCCAAAGCCTCACCCCAGCATCCCTCAGAACGTCCATAGAGATAGAGCTAAGGCCCCCCGGTAGAGTCAGAGACTACAAGGACCGAGACCACCCCCCTGATACTCTACGATGTAATAGTTCTGCTAAAGTAATGGCGATACGACGATGCTAATGCACAAGACTTGAGTTAGAGATAGAGCTAAAGTGTTGAGACCCGTCAAAGGTTAACGTTTATTGACGTCCCCATCACACCTCCCCTGATACTCGCTCGCATCAAGTACACCAACCACACACATACATTCACATGCCTATTCCTATCATCATCATGTTATAAACAATAAAGTAAATATGCATGAACAAATAATAGAAATATTGGATGACATGTTGTATGCACATTACAAACATATTCGCATAGAATCAGGCATAGCATTGGACTCAATAAATTAAAAACAGCTTATTATTAACCAATTAGTTTGTAGGTCTTGTTTTCTCACCTTAACTTGATCGTAAGTCCTCTTTCAAGCTTTAAGAATCATCTTTATATTGATATTATATCACTAGAAAACCTTACCAAGTCGAAAAAAATTTAATTAGAATTAATTCTGAATTTAAAAACCATGCTGTTAACTGGGGGTCGGAGCTAGGGTCTGAGTTATGATCGACCCTGGGTGCGACCACCCCTATTCTGGGCTTCCCGAACACTGGGGGTCAATGCTCAGGGTCTGGTAGGGTCGATTGGCCATCGACCCCCTATGCGACCCCCTGTGGGTTTGTCGATTTTTCTTCCTTCAGCCCATCCTTCATGTTTGGGGTCCTATGGCTTGCTCCTACAGTCCATTCCACACATGATCTATGGCTTAGAACCATGATTCATTCACCTATATGGCTTTCATGATTTCCCCCATGGTTTTCCACGAAAACCTAACCATGGGTTGATGGTTTGGGTTTCTCCGAGATCATACCCACTTCATTATCTACCCTAAGGTCTTTAGAAACTCATGGAAATAGTATCCATACCTGAGAAGATTACTCCTTCTCTGCAACTCTTCTCCTTTTGCTTTCTTCTCTTCTTTCCTTCTCTTCTTCTTCTCTTCCTTCTCTTCTCTTTCTCTCAATACAATTAGGGTTCTTAAAGGAGTGAAAGAGGCTTAGGGACGTCCTATTTATAGAGTAGAAACTCTTAAAATAAGTCCCATTGAGATTAGGAAGGAATCCCATTGAAATTAGGAAAGTTTCCTAATTTCAGCTTTTACTGTGTACCGGGGGTCGATAGGGGGGTCGGAGATCCCGTCGACCCCTGGTCCTTAAAATGTTCGACCCCCCATATAAAACTGGGGGTCTGACTTCTATACTGGGGGGGGGGGGTCCGACCCTCCCTTACTGGGTATGCGACCCTCCCCTTATTTAAGTGTTTTTGGGTCAGTTTAATACCTGGGATCGTGATCTCCTTCATGCATTTGGTCCATTTGGCTCAACCATGATGGGTAGACCTAGTTCAAGGTGGTAAGACTGGGTTAGTTTGATACGGGTTTTACAGAGGGTCAGCTCTCCAACTTGAGCTCAGTGAGAAAATTAAACAATGCAACAAACATATGCTTGCATTCATTCATATCTTTGGTCTGGTATATAAGTTTGCAATGCGTTATAGAAAGGTTCGGTGGCCGCCTCGCCTCTATGCACAGGGTGTGAAGGCCCGCCCAAAGGTTAACGTTTATTGTCATCCCCATCCACCCTACCATGGAATAGAGATAGAGCTAAAGTGCTGAGGCTCGGCCTATGACACTTCCCCTGATACTCTACCCATGCCAACACGTAAGCCCCTGTTGGCGAGGGCTTGCAAACTGGGCTTGCAATTAACCAATCCTAATGTCAAACAGTGTATCCAAGGCCTCACCCCAGCATCCCTCAATACTTCCATAGAGATAGAGCTAAGGCCCCCCGGCAGAGTCAGTGACTACACGAACCGAGACCACCTCCCCTGATACTCTACGACGTAATAGTTCTGCTAAGGTAATGGCGATACGATGATGTTAGTAGACAAGACTTGAGTTAGAGATAGAGCTAGAGTGGTGAGGCCTGGCCTATGACACCCCCCTGATACTCGCTCGCATCAAGCATACTAACCACACACATACATTCACATGCCTATTCCTATCATCATCATCTTCATCATGTTATAAACAATAAATTTAAATATGCATGAACAGTAATAATAGAAATATTGGATGACATGTTAAATGCACATGATAAGCATACACTCATAGAATCAATCATGGCATTGGAGTCAAGAAATAAAAATAGTTTATTATTAACCAATTAGTTTAGGTCTTGTTCCCTCACCTTTGCTTGAGTGTAGATCCTCTTTTAAGATTTAAGAATCACTTTTATATCAACAGGAAAACCTAACAAGTTGATAGATTTAAATTAGAATTCATTCTGACAATTTTAGGCTTGCTGTTAAGTGGGGGTAGCAGGACGGGTAGCAGGATGGGTAGCAGTTTTCTACGACCCCCAAGGGTAGGGTAAATGCCAGGGTCGGATGTTCCATCGACCCTGGGTGCGACCACCCCTTTCCTGGACTTCCCGAATGCTGGGGGTCGATGCTAGGGTCGGATGTTCCATCGACCCTAGGTGCGACCCCCCGTGGTTTGAGTCGAGAATTTCATCCTATAATCCATTCTTTCATGTTTGGGTCCTATGGCTTACTTCCACAATCCATTCTATGTTTGTTCTATGGCTTAAAACTCTAGGTTTCTTCCTTACTTTGCCTACCATGATTTTCTCCATGGATTTCATTGAAATCCTCCCATGGATGAATGATTTGGGTTTCTCCTAAGTCATACCCTCTTCATGAACCATTCTAGACTCTTAAATAAATCATGGAGAATGTATTCATACCTTAGGTTTGCTGAGATTCACAGTTTCCTCTGAATTTCCTCCTACTTGGTCTTCTTCTTCAATTCTCCTTCTCTTCTCCTTTTCTTCCTTCTTTTCTCTTTCTCCCAACCCAATTAGGGTTGTAAAAGGAGTGAAAGAGGCTTAGGGATGTCCTATTTATAGAGTAAAACCTCCCAAAATAAGTCCCATTGAGTTTAGGAAAGGTTCCCATTGAAATTAGGAAAGTTTCCTAATTTTCGGTTCGTACTATTTTTTATTATTTTTCGGGGGTCGATGGGGGGGTCGGACAATTCGAGACCCCTGCGACCCCCAGACCAAAAAGTCACGGGTCGAACAGGGGGTCGACCCTGTCACACCCCAATTCTGCACTCTTCAGAATGGTGTGATGAACCACTAGCAAACCAACGGTTCAACCAGGATCTCAGACAGACGATATCTATTTTATCTAAACCTCATACATCCACATTCATAATCATAATAAATACACAATAGCGGAAGTCTTATAGTAAAATGAACTGAGAATCTACTGTGATATTAATGTTTAAATAGAAAATTATTCTGTATCAACTAAGACATAAATAAATATCAAATACATGGCTTTACTAAATCCAAATAATGAAAATAAAATCTAATCGAATACGCATGAGTTGCACTCGCAAGAGGAGTCATGCGTATCCACTTCATCTTCAACTTCCATCACCGCCATGTGCCCGTACACTAGAGCATTTACATAATCTTCGACAGTAGTACCTGCATCATCAACTAAAAATATTCGACGTCGAGGGGTGAGCACACATCATGGCTCAGTGAGCAAACAAAACAATGTAACAATACATATGCATGCAGTCAATTCATATCTTTGGTTTGGGTTAAAGTTTACAATGCGCAATAGAAAGGTTTAGGTGGTCAAAGGTTAACGTTTATTGACCCCGCCTCTATACACAAGTGTGTGACGCCGCCCGAAGGTAACGTTTATCGTCGACTCACAAGCACCCAATTCATGAACATTGTACAACAAAGGTTAACGTTTATTGTTGTACAGTGCCATGCCAACACGTAAGCCCCTGTTGGCAAGGGCTTGCAAACTGGGCTCGCAACTAACCAATCCTAATGCCAAATAGTGTATCCAAAGCCTCACCCCAGCATCCCTCAGAACGTCCATAGAGATAGAGCTAAGGCCCCCCGGTAGAGTCAGAGACTACAAGGACCGAGACCACCCCCCTGATACTCTACGATGTAATAGTTCTGCTAAAGTAATGGCGATACGACGATGCTAATGCACAAGACTTGAGTTAGAGATAGAGCTAAAGTGTTGAGACCCGTCAAAGGTTAACGTTTATTGACGTCCCCATCACACCTCCCCTGATACTCGCTCGCATCAAGTACACCAACCACACACATACATTCACATGCCTATTCCTATCATCATCATGTTATAAACAATAAAGTAAATATGCATGAACAAATAATAGAAATATTGGATGACATGTTGTATGCACATTACAAACATATTCGCATAGAATCAGGCATAGCATTGGACTCAATAAATTAAAAACAGCTTATTATTAACCAATTAGTTTGTAGGTCTTGTTTTCTCACCTTAACTTGATCGTAAGTCCTCTTTCAAGCTTTAAGAATCATCTTTATATTGATATTATATCACTAGAAAACCTTACCAAGTCGAAAAAAATTTAATTAGAATTAATTCTGAATTTAAAAACCATGCTGTTAACTGGGGGTCGGAGCTAGGGTCTGAGTTATGATCGACCCTGGGTGCGACCACCCCTATTCTGGGCTTCCCGAACACTGGGGGTCAATGCTCAGGGTCTGGTAGGGTCGATTGGCCATCGACCCCCTATGCGACCCCCTGTGGGTTTGTCGATTTTTCTTCCTTCAGCCCATCCTTCATGTTTGGGGTCCTATGGCTTGCTCCTACAGTCCATTCCACACATGATCTATGGCTTAGAACCATGATTCATTCACCTATATGGCTTTCATGATTTCCCCCATGGTTTTCCACGAAAACCTAACCATGGGTTGATGGTTTGGGTTTCTCCGAGATCATACCCACTTCATTATCTACCCTAAGGTCTTTAGAAACTCATGGAAATAGTATCCATACCTGAGAAGATTACTCCTTCTCTGCAACTCTTCTCCTTTTGCTTTCTTCTCTTCTTTCCTTCTCTTCTTCTTCTCTTCCTTCTCTTCTCTTTCTCTCAATACAATTAGGGTTCTTAAAGGAGTGAAAGAGGCTTAGGGACGTCCTATTTATAGAGTAGAAACTCTTAAAATAAGTCCCATTGAGATTAGGAAGGAATCCCATTGAAATTAGGAAAGTTTCCTAATTTCAGCTTTTACTGTGTACCGGGGGTCGATAGGGGGGTCGGAGATCCCGTCGACCCCTGGTCCTTAAAATGTTCGACCCCCCATATAAAACTGGGGGTCTGACTTCTATACTGGGGGGGGGGGGTCCGACCCTCCCTTACTGGGTATGCGACCCTCCCCTTATTTAAGTGTTTTTGGGTCAGTTTAATACCTGGGATCGTGATCTCCTTCATGCATTTGGTCCATTTGGCTCAACCATGATGGGTAAACCTAGTTCAAGGTGGTAAGACTGGGTTAGTTTGATACGGGTTTTACAGAGGGTCAGCTCTCCAACTTGAGCTCAGTGAGAAAATTAAACAATGCAACAAACATATGCTTGCATTCATTCATATCTTTGGTCTGGTATATAAGTTTGCAATGCGTTATAGAAAGGTTCGGTGGCCGCCTCGCCTCTATGCACAGGGTGTGAAGGCCCGCCCAAAGGTTAACGTTTATTGTCATCCCCATCCACCCTACCATGGAATAGAGATAGAGCTAAAGTGCTGAGGCTCGGCCTATGACACTTCCCCTGATACTCTACCCATGCCAACACGTAAGCCCCTGTTGGCGAGGGCTTGCAAACTGGGCTTGCAATTAACCAATCCTAATGTCAAACAGTGTATCCAAGGCCTCACCCCAGCATCCCTCAATACTTCCATAGAGATAGAGCTAAGGCCCCCGGCAGAGTCAGTGACTACCCGAACCGAGACCACCTCCCCGATACTCTACGACGTAATAGTTCTGCTAAGGTAATGGCGATACGATGATGTTAGTAGACAAGACTTGAGTTAGAGATAGAGCTAGAGTGGTGAGGCCTGGCCTATGACACCCCCCTGATACTCGCTCGCATCAAGCATACTAACCACACACATACATTCACATGCCTATTCCTATCATCATCATCTTCATCATGTTATAAACAATAAATTTAAATATGCATGAACAGTAATAATAGAAATATTGGATGACATGTTAAATGCACATGATAAGCATACACTCATAGAATCAATCATGGCATTGGACTCAAGAAATAAAAATAGTTTATTATTAACCAATTAGTTTAGGTCTTGTTCCCTCACCTTTGCTTGAGTGTAGATCCTCTTTTAAGATTTAAGAATCACTTTTATATCAACAGGAAAACCTAACAAGTTGATAGATTTAAATTAGAATTCATTCTGACAATTTTAGGCTTGCTGTTAAGTGGGGGTAGCAGGACGGGTAGTAGGATGGGTAGCAGTTTTCTACGACCCCCAAGGGTAGGGTAAATGCCAGGGTCGGATGTTCCATCGACCCTGGGTGCGACCACCCCTTTCCTGGACTTCCCGAATGCTGGGGGTCGATGCTAGGGTCGGATGTTCCATCGACCCTAGGTGCGACCCCCCGTGGTTTGAGTCGAGAATTTCATCCTATAATCCATTCTTTCATGTTTGGGTCCTATGGCTTACTTCCACAATCCATTCTATGTTTGTTCTATGGCTTAAAACTCTAGGTTTCTTCCTTACTTTGCCTACCATGATTTTCTCCATGGATTTCATTGAAATCCTCCCATGGATGAATGATTTGGGTTTCTCCTAAGTCATACCCTCTTCATGAACCATTCTAGACTCTTAAATAAATCATGGAGAATGTATTCATACCTTAGGTTTGCTGAGATTCACAGTTTCCTCTGAATTTCCTCCTACTTGGTCTTCTTCTTCAATTCTCCTTCTCTTCTCCTTTTCTTCCTTCTTTTCTCTTTCTCCCAACCCAATTAGGGTTGTAAAAGGAGTGAAAGAGGCTTAGGGATGTCCTATTTATAGAGTAAAACCTCCCAAAATAAGTCCCATTGAGTTTAGGAAAGGTTCCCATTGAAATTAGGAAAGTTTCCTAATTTTCGGTTCGTACTATTTTTTATTATTTTTCGGGGGTCGATGGGGGGGTCGGACAATTCGAGACCCCTGCGACCCCCAGACCAAAAAGTCACGGGTCGAACAGGGGGTCGACCCTGTCACACCCCAATTCTGCACTGTTCAGAATGGTGTGATGAACCACTAGCAAACCAACGGTTCAACCAGGATCTCAAAATAGGCTATCCCACATATGATAAACCAAAAACACATTCCATAATAATCAGAGCTAATAAAATAAATAGCAGAAGTCTTACAGATAATGAACTGAGGTCTAAACATGATAAATAGTTAAAATTCCATTTATTTCCAAGTAACAAAACATAACTTAATACATATTACAATATCCAAATACGAAAACTAAACACTAAACATATCCACCGCTGAAACGCTCGCTTAACGAACCATGTTCGTTCTCCACAGCTTGCTCATTCATAGCCTCCACCCGTGCATATGTTGGCGTGTAGACAAAATCTTAAATCATAGTACCTGCAACATCAGAAACTAAAAAGAATTGCGTGCGCGGGAGTCAGCTCTCCAACTTGAGCTCAGTGAGTAAACAAAACAATGCAACAATACATATGCATGTAGTGAATTCATATCTTTAGTCTGGTTTATAGTTTGCAATGCACAATAGAAAGGTTGGGTGGTCAAAGGTTAACGTTTATTGACCCCGCCTCTATACACAGGGTGTGTAAGTCCGCCCAAAGGTTAACGTTTATTGTCATCCCCATCCACCCTAATCATGATATTATACAACAAAGGTTAACGTTTATTGCTATATAGTGCCATACCAACACATAAGCCCCTGCTGGCGAGGGCTTGCAAACTGGGCTCGCAACTAACCAATCCTAATGCCAAACAGTGTATCCAAGGCCTCACCCCTGCATCCCTCAGAATGTCCATAGAGATAGAGCTAAGGCCCCCCGGTAGAGTCAGAGACTACAAGGACCGAGACCACCTCCCCTAATACTCTACAACATAATAGTTCTGCTAAAGTAATGGTGATACGACGATGCTAATGCACAAGACTTGAGTTAGAGATAGAGTTAAAGTGCTGAGACCTGCCAAAGGTTAACGTTTATTGACGTTCTCATCACACCTCCCCTGATACTCGCTCGCATCAAGTACACCAACCACACATATACAATCACATGCCTATTCCTATCATCATCATCATCATCATGTTATAAACAACAAAGTAAATATGCATGAACAAGTAATAGAAATATTGGATGACATGTTGTATGCACATTACAAACATATTCGCATAGAATCAAGCATGGCATTGGACTCAAGAAAAAGAAAATAATTTGTTATTAACCAATTAGTTTAGAGTTCTGTTTCCTCACCTTAGCTTGCTAATAGATATTTTTTCAAGCTTTAGAATCACCTTTATAATGTTATTATATTGCTAGAAGACCTAACAAAGTCGATAGAATTTAATTAGAATTAATTTTGAATTTAAAAACCATTCTGTAAACTGAGGGTCGGAGGTAGGGTCGGAGTCTTGATCGACCCTGGGTGCGACCCACCCCCTAATCTGAACTTCCCGAACACTGAGGGTCGATGCTAAGTTGTCAGACCCCAATTCCGCACTGTTCAGAATGGTGTGATGAACCGCTAGCAAACCAACGGTTCAACCAAGATCTCAAATAGGCTATCCCCGCGTTATCTAAACTTACACACATTCGTAATCATAATCAGAGTAAATACACAATAGCGGAAGTCTTATAATAACATGAACTGAGAAACTAAGATGATATCATTAATTTAATAGCAAATTATTCTGTTTTCAACTGAGACATAAATATTTAAATACCAAATACATGTCTTAATAAATCCAATAAAGAAACCTGTAAAATATCTAATCAAATACACACGAGTTACACTCGCAAGAGGAGTCGTGTGTATCCACTTTAGTTTTAGCTTCCATCGCTGCCACGTTCCCGTATGCAGACTCATTCACGTAGTCTTCAACGGTATAACCTGCATCATCAACTAAAAATAATCGACGTCGAGGGGTGAGCACACATCACGGCTTAGTGAGTAGCCAAAACAATGCAACAATACATATGCATGCAAATCAATTTATATCTTTGGTCTGGTATATAGGTTTGCAGTATGCAATAGAAAGGTTTAGGTAGCCAAAGGTCGCGTTTATTGACCCCGCCTCTATACACGAGTGTGTGACGTTACCCGAAGATCACGTTTATCGTCAACTCACATGCACCCAATCATGAACATTATATAACAAAGGTTACGTTTATTGCTATATAGTGCCATACCAACACGTAAGCCCCTGTTAGCGAGGGCTGCAAACTGGGCTCGCAACTAACCAATCCTAATGTCAAAAAGTGTATCCAAGGCCTCACCCCAGCGTCCCTCAGAATGTCCATAGAGATAGAGCTAAGGCCCCCCGGTAGAGTCAGAGACTACAAGGACCGAGACCACCTCCCCTAATACTCTACGACATAATAGTTCTGCTAAAGTAATGGCGATACGACGATGCTAATGCACAAGACTTGAGTTAGAGATAGAGTTAAAGTGCTGAGACCCACCAAAGGTTAACGTTTATTGACGTTCTCATCACACCTCCCCTGATACTCGCTCGCATCAAGTACATCAACCACACACATACAAGCACATGCCTATTCTTATCATCATCATCATCATCATGTTATAAACAATAAAGTAAATATGCATGAACAAATAATAGAAATATTGGATGGCATGCTATATGCACATTACAAACATATTCGCATAGAATCAAGCATAGCATAGGACTCAAGAAAAGAAAACAATTTTTGTTATTAACCAATTTAGTTTGGAGTTCTGGTTCCTCACCTTAGCTTGCTAATAGATACTTTTCCAAGCTTTAGAATCACCTTTACAGTGTTATTATATTGCTAGAAGACCTAACAAAGTCGATAGAATTTAATTAGAATTTATTCGAAATTTAAAAACTACTCTGTTAACTGAGGGTCGGAGGTAGGGTCGGAGTCAGGATCGACCCTGGGTGCGACCCTCCCTTAACTCTGAACTTCCCGAACACTTAGGGTCGATGGTCAGGAACACCTAGGGTCGAATGATCATCGACCCTCGGTGCGACCCTCGGTGCACTTTGGTCCAATTCCCTCTTTTAATCCATTCTTCGTGCTTGGAATCCTATGACTTGCTCCTACATTCCATTATACATTCATTCCATGGTCTGAAACCATGTATAACCCACATAGATAGCTTTCATGCACTTTCCTATGGTTTTCCATGAAAACCTAACCATAGATTGATGGTTTGGGTTTCTCCGAGATCACACTCTCAACATTAACTAACCTAAGGTCTGTAGAAACTCATGGAATTAGTATCCATACCTGAGAAGATAATCTTTCTCTAAAACTCTTCTCTTTTGGTTTAATTTCTCTTCCTTCCCTTTCTTCTTCCTCTTTCCTTCTCCTCTCTTTCTCTCAATTCGATTAGGGTTGTGAAAGGAGTGAAAGTGGCTTAGGGACGTCCTTTAAATAGAGTAGGAACATCCTAAATAAGTCCCATTGAGATTAGGAAAGAATCCCAATCGAAAATTAGGAAATTTCCTAATTTCTATATTCGGCAGAATCCGAGGGTCGATGGGAGGGTCGATGATCCCGTCGACCCTAGGGTCTTAAGCTGTCCGAACCTCCCTTCAAAACTGAGGGTCTGACTTTCTGTTTTGGGAGGTCCGACCCTGCTTAGCTGGGTATGCGACCCTTCCCCTATTTTAAGTGTTTTTGGGTAGATTTGATACCTGGGATCTCGATCTCCTTCACGCCCTTGGTCCATTTGACTCGACCATGATGGATAAACCTGGTTCAAGGTGGTAAGACCGGGTTAGATTGGCACGGGTCTTACAACTCCCCTCAACTTATAAAAATTTCATCCTCGAAATTGTACGTACCTTCTGAATCAAATAAGTGAGGGTATTGCTTTCGCATAGCATTTTCTTCTTCCCATGTAACCTCTTCCATGTCTCTACTTTTCCATGTGACCTTAACATAGTAGATATCTTTGTTGCGTAGACGTTGAACCTTTTGACTAGTGATCTCTGTTGGTGTTACTTCAAATGTCAAATCATCAGTCAATTCTGGCAAATCTACTGTCAAAACATGCGTTGGATCCTTGACATACTTCTTCAATAAGGAAATGTGAAATATGTCATGCACACTTGACATAGATGGTGGTAGTGCTAACTGATAAGCCACTCTTCCACGCTTAGCTAGAATTTCATATGGCCCGACATATCTTGGACTTAGTTTCCCTTTCTGTCCGAACCTCTTCAATCCTCGCACGGGCGATACCTTCAAAAATACTTTATCACCTACTGCGAACTCTAGATCTCTTCGTCGAGTATCCGCATATTGCTTCTGACGGTTCTGAGCTGTTCTCACTCTTTCCTTCATAATGTCGACCAATCGACAAGTCTCTTCAACAAATTCAGGCCCAACAATACTACGTTCTCCAACTTCATTCCAAAACAAGGGAGTTCGACACTTCCTGCCATACAGTGCTTCATAAGGTGACATCTGTATAGTAGCCTGATAGCTGTTGTTATAAGCAAACTCGATCAGTGGTAATCTTTCGTCCCATGATCCCTTGAAATCAATTATACATGTGTAAGCACCCCATTTTCGCCATCCCAGCTAAACAAAGTCCTGCTGGTGTATGGACAACAAAAGGAAGAAAGGTGATCGAAAGTTTGGATTCTTGACTGTGAATTTGAGGGAGTTTTCAATGGGTCTGTGAATTTGAGGAAGTTTTCAATGGGTCCACAGCAAGGTCATGGGTTATAATTTTGCATGGATGCGTAGGTCATAGAATTATCTTCGAAACGAGACCAGAATTGCTCAATTTCGATATCAAATGAGGAAGATATGACCATTTTAGTCAGATGATACATATGAGGGAGGTTTATAAAATTATTATAAATAATCCTAGGGGCCTTTATGCAAATTATCCTAAGTTGGATTGTTTGAATTTTAAATCATCATATCTTGATCATCCGACATCGGATTCAGATGATTCCAAGACCATTATTCTTCATTCATGATGTTCTACAAAGTGGACGTAAAAAATCCCGGGTAGAAGTCACCAGTGGGTCCCATGCAAGCTTGCATGCAAAATTATCGTCAGAACTTCAAAGCTGCATATCTTTTCCGTTCTACATCGGATTCAGGTGATTCCAGTTCCTATATTCCTCATTTTTAATGTTCTACAAAATGAATGCAAAAAATTTGGAATAGAGGCCATCAGAAAATTTCATGCGGGATGACAGCGGAAATGACCCATGAAATGACAAGGAGAGAAAACCCAGTTAATTCCAATTAATCCAGTCAACTCAGTGCAAGCCAGTTTTGGTCCAACCTAGCTCAACCCATATCGCTTTAACTCGGGCCAACCTAAGTCAGTCTCAACCCGTTTCGAACCAGTTCATCTATGTGCATGGTATTTATATATTATATATATTGTATACTATACATATATGTATGTTATTAAATATATGTGTATATAATATATATTATTATATATAAGAGATAAAATCTAAAAGATCTTGGAGAAGAAAAACGAAAGAGGAGAGAGAGGAGACGTGAAAGAGAAGGAGGCTTTAGGGTTGAGATGAAATCTAAAAGATCTTGGAGAAGAAAAAGGAAAGAGGAGAGAGAGGAGACGTGAAAGAGAAGGAGGCTTTAGGGTTGAGATGAAATCTAAAAGATCTTGGAAAAGAAAAAGGAAAGCGGAGAGAGAGAGACGTGAAAGAGAAGGAGGCTTTAGGGTTGAGATGAAATCTAAAAGATCTTGGAGAAGAAAAAGGAAAGAGGAGAGAGGGAGACGTGAAAGAGAAGGGGTTTTCTAGAAGAAGAATGAGAAAAAGGAAAGAAAGGAAGAAGAAAAAACGTGAGAGAGGAAGAAAAGAAAGGAAAGAAGAAAAAATGGAGAGAAAAAAGATTTTCTAGAAAAAAGAAGAAAAGGAAAGAAGGATCTTCTAGAAAATGAGTGAAAAATTATAAATAGGAGAGAGGAGGGATCCTTTTCTATACCAGAGAGAGGGGAACGTGGGTGAGAGAGAGAAACGTGAGTGAGAGAGAGAAAACGTGAGAGAAGAAGAAAGAAAGAGAGAGAAAAGAGAAAAGAAAGAAAAGAGAAGAAGAAAAGAGAGAAAGAGAAGAGAGAAAGAAGCAGAAGAGAGGAGAAGGAGGATTCACATTCAAAGGGGATTGATACAATCCCCAATCACCCTTCATCAACGGTTTCGCTCGATTTGAGCCCAAGGTTAGTACTCTAAACAAATTTAGAGGTCGTTATAATGCCCGAATGCCAATTTTGCTTGAAAAAGGCTAATTTTCATGAAATCTCAATCATGAATGCTCTATTACATGCTTGTTAATGTTAGGATGCCTATGTCTAACATTTTTCATGAATGATAATTTTTCTAAGCTATTCAATGATGAATTTTTGATTGATATACAATGATGTTTGATGTTTTTTGTAAATTTCATAAAGTGATTTTCTCATCTGAAAATTCCAGATTTAGGGTTCAAACTTAGGACGTACATCATATGTATTTTTTCTAAGATTTTGAAGCCCAAAATTTTATGGGAGTTTCTCTGATATGATAGAAGACTACCCTAAAAATTTCGTTCCATTGGGAATTGGGGAAATATATCAAAAAATTTGTCTTTGACATTGCTATTTTTCTCGGATGTAATGCAATCCTCCATCGGAAAGTCTCTAGACAAAGGCCTTATGTCCATAATCAGAAAATCCACTTAACATGAACTTTTTAGACATGAAAGTCTTCTAAAAAATCGCACTGGTTTCATATTTTGTCCATTTTTTGTTGAATTGATATCAATTTTTAAGTGCATAGTGCTCTGATTTCAAATCTGTCATGATGTGCTGATTTGCATGATTGAAAAGAGTCATTTTTCACAAATAAAATATACTGTTTTAACTTGTTTTTCTTAATGAAATTTTAGATCAGACAGTTATCTACATAGATATATGTCTGTATTTAATTTTCATTAAGAATAGAATTTTATTTGGAATTTATGGTGCAACTGGTCAAAAATCTGGAACAGACCTGACCAGTGTATTTGCCTGTACTTGGGGAATATTTTCGACCTGCCTATGGTCTCTTTTAGGATTAGCTTCCTTGAGAAAAAATGTTGGCCTCTGAGTCTTCTTTCCAGGGATATCTGTTAAGAATTTTTTGAGTAAGTACAGTGCCCTATGTGCCCATTTTGGTCCAGCCTGACAAAGCTGTCATCTTGCTACGTGTTCCATCATGTTTTGATTGATTCTCATATGCTTTGGTTGTTTCTCACATGCCATATTTGATGCTATGCTATGTTCGGATGCTCGTATGCATACACTACTATAATTGGAATGGTCATACTGCCATAATTGGAATAATCACATTGCCATGATTGGAATGTTACACATGCTTATTGCCATATTTGTCTACTACACTTGCTCACATATTACTGCCATGTTTGGGTGCACACTTACCATGTTTGTATTGATTCACATGCTCACTTTCCATTTTTGACTGATATGTTGCTAAATTTGAATATATTTCTAACATGCTATATTTGGATGCTTACACTGCTATATTTAAGCTCACATTGCTTTGTTAGATTATTTACATTGTATAACAACTAGGGCAAGATACACCCTAAGATGGAAAGAATTGAACAATTAGGGTAGTGAAACCCTAAAAATGGAAAGAATAATTAGGGCAAGATAAACCCTAGAATAAAGAGAATAATTAGGGTATGAAACTCTAAAAAATAAAAATCACAATGAAAAGGGATAGGAAACCCTAAAAACCTAAAAATAGAAACAATTAAAAATGATAGGAATTTAGGTCTCATCCCTAGATCCTATTGACAAAAATAGAAAGAATTTGGTACACATCCCAAATAAAAATGGTAGGAATTTAGGTCTCATCCCTAGATCCTATTGACAAAAATAGAAAGAATTTGGTACACATCCCAAATAAAAATGGTAGGAATTTAGGTCTCATCCCTAGATCCCATTAACAAAAATAGAAAGAATTTGGTACACATCCCAAATAAAAATGGTAGGAATTTAGGTCTCATCCCTAGATCCTATTAACAAAAATAGAAAGAATTTGGTACACATCCCAAATAAAAATGGTAGGAATTTAGGTCTCATCCCTAGATCCTATTGACAAAATTGGAAGGATTTTGGTACACATTCCAAATCCGACTCTCAAAACCCTTTCGAACTACGTCGTACCTGATTTCTAGGGCAAACCCTAGAATACGTAGGCAATTTGGGAATCCCAAATACGGTACAAAGCCACCCATCAACCATACATCCAGCATAAACTTCAACTTGAACAAAAAATCTAATTGAAGCACATGCATAAATCACTTCCATAATCTTTAATCAAACAACCCATTTTCGAACTACGTTTTTGGACTTGATTTCCAGGATTGGAATACGTAGGCAGTTTGAGATGTCTTACATGTCTCAGATTCAGTCCAAGACCGAACCATCTTTGGTTCGGTTCATTGTATGATATTGTACATTACGTTTTCTTGTTTATTTACTTTAAAACATGATTGGCTGAACCCTAGGTTAGAATAACTTAGCAACTTGGTTTAGGACATCCCCCATTGAACCCTAGTCATCCAGTTGACCAAGCACAGTCAAAATTAGAATTTAAGGAGAGTTTAGGAGGCCGATATTGATCGGGCGGTTTGGGTGCCTAACACCTTCCCATAACCGTACCCTGAATACTTACCCGATCTCTTGCAGACCAAAGAACCGATACATTGGGTCACGAGTCGATAGAAGTTTTACCTTAGGGTGAGGCTACATTTTTAGAGGTCCTAGACCTTAATCTAGGTGGCGACTCCAACAGATACAATCGATCTTCATCGATACGGGATACACATTTCCATCCAAAGGAGGATCACGTCGATTTCCCATTGTCCTCACAGTGGCGACTCCACTGGGGATTAATATTCAGACTCCTAGGATACTTTCCTTATATTGATTTGCTTGACATTTGATGCTAGATCTAGGGTACTATATTTATTGTTTGTACATATTGCTTTGGGGGGAATGGGTTCAGTCACACTTTCGTGTGAGTAGCCGAACCGGGTCCCATGCATGTGGGACAGCCCGCTTGGTGAAACACACAGCCTTGGCCTGTACTTTGTGAGACCACGACCGGCGAGCAGCCTCTAACGAGCGTTTCTTGGGTCCGCCTGGGAATGCATTATGCTACTCCACGTCGCTTGGATCCTTGCAACATAGTATATAAAGGGATTGGGGGCCCATTATTCATCGAGCATTCGGTGATAGGTTACCCCATCCTCGTCAAGGTGGCCTTTTCTGTCCTAACCCAGTTGAGCCACATGTATGTTATTTTGGTCCATCTTTGAACCAACATGGTAAAATCTACTCGATCATAATATTTACATCTGAGACGTCGAAGTTCTGCCCGTTTTTGTCCTTGACTTGTCAACATGTTTGGATCCACGCTTGAGTATTCTTGTCTCTAACTTGTTGGGAGCGTGAGGGTTACGTATACCCGCATACACATTAGTGTGGGCGGTCTATACACGCCCTCCATCGTACAAAGCTCATTGTGTTGACCGTTCAATATTGATACATCAATCTCAAAAACGATCGGAAAATCTTCGTCACGGTATAGATACTATGATCAAGTAGAAATTTACCGATTTTTTCAATCATGAACCGTTTTTGTCATCCATCATGAAAACTACAAATAAGCATATCCGTTTCAATTTCTTGAAATTCGATGAACCACATGGTCGAACCTTGGTGCTACAATGATCCATTCGGAATATTGAGGCCCCAAGACCAATCATGGGGTTATTCAAATACAAATAAATTGTTACAGATGATGTCTAATGGTCGGTTTTCATGAAGGAGCTAACTTTGTTTGGTCGAGTCAGCTTGTATGTGTATGTGCATCCTTCTCGTGTCCAGTCACTTCTGAGTCTTAACCTTCGTTCATTATTTATATAAAAATAAAATTAAAAAAAACAAAAAACAAAAAAAACAAAAAACAAAAAAAAAAAAAAAAAAAAAAAAAGAAAAAAAAGAAAGAAAGGTTGAACTAGGGAGGATATGATTGTCTAGACTTAAGAGAACACCTGAGTGAGTAAACAAAACATCCACTCTTATTACTTCCACTCATAAGAATGTCTCATCATCACTGGTTCATGTCTCGGTTCATGTTCATATGGAGGACTTTTGTACCTCAAAGTATTGGAATAGTTGGAAGACAGTATATTGAGAGCCCAAATATTACAGAGCGGAATTGAAATTTCCCAGATCGGAGTTGAGGAATCCAAGAGGTTAGAAAGCTGAATCATAGATTCTGAGAGATTACATGTTTCTTTCCCATGCTAGCATACCTGCCAAATTTAAATGAAAAAAAACTGAGATTGGAAAGCATTTCGTTCACCCTTGGCAATTGAGCCACTTTGACTGAAGGAGTTGGTTTCTGACTCCCAAATTACTTTCATCAACCAAGGTGACCATAACTCAAAGGAGTAGTCCTCGAACCTTTAAGAATGGCCCACCCACCTCCCAAAATCCAGGATGAAAAGGAAGACCATGTGGTCAATTGTATCCCAAAATTAAGGTAGCCTAAAAATAAACTTCATGTGCACCCTAAACTGGGGCAAAACCAAAATGTTAGTATACCCTAAATTGGGGCACAACAAAAATATCAGTGCACCCTAAACTGGGGCATATTAAAATGTTAATGGATTCAAAGTGGAGCAAACCAAAAAGGTGAAGGACCAACAATGGTATAGGTCAGAATTTCATGACATCCAAACTGGGGCAAAGATTGGAATACATTTACCCCAAATTGAGGCATTGGCCAGGTGAATATCAAACCCGAATTAGGGCATAAATCAAAATGGGGTTTAGCTCAAGATGGAAATGGTCAATCACATGTCGATAGATAGGCATAATGAGCTTTACTAGCGAAAGTCTGAACAGAAATTCGGTCCTACAACCAATCATAAGTTGACGTCAATGATGTCGTATCCAATTGGGGTAACTCGGTGAATTACTTGTCTAAACTGGCTACCATTGGTATCTGATAGGTCATCTATGTTTGGGCTTAAGTTCGATGTGTCTGTAGACGGTCTAGTCCAAAATGCTCTGAAAAAATGAACAATAATCACCTCATTTGAGACATCAACAACAGTGCTTTACTACTTCCAATCCATTCCTTCCCAGTTTGATATTTCTTCCTCTTCCATGTCCGTTGCTAATTCTGACTCTGATGACGATTGAGATGAAGGGCCACAACCTGAACTTCTACTCCATCGGCCTTTAGAGAAATGAAAGCTCAACACACACGTGAAAGTTAAAGATAATTACGTTGAAGTCATGCAAGCATTCTCAAAGATACAAGTTGGTACATCAAAATATCATCCCATTTGGTCGATTTATTAAAAAAAATTTTGGAATATTCCTTGAAAGTAAAGAACATTTACAGACTCATACAAGTGGTTCATTTAGTTTTACAAGAATGGGTCTACACACAAGGCATTATCAAGTTTACATCAATCCATGTGATCTTCTACAAGTGCATAAAGTCTACAGACATAAAACATGCTACGGATCAACCTCAAAGTCAAAGATGAGCTCAAAAAAAAAAAAAAGAGAGAAAAGAAAAAAAGGAAGAAAAAAAAAAAAAAAGAAAAGGAAAGAAAGAGAAAAAAAAAAAAGAAAAAAAAGAAAAAGAAAAGAAAAAAGAAAGAGCTATACAAAATAATGAGGTTGGTTAGCATACTACATTGGAAAAATGATGGTGGACAAGTTCAACTATGGTGCATAGACATGAAGCAACTACTTTGAAACACTAATGATGAGTGAGTTTGATGACAAGGCATGTACATGGGGCAACTCCTTTGGAGTCCTGCTGATGGACGAGTTCAGTTATAGAGCAACAAGTCAATTGGTTCTCATACAATGATATATAGACACCATTTCTTAGAACCTGATTGGAGACCTGATCATTTGTTGTGATTCACGTTGTGTGTTGAGCTGGATTTTTGATATTGGTCACTACATCCCACCCATACAGGGGGTGGTCTCATCACTTTGTTGTCATCAGAGGATTTCTTTTCGGCTAAAGACTCTCTCCCCCGTCCATCAATCTGACGGTCTTCCACAGAGTCTACATTACATGCCCTTATTTCAAATGTTACAAAATTTTATCGTATCGTTTCTTGTGAACATGTCGTCTTGTTATGCATAAATATTGTTTAATAAATCTGACTGGAATATCTATCTGTCGTTCATCATTTCGACGGCGTCCAAGAATTCCATAGTCCTTTGTTGCTAGCCAATAAAATGGCATCGCCTAGTGGAGATCAAGCCATTCTACATAAACAACCAAACACTCTCCCAATGGCAGACCCATTGGACAGTTTCTTATCTGTCCATCTGGACCTTCATCGTCATACTTGTATACAGACTTAAAGGATTTGGGCCCAAACATGGTTACAACTGATTCAGCATCTGAGCATAGCTTGTTGAAACTTGTTTTCTATCTGAGTGATACCGAGAAGAGAAAGCATTCTTTGATGTTTTTTCTAAAGATTAGTGTAGGGTTGCATCTCCTTAAGGTTATTTCTAGTGATGACTCAAAAGTCGTCTTCCTATCAATATGTGCAAACTTGAACTAAGACACTGGGGCAAAATCACCAATTTATCCAAACATCATGAGTTTAGTTGAGCCCTCTGTTTGAAACTCTAGCTGAGTTCATTTGAATGTAAGAGAAAGATGACTCATACAAATTTGAAAAAAAAATGAAAGAAAATTGAGTCATTGTCATCATTTGCCCCTCATTAAAAAGACCAGATTTTCCTTTGATCAAAGTGAAACCCATATAAATTTGGCAGGAATGCAGAACATATCAAAATTGCCTATTAAAGAAAAGAAACATGTTTCTCTCGGTCTAGATTAAGTCAAGTCAAGGAAAGTCGATCAAATCATGATCTCTAGTTCCTCTTGGATTCCGAGCAATGTTAGTGGACAAAGTGCAGATGCTGAGCCTCATTGTGGCTACCTCAATATTTATGGAAAGTTCAACCCATTTTGGGAATGAAGAAAGATGAAGAAAGAAATTGAAAAGAACAAGAAAAAGAAAAAAGAAAAATGAAAGTACAGAGAAGAAAGAATACTGAATGAAAGCAGAATTAGAATGGAAAAGAGAACAAGATGCAAGCAAAGAGAAGAAAGAAAGAAAGATCATGGAAAGAGAGAAAAAACCAGCCCGAACTACGCGGAACCTGATTCTGGAGGGACGGAAATCCCAAAGGATACGTAGGCAATTTGGGACACCCCAAATTCGGTCCAAAGGATACACATCCAAAGGATACACATCCAAAGGCTACACATCCAAAGGCTACACAGCCAAAGGCTACACATCCAAAGGCTACACATCCAAAGGATACACATCCAAAGGCTACACATCCAAAGGCTACACATCCAAAGGATACACATCCAAAGGATACACATCCAAAGGCTACACATCCAAAGGCTACACATCCAAAGGCTACACATCCAAAGGCTACACAGTCAAAGACTACACATCCAAAGGTTACAAATCCAGAGCACAAAACACAGTTACCGTTACATCATGAGCGGTCTTGAGCTAAAGTCACAGACCTGATAGGGTCGCTACTCAAGAAGCTTGACAGTTACAGTTACATCATGAGCGGTCTTGAGCTAAAGTCACAGACCTGATGAGGTCGCTACTCAAGAAGCTTGACATCGCTACTCAAGGAGCTTGACATCTACAGTTGTTTGTTGTACAGTGTAAACAAAAAAAAAAAAAAAAAAAAAAAAGGGGGGGAGGAGAGTAGTTACAGCATCGGTTCAAGAGAGCAATGGTAGAATTCGGATCAAGTGCAGAATAATACAAAAATGGGCTACTTTTATCTTCGGCCTCAATTGCCCACAATCTCGGTCGAAGAGGGGCATCTGTAAGCACCCCATTTTTGCCATCCCAGCTAAACAAAGTCCTGCTGGTGTATGAACAACAAAAGGAAGAAAGGTGATCGAAAGTTTGGATTCTTGACTGTGAATTTGAGGGAGTTTTCAATGGGTCTATGAATTTGAGGAAGTTTTCAATGGGTCCACAGCAAGGTCATGGGTTATAATTTTGCATGGATGCGTAGGTCATAGAATTATCTTCGAAACGAGACCAGAATTGCTCAATTTCGATATCAAATGAGGAAGATATGACCATTTTAGTCAGATGATACATATGAGGGAGGTTTATGAAATTATTATAAATAATCCTAGGGGCCTTTATGCAAATTATCCTAAGTTGGATTGTTTGAATTTCAAATCATCATATCTTGATCATCCGACATCGGATTCAGATGATTCCAAGACCATTATTCTTCATTCATGATGTTCTACAAAGTGGACGTAAAAAATCCCGGGTAGAAGTCACCAGTGGGTCCCATGCAAGCTTGCATGCAAAATTATCGTCAGAACTTCAAAGCTGCATATCTTTTCCGTTCTACATCGGATTCAGGTGATTCCAGTTCCTATATTCTTCATTTTTAATGTTCTACAAAATGAATGCAAAAAATTTGGAATAGAGGCCATCGGAAAATTCCATGCGGAATGACAGCGAAAATGACCCATGAAATGACAAGGAGAGAAAACCCAGTTAATTCCAATTAATCCAATCAACTCAGTTCAAGCCAATTTTGGTCCAACCTAGCTCAACCCATATCAGTTTAACTCAGTCAACCTAAGTCAGTCTCAACCCGTTTTGAACCAGTTCATCCATGTGCATAGTATTTATATATTATATATATTGTATACTATACATATATGTATGTTATTAAATATATGTGTATATAATATATATTATTATATATAAGAGATAAAATCTAAAAGATCTTGGAGAAGAAAAAGGAAAGAGGAGAGAGAGGAGATGTGAAAGAGAAGGAGGCTTTAGGGTTGAGATGAAATCTAAAAGATCTTGGAGAAGAAAAAGGAAAGAGGAGAGAGAGGAGACGTGAAAGAGAAGGAGGCTTTAGGGTTGAGATGAAATCTAAAAGATCTTGGAAAAGAAAAAGGAAAGCGGAGAGAGAGAGACGTGAAAGAGAAGGAGGCTTTAGGGTTGAGATGAAATCTAAAAGATCTTGGAGAAGAAAAAGGAAAGAGGAGAGAGGGAGACGTGAAAGAGAAGGGGTTTTCTAGAAGAAGAATGAGAAAAAGGAAAGAAAGGAAGAAGAAAAAACGTGAGAGAGGAAGAAAAGAAAGGAAAGAAGAAAAAATGGAGAGAAAAAAAGATTTTCTAGAAAAAAGAAGAAAAGGAAAGAAGGATCTTCTAGAAAATGAGTGAAAAATTATAAATAGGAGAGAGGAGGGATCCTTTTCTATACCAGAGAGAGGGGAACGTGGGTGAGAGAGAGAAACGTGAGTGAGAGAGAGAAAACGTGAGAGAAGAAGAAAAAAAGAGAGAGAAAAGAGAAAAGAAAGAAAAGAGAAGAAGAAAAGAGAGAAAGAGAAGAGAGAAAGAAGCAGAAGAGAGGAGAAGGAGGATTCACATTCAAAGGGGATTGATACAATCCCCAATCACCCTTCATCAACGGTTTCACTCGATTTGAGCCCAAGGTTAGTACTCTAAACAAATTTAGAGGTCGTTATAATGCCCGAATGCCAATTTTGCTTGAAAAAGGCTAATTTTCATTAAATTTCAATCATGAATGCTCTATTACATGCTTGTTAATGTTAGGATGCCTATGTCTAACATTTTTCATGAATGATAATTTTTCTAAGCTATTCAATGATGAATTTTTGATTGATATACAATGATGTTTGATGTTTTTTGTAAATTTCATAAAGTGATTTTCTCATCTGAAAATTCCAGATTTAGGGTTCAAACTTAGGACGTACATCATATGTATTTTTTCTAAGATTTTGAAGCCCAAAATTTTATGGGAGTTTCTCTGATATGATAGAAGACTACCCTAAAAATTTCGTTCCATTTGGAATTGGGGAAATATATCAAAAAATTTGTCTTTGACATTGCTATTTTTCTCGGATGTAATGCAATCCTCCATCGAAAAGTCTCTAGACAAAGGCCTTATGTCCATAATCAGAAAATCCACTTAACATGAACTTTTTAGACATGAACGTCTTCTAAAAAATCGCACTGGTTTCAAATTTTGTCCATTTTTTGTTGAATTGATATCAATTTTTAAGTGCATAGTGCTCTGATTTCAAATCTGTCATGATGTGCTGATTTGCATGATTGAAAAGAGTCATTTTTCACAAATAAAATATATTGTTTTAACTTTTTTTCTTAATGAAATTTTAGATCAGACAGTTATCTACATAGATATATGTCTGTATTTAATTTTCATTAAGAATAGAATTTTATTTGGAATTTATGGTGCAACTGGTCAAAAATCTGGAACAGACCTGACCAGTGTATTTGCCTGTACTTGGGGAATATTTTCGACCTGCCTATGGTCTCTTTTAGGATTAGCTTCCTTGAGACAAAATGTTGGCCTCTGAGTCTTCTTTCCAGGGATATCTTTTAAGAATTTTTTGAGTAAGTACAGTGCCCTATGTGCCCATTTTGGTCCAGCCTGACAAAGCTGTCATCTTGCTACGTGTTCCATCATGTTTTGATTGATTCTCATATGCTTTGGTTGTTTCTCACATGCCATATTTGATGCTATGCTATGTTCGGATGCTCGTATGCATACACTACTATAATTGGAATGGTCATACTGCCATAATTGGAATAATCACATTGCCATGATTGGAATGCTACACATGCTTATTGCCATATTTGTCTACTACACTTGCTCACATATTACTGCCATGTTTGGGTGCACACTTACCATGTTTGTATTGATTCACATGCTCACTTTCCATTTTTGACTGATGTGTTGCTAAATTTGAATATATTTCTAATATGCTATATTTGGATGCTTACACTGCTATATTTAAGCTCACATTGCTTTGTTAGATTGTTTACATTGTACAACAACTAGGGCAAGATACACCCTAAGATGGAAAGAATTGAACAATTAGGGTAGTGAAACCCTAAAAATGGAAAGAATAATTAGGGCAAGATAAACCCTAGAATAAAGAGAATAATTAGGGTATGAAACTCTAAAAAATGAAAATCACAATGAAAAGGGATAGGAAACCCTAAAAACCTAAAAATAGAAACAATTAAAAATGATAGGAATTTAGGTCTCATCCCTAGATCCTATTGACAAAAATAGAAAGAATTTGGTACACATCCCAAATAAAAATGGTTGGAATTTAGGTCTCATCCCTAGATCCTATTGACAAAAATAGAAAGAATTTGGTACACATCCCAAATAAAAATGGTAGGAATTTAGGTCTCATCCCTAGATCCTATTAACAAAAATAGAAAGAATTTGGTACACATCCCAAATAAAAATGGTAGGAATTTAGGTCTCATCCCTAGATCCTATTAACAAAAATAGAAAGAATTTGGTACACATCCCAAATAAAAATGGTAGGAATTTAGGTCTCATCCCTAGATCCTATTGACAAAATTGGAAGGATTTTGGTACACATTCCAAATCCGACTCTCAAAACCCTTTCGAACTACGTCGTACCTGATTTCTAGGGCAAACCCTAGAATACGTAGGCAATTTGGGAATCCCAAATACGGTACAAAGCCACCCATCAACCATACATCCAACTAATCTTTAATCAAACAACCCATTTTCGAACTACGTTTTTGGACTTGATTTCCAGGATTGGAATACGTAGGCAGTTTGAGATGTCTTACACGTCTCAGATTCAGTCCAAGACCGAACCATCTTTGGTTCGGTTCATTGTATGATATTGTACATTACGTTTTCTTGTTTATTTACTTTAAAACATGATTGGCTGAACCCTAGGTTAGAATAACTTAGCAACTTGGTTTAGGACATCCCCCCATTGAACCCTAGTCATCCAAATTGACCAAGCACGTCAAAATTAGAATTTAAGGAGAGTTTAGGAGGCCGATATTGATCGGGCGGTTTGGGTGCCTAACACCTTCCCATAACCGTACCCTGAATACTTACCCGATCTCTTGCAGACCAAAGAACCGATACATTGGGTCACGAGTCGATAGAAGTCTTACCTTAGGGTGAGGCTACATTTTTAGAGGACCTAGACCTTAATCTAGGTGGCGACTCCAACAGATACAATCGATCTTCATCGATACGGGATACACATTTCCATCCAAAGGAGGATCACGTCGATTTCCCATTGTCCTCACAACATGCTCGTAGCATACCTTCTAGAATCTGAATTGTACGTTCTGACTGTCCATCTGTCTATGGGTGGAATGCAGTACTGAACTTCAACGTTGTACCCATAGCCGTTTGCATTCCTTCCCAAAACTTGAAAGTAAATCTTGGATCTTTGTCAGACACAATGCTTTCTGGTACACCGTGTAAACGAACAATATTATCCACATACAGCTTCGCTAACCTTTCCAGTGTATACTGAGGTCGTATAGGTATGAAGCGAGCGGTTTTAGTCAGACGGTCTACAATCACCCAAACTGCGTCAACTACTCGAGGAGTCAATGGTAGTCCCGTGACGAAGTCCATAGTGATGCAGTCCCATTTCCATGCTGGTTCCGATAATGACTGTAACAATCCTGCGGGTCTTTGTCGTTCAGCCTTTACTTTCTGACAATTTAGGCATTGAGACACGAATTTGGCTACATCTGCTTTCATTCCCCTCCACCAATATAGTTTCTTCAGATCATGATACATTTTTGTACTTCCAGGATGTATCGAATAGATGGTGGTATGGGCTTCTTTCATCAGTCGGTGTCTAATGTCCATACTTTCTGTTTTAGGTACACATATTCTTCCTTTGTATTTCAGTACTTTCTCGTCATCCAAGGTGAACTCAGGGTTAGTCCTACCTTTCTCAATATCTTCTTGTACTGTTCTCAGATAAGGATCTGCTTTGATAGCTGTCTTTACTTCATCCACTATATCCAGTATAATCTTCAATGCCGCGAACATATTCGAAAACCGATGAATAAACCCTTGGTTGGCTGATTCATCCATTGTATCTATCACATATTGCTCGTTGCCCTGATTGAATACCATTCCGATGGTACACATTGCTGCGGTCGTGCTAACTTCTCCTTGAGATTTTATCATTGCTTTTCTGCTTAATGCATCCGCTACTACGTTCGCTTTTCCCGGATGATACTGGATATCACAATCATAGTCTTTCAATAGTTCCAGCCATCTTCGTTGTCTCATATTCAACTCCTTCTGATTAAATAAATAAGTAAGACTTTTATGGTCCGACTTAATCTGAAATTTCTCTCTGTATAAGTAATGTCTCCATATCTTGACAGCATGTACTACTGCCGCTAGCTCCAGATCATGAGTGGGATAATTTTTCTCATGTACCTTCAACTGTCTTGAAGCATAAGCAATCACTTGCTCTCCTTGCATAAGCACACATCCTAATCCCAATCTCGACGCATCAGTGTATAAGGTAAACGTCTGTCCTGGAATAGGAATAGTCAAAATCAGGGCGGATATCAATCTGGTCTTCAGTGTTTGGAAACTCTTCTCACATTTATCGGTCCATACAAACTTTCCACCTTTCTTAGTCAAACTGGTGAGAGGTACGGCAATCCGAGAATAGTCTTCTACGAATCTCCGATAATAACCAGCTAGACCCAGAAAACTTCTGATTTCCGAAACACTCTATGGTGCCTCCCACTTTACAATAGCCTCGATCTTGCTGGGATCCACTTTGATTCCTTCAGCGGATACTACATGGCCTAGGAATGCGACTTCACTTAGCGAAAACTCACACTTTGAAAATTTGGCATATAGCTTCTCTTTCCATAAACGCTGTAGGGCTACGTATAGGTTCTTGATATGGGTTTCCTTGTCCTTGGAATATATCAATATGTCATCAATAAACACTATAACCGACGTATCCAACATATCGTGGAAGACTCGGTTCATAAGTTCCATGAACGTTGCCGGTGCATTAGTTAATCCGAAAGACATAACCAAAAATTCATAATGTCCATATCTGGTCCTGAATGCTGTCTTTGGAATATCACCTTCTTTAATCTTCAGCTGATGATAGCCTGATCGAAGATCGATCTTAGAAAATACTCTTGCTCCTTGTAACTGATCGAACAAGTCATCGATCCGAGGTAGTGGATATCGATTCTTAATTGTCAGTTTATTCAACTCCCGATAGTCGATGCATAATCGAATGCTACCATCCTTCTTCTTTACGAACAACACCGGTGCACCCCATGGAGATATACTGGGTCGAATATAACCCTTGTCCAGTAGTTCTTGTAGTTGCACCTTCAGTTCCTTCAGTTCCGTAGGAGCCATTCTATAGGGTGCTTTTGATACGGGTGCGGCTCCAGGTATAAGGTCTACCACAAACTCTGTGGCTCGGTCGGGTGGTAATCCGGGTAGTTCCTCCGGAAATACGTCGGGGTAGTCTCGCACGACGTCAATGTCTTCGATTCGTGGTGCTTCCTTGGTTAGGTCGACCACTGACACTAGATACCCGACTGCCCCCTTCTCAAGGCACTTCTTAGCCTTTAGTGCTGAAAGTATGAACTTGCGTCTCCGGGGAAGTTTGGTTCCTGAGAAACTGAATTATGCTCCTTTGTCTTTGAACGTTAGCTTCTTTTCGACGCATAACAGATTTGCAGAATGTCGAGCTAACCAGTCCATTCCCAAGATGACATCAAAGTCTGCCATCTCAAGTTGTATCAAGGTTGCATCTAAAGTCTTCTCTCCAATGAGAACTGGACATGGTCCATAACCTTTCTCTAGTTCCACTTCTAACCCCATCGGTGATCGTACAAATAATTTGTAGTCTAATGTTTTGATGGGTAATTTTGTCTTCTTTCCAAATGACACAGATATAAATGAATGAGTAGCTCCAGAATCTAAGAGTACTCTGGCGGGTACGCCATTTATAGGTACAATACCTGTGATTTATCTTTACTTAGTCTACATGCTCATTCAATGTAATTATAACTTTAAAAGTTTCAGTCATACCTGTGACCACATCGGGTGATGTGGCCGCAACCTCGGACGTAACAGCATATACACGTCCCTGATGGAATTGCTTCTTGGGCTTAGGGCACTCCCTTGCCATATGTCCCGGCTGGTTGCAGTTAAAACACTTCGTAAAATTCTGAGGACGGAAAGGCTTATATGTCTTGTTATTGCCTCTGTTGTAAGAATTTCCGGCTGGCCTTTTGATGCCTCTGTTTTGAGTAAAATAACTCTCCTTCTGGCTCGATTCAATAACTCGAGCAATATGGACAGCTTCATTATAAATTCCCTTTTCTAAGCCCAGAATATGTTCTCTGATGTTTCCTCTCAGTCCCGTGATGAACCTACGGGTTTTTGTATCTTCTTCTTGCATGCTAGCCGGTGCAAAGAAAAATAGCTCTTCGTAGCGCTATTGATATGAGTCCACAGTCATCTGTCCCTGATATAGGCTCATAAACTCCTTCTCCATCGAATCTCTGAAGCTTCGTGGAAAATATTTCTCAAAGAAGGATTCTTTATATATAGCCCAGGTCAGTAGGGTGTGCTTGGTCAGTAGATATGTCTTCGTGGATTTCCACCAATGATGTGCATCGCCCTTGAGCATGAAGTGACGCATAGTACTTTCTCTTCCTCTGTGATAGTCATCATGAGGTAATTTCTCTCCATCTCGTCTATCCAGTGGGCTGGCCACAACGGATCAGACGGTTTACCGTTGAATTCCTTGGGTTTCATCTTCAAAAATCTCTCCACTAGTCGGGAGTGGTCCAACTGGTTTTGGGAGTTTGCCCCAAACATATGGTGTGGATACTGATAATCACCCTGGAGCCGCTCGGAACCTGCACCGGGAATCGTGCGATGGGTTGTGGAGGTGTCCGATGAGCTGGGTGGTTACCACCGGTGCTGCACCGGCTTGTCCTGTGTGCATGGGTGCAGCCTGAGTGGCTTGAAACATAATTCCCATGGCAACCTGCATCCGAGCTGCGCGTGTTGCATCTGCTGCAGCTGTTGTGCCAAGTTCATCACCACGGTTGTTAGCTCTGGTGGTGGAGGTGGCAAATTTGTAGGGTTTGCCGGTTCTGGATTACCTGGTGCATAGTTATTTTCTTGTACTACAGAGTAACTGTCCGGGTTGTGGACTGTACTCTGTTTTAGTTATGTATATACATTTTGTTTCTCTCTCTCATTGTATGTAACTTGTTTCCCCTTTTATAGATGCATTATTCTCTTTTTAAATTAGGTCTCAATCATCACTTGTGCTTACAGTGTGTTAATATTACTGTTTTTACTTTTATCCTATCTCAGTTCACAATTGTCTCGAATGTATGTTAGTTTAGCAGACAAGACCTGAGATGCTCTGATACCAAGTTGTCACACCCCAATTCCGCATTGTTCAGAATGGTGTGATGAACCGCTAGCAACCCAACGGTTCACCCAGGATCTCAAATAGGCTATCCCCACATTATCTAAACTTACACACATCTGTAATCATAATCAGAGTAAATACACAATAGCGGAAGTTTTATAATAACATGAACTGAGAAACTAAGATGATATCATTAATTTAATAGCAAATTATTCTGTTTTCAACTGAGACATAAATATTTAAATACCAAATACATGTCTTAATAAATCCAATAAAGAAACCTATAAAATATCTAATCAAATACACACGAGTTGCACTCACAAGAGGAGTCGTGTGTATCCACTTCAGCTTCAGCTTCCATCGCTGCCACGTTTCCGTACGCAGACGCATTCACGTAGTCTTCAACGGTATAACCTGCATCATCAACTAAAAATATTCGACGTCGAGGGGTGAGCACACATCACGGCTCAGTGAGTAGCCAAAACAATGCAACAATACATATGCATGCAAATCAATTTATATCTTTGGTCTGGTATATAAGTTTGCAATATGCAATAGAAAGGTTTAGGTAGCCAAAGGTCGCGTTTATTGACCCCGCCTCTATACACGAGTGTGTGACGTTACCCGAAGATCACGTTTATCGTCAACTCACATGCACCCAATCATGAACATTATATAACAAAGGTTACGTTTATTGCTATATAGTGACATACCAACACGTAAGCCCCTGTTAGCGAGGGCTGCAAACTGGGCTCGCAACTAACCAATCCTAAAGCTAAAAAGTATATCCAAGGCCTCACCCCAGCATCCCTCAGAATGTCCATAGAGATAGAGCTAAGGCCCCCCGGTAGAGTCAGAGACTACAAGGACCGAGACCACCTCCCCTTATACTCTACGACATAATAGTTCTGCTAAAGTAATGGCGATACGACGATGCTAATGCACAAGACTTGAGTTAGAGATAGAGCTAAAGTGCTGAGACCCACCAAAGGTTAACGTTTATTGACGTTCTCATCACACCTTCCCTGATACTCGCTCATATCAAGTACATCAACCACACAGATACAAGCACATGCCTATTCCTATCGTCATCATCATCATCATGTTATAAACAATAAAGTAAATATGCATGAACAAATAATAGAAATATTGGATGGCATGCTGTATGCACATTACAAACATATTCGCATATAATCAAGCATAGCATAGGACTCAAGAAAAAGAAAACAGTTTTTGTTATTAACCAATTTAGTTTGGAGTTCTGGTTCCTCACCTTAGCTTGCTAATAGATACTTTTCCAAGCTTTAGAATCACCTTTACAGTGTTATTATATTGCTAGAAGACCTAACAAAGTCGATAGAATTTAATTAGAATTTATTCAAAATTTAAAAACTACTCTGTTAACTGAGGGTCGGAGGTAGGGTCGGAGTCAGGATCGACCCTGGGTGCGACCCTCCCTTAACTCTGAACTTCCCGAACACTGAGGGTCGATGGTCAGGAACACCTAGGGTCGAATGGTCATCAACCCTCGGTGCGACCCTCGGTGCACTTTGGTCCAATTCCCTCTTTTAATCCATTCTTCGTGCTTGGAATCCTATGACTTGCTCCTACATTCCATTCTACATTCATTCCATGGTCTGAAACCATGTATAACCCACCTAGATAGCTTTCATGCACTTTCCTATGGTTTTCCATGAAAACCTAACCATAGATTGATGGTTTGGGTTTCTCCGAGATCACACTCTCAACATTAACTAACCTAAGGTTTGTAGAAACTCATGCAATTAGTATCCATACCTGAGAAGATAATCTTTCTCTGCAACTCTTCTCTTTTGGTTTAATTTCTCTTCCTTCCCTTTCTTCTTCCTCTTTCCTTCTCCTCTCTTTCTCTCAATTCGATTAGGGTTGTGAAAGGAGTGAAAGTGGCTTAGGGACGTCCTTTAAATAGAGTAGGAACATCATAAATAAGTCCCATTGAGATTAGGAAAGAATCCCAATCGAAAATTAAGAAATTTCCTAATTTCTATATTCGACAGAATCCGAGGGTCGATGGGAGGGTCGATGATCCCGTCGACCCTAGGGTCTTAAGCTGTCCGACCCTCCCTTCAAAACTGAGGGTCTGACTTTCTGTTTTGGGAGGTCCGACCCTGCTTAGCTGGGTATGTGACCCTTCCCCTATTTTAAGTGTTTTTGGATCGATTTGATACCTGGAATCTCGATCTCCTTCACGCCCTTGGTCCATTTGACTCGACCATGATGGGTAAACCTGGTTCAAGGTGGTAAGACCGGGTTAGATTGGCACGGGTCTTACAGACCCTGCCTGTTTAGGCATGCGACCCTACCCTCATTTTGATTATTTTTGAGTAAAATTTCATATTGGGTCTTGGGTTTCTTCACACACTTGGTCTACTTGGCTCGACCATGATATGTAGACCGGTCATGACACGAAATGTAAGGTTAGGCCGGGTTCCTGGCGTGTGGGTCTTACAACTCCACCACCCTTAAAAGAAATTTCATCCTCAAAATTTGAAAGTACGGATCTTACAACTCCCCCCACCTTAAAATAAATTTTGTCCTCAAAATTTGAATTTACTTCGGAGGCAAAAGGTGAAAATTCTGTTTCCGCATCACATCTTCTTCCTCCCATGTAATCTTCTCCACGTCTTGTCTTCGTCAGATTATCTTTATATAATAATTATCCCAGTTTTTGAGATGTTTGTACCTTCCAACTAGTGAACTAGGCTGGTACCACTTCAATAGTTAGATTTTCTATCTAATCCAGTGGATCCGTGGTCAATACCTTTGATATGGATCTCCAATGTACTTCTTTAATAGAGACAGGCAAAATACGTCATGCACACTAGACATGGACAGCGGTAACGCTAGTTGATATATAACTTTTCTATATCTCTCCAAATTTTATGAGGTCCAAAACATATATCGAATACAACTTTCCCTTCTCGTTGAATTGTTTTTAATCCGTGCATAAGTGATATCTTCAAGAACACTTTATCACTTATGGCGAACTCGAGGTCTTGGTGTCTCTTCTGAGAAACTTGAGCTATCTTGGCCCTTTTCCTTGATCTTGTCTGCTACTCGATAGACTTCTTCAATAGACTCAGGTCTTACCATTCCTTATTCACCAACTTTATTCCAAAACAAAAGAATTTGATATTTCTACCGTACCATGCTTTATAGGTGACATCTACATAGTAGCTTGGTTGCAAATTCAATCCACATATAGCTTAGTTAGCCGCTCCAAGGCATACCAAGGTCGTATAGCAATGGAATGAGCTATCTTTATAAGGCGATCAACAATCCCCAAACTGCATCAACCACTCTAGGAGTCAGTAGCAAATCAGTGACATAGTTCATTGTAATGCAGTTTCACTTCTAGACTGGCTTTGATAGTTATTGTTGTAGCCGTGTTGGTCTTTGTCTTTCAGCCTTTACTTACTGATAATTCAATTACTGAAACATGCATCTAAACCACATTTGTTATCATTCCTCTTTACCAGTACCATCTCTTCAGGTCATGATACATATTAGTACTCCAGGATGTCCTGAATATTGAGTACAATGGATTCTTATCATTATCCTCTTCATAATATCCGAGTCTTTATCTTTATGTATTCAGAATCTACCTCTGTATCTGAGTACCATCTCCGCATCCAAAGTAACTCAGGGTTGGGTTTTCCTTTTTCTAAATCTACTTACACCGTTCTTATTTATGGATCTCACAAAATTACTACTTTTACTTCATCCATCAATTTAGAAATGATCATTAATGCCACAAGCACAGCTGAATTATTGCTCCATAAGTTCATTCATAAGTTCTTGCTCTATTGGATCATCATGAGTTTCTATTGTATGTTACTCTACTTCTAAATCTGAATCTGTTCCTGTGGAACATAAGACAGTATCTATACTGGTTCCTTCCTCGGACTTTATAATTTCCTTTTTGCTTAATGCCTTAGCTACTACATTAGCTTCCCTGGATGATACTGGATATCACAGTCTTAATCCTTCAGCGATTCCAGCCATTTTCTTATCCTCATGTTCAACTCTTTCTGATGAGGAGGTCAATAAAACTCTTGTGGGAACATTCAGTCTAAAATTATCCTCCGTTTAGATAATGTCTCCAAGTCTTGATTGCATAATTTATCACCGTTACTTCCAAGTCATGAGTAGGGTAACTCTTCTCATGCTCCTTCAGTTTTCTTAAAGCATATACAATTGCTTATTTACTTTGCATCAACCCGCATCCTAGTTTCAATCCGAAAGCTTCAATGTAAGGGTAAAAGATTTCCCTAGTACCGGAACGATCATGATGGAAGCTGATATCAACCTTGATTTTGGAGTTTGGAAACATTCTTCACACTTGTCAGTCCAATTAAACTCCTCTCCTTTCCTGGTTAGCTTGATAAGAGATTTTACGATCTTAGAGTGGTCCTCCATGAATCGTCTGTAACAACCAGTTAAACCCAAGAAACTTCTGATCTTCACAATATTCTTTAGGTGTTTCTCATCATATGATTACTTCTATCTTAATAGGGTCCACTTTAATCCCTTTTTACGATGCTATGTGATCTAAGCAGATCACTTTGTTTAATTGGGTCTCATATTTCTTGGACTTGGCATAAAGCTTTTCTCTTTTCAGCTGTTCTGAAGCTGTTCTAAAATCCATTGTATGAGTTGCTTCATTCATGAAATAAACCAAAATATCATCTATGAAAACTATGACCGACGTGTCCAACATGTCATGAAACACCCAGTTCATCCGTTCCATAAAAGATGTAAGGGTATTGGTTAATCCAAACGTCATAATCGAGATCTCATAATTGGCCAATCTCGATTCTAAAAGCTATCTTCGAGATATCTATGTCCAAATTCTTCAGCTGATGATATCTTGATCGAAGATTAACCTTAGAAAATACCTTTGCTCTTTGCAACTATTTAAACAAGTCATTGATCTGAGGTTGTAGATATTGATTCTTGATCGTGAGCTTGTTAAATTCTCGGTAGTCTGTACATAATCGGACACTACCATCTTTCTTCTTCTCAAATTGCATTGGCACTTCCTGTGATGCAATACTTAGCCTATTAGGACCTTAGTCTAATAACTCTTGTAGTTGAGTCTCGGTTCCTTGAATTCTATAAGAGCTATTCATAGGTGCCTTTGACATAAGTATCGTCCTTGGGTAACAAGTTGATGACGAACTCGATCGCATGATCAGATGGTAACCCAAATAAGTCTCCTAAAAATACATCAGGAAATTTATGCATCACATCAATTTCTTCCATCTGTGGTGCTTCTTTGGTAGCGTATACCACAATTACCATATATCCAACTTCTTTCTTTTCAAAGCATCTCTTGGCCTTTAGCATAGAGAGCATCAGCTTTCATTTCTTAGGCAACATACTTCCAATAAAACTAAATTATATCTCATCTTTATTCTTGAATGATAACCTCTTCTATGCACATACAATTTTATAGAGCGTTGAGACAACCGGTCTATCCCCAAGATAATGTCAAATTCTGTCATCTCAATTCGAATTAGGTTGCATCCTACTTCTGTCCATCCATACTATTCAGACATTGTTAATAACACTCATCCAATACAACATCTAGTCAAAAGGGTTTTGAACTAGCAACTCTGGTATAAAGGTCTTAAGAGCTTGTCTAGTTCCTTCATCTCTTATGATTTTCAAAGACTATCGCTAATAATCTCATATCTTGAAAAGTTCATTAGCTTATATTTCCTTTATCCTTGTTGTTCTACCCTGATCTCTCTTTCATATACCTCAAAAAATATCTTGTGATTGTTACTTCATATCCCAAGTCTATCCATAAGCATTAGGGTATATGCTTATAATTTCATTAATTCAACCAACTCTTTTGGTCTTTACTTAATCATCTCAATCGACACTAATCTGAATACTATCAATGCCATGATTTTTGACTTTATCCTTGTATTCACTCTTAGATTTGTCTTTAGGAATTTTCTACCTTGTAAAAATTCATACCGATATAACCATCTTTAACTTTACTTGAGTGCTATCTACTCTTTCCTAGTTACTCTTGATAGTTTTTACTTTTGCTCATGCACTCTTTTATGACCATATCCATCTATTCAGCAATCTCGAAATAGATCCTCCATTTCTTCATCTGAGGTTCCTTGGCTATAGAATCAAATTTGAATTTAATCATCTTACTTCCCATAATTCCTAATCACTAAACAGCTTATCAATGGATGTCGAGAAATGTAAGAATCATAATGTTTATCCAAAACAATTCCTTTCCTTCTTTCAATTTAGTATAACGACAAACACTTTCTTTATCTAATGAACTTAAGTTTAAAGGATCAGGAGTAAATCTATGGTAATCCAACCGGCATTAAAAAGTCGTTAAGTTGCACGGTGGTCCAAATTCATGGAAATAGAGGTTTTATAATTCTTAACCTCATGGTTACAGGTTCTATTGAGTGTATAATGCCTTTGGTCAAGGCACTACAGGAGTAAATCTGGAAAAAGTTTTCGTACATCAGTAAATCAGGTAAAAAAATCAGAAGATGTACGCTCAACATGGTTAAACATTTAACTGTACATTCAGTTCATATCTCTGTTCATGTTGTCGATCATGAGAGTAGCTCAGTTTGGTATAACCAGGACTAATACTAAAGAAACAATATCTATAACTCCAATTGACAGGTTAAATCAAGAAGGTATCCTATCAAGACATGAGAATTTAAAATCTGGTATGTGCATCATCTATAATCATAAGAGTAAGTCAATAATGCACCGCATCCTATATAAACCTATCTATTTATAAGGCCACAATAGATTTGATCCTTTGCTGAAAACGTTAAAGGCTTTGTCTTCAGAAATATTCCTCAATCCTTGGTCGGATCGTCGTGTCATGATGCAGTTATCCCATACATCGGTGGCTGATAAGGGTAACCACCTTGATATACTGCTTGTTGTGCACCAAGCTTCTGCACTAGGGTGTGCGTTACTGGGACTTACTGTATGGTAGGCACTGTGTTATAGGTAACAGGTGCTGGGGGTACAGTGTTGCTACCAATTGGTACCGTATTTGGTCTGACTCGGAGGTGTTGATGTAACATTGGCAACTTGGGTAGTGATTCACATAGCGACTTGCATAGTCGGTTTCATCTGTTGTTGCTCATGTATTTTGTCTAGTTGAATTTATTACAACCATGGCCAAGGTACTTTGTAGTCCAGGTGATTGGCTAGAGTGGCCTGGTTGTTCATTTGCTTTAATTCGATTATCGTTATTTAGCATCTGCTCAGATGAGTTTTCACTACTCGTTCTCAACCCAGATAGTGGTGGGGTTAAGTTGCCACTTCTACTTAATGCTCAGCGGATAATGGATCAGTTTGTGGTGGATCTCATTCTGAGTCTCCATGTTACCCAGGAGTATAGCTTTATCTTCTCGTAGTTACTCTTATTCTTAATGTATGGCCATTATTCTCTTATCTCTGTTGGATTAGCCCGAGATCTTTTCCTTTATCCCTACAGGGATTTTAGAATTACTAGCCATTTTTCTTCTTCCTCTGTCATACATCGAGTTTCACATCATTTGAGTACCAACTCAGTATTCCAATTTCTCTGCTTTACAGATGCTCCCTTTTTGCTACTGTACTATATCTTTTGTACACTTAGGTAACTGCCCGACTTATAGATAGTACCCTATATTATTTGTTTATCAGGATAAATTTTGGTCTTCTCTTTCTGTTTGAGTGCATATATATGGTTCCACCTTTAATATGTACATTATTGTCTTGTTTAAGTTCTGTCTCAACCAACACAGGTGCTTATGGTGTGTTTGTATTAAAGCTTTTAATTTATCCTAACTTAATTCATGGACTCTAGTGGAAGTATTTAGGTTTCACGGGAAAGGCTTGAGAGCTCTGATACCAAGTTGTCACACCCCAATTCCACACCATTCGGAATGGTGTGATGAACCGTCAATAAACCAACGGTTCAACCAGGATCTCGAATAGGCTATCCCACATATGATAAACCAAAACACATTCCACATTAATCAGAGAATAAAATAAATAGCGAAAGTCTTACAGATAATGAACTGAGGTCTAGTCATGATAAATAATTAATATTCTATTTATTTTTAAATAATCAAAACATAACTTAATACATATTACAATATCCAAATACGAAGTCTAAACACTAAACGTATCAACAGTTGAAACGCTCTCTTAACGAACCATGTTCGTTCTCCACAGCTTGCTCATTCATAGCCTCCACCCGTTCATATGTTGGCGTGTCGACATAATCTACAATCGTAATACGTGCAACAACAGAAACTAAAAAGAATTGCACGTGTGAGGGTCAGTTCTCCAACTTGAGCTCAGTGAGAAAACAAAACAATGCAACAAACATATGCATGCATTCATTCATATCTTTGGTCTGGTATATAAGTTTGCAATGCGCTATAGAAAGGTTCGGTGGCCACCTCACCTCTATGCACAGGGTGTGAAGGCCCGCCCAAAGGTTAACGTTTATTGTCATCCCCATCCACCCTACCATGGAATATAGATAGAGCTAAAGTGCTGAGGCCCGGCCTATGACACTTCCCCTGATACTCTACCCATACCAACACGTAAGCCTCTGTTGGCGAGGGCTTGCAAACTGGGCTCGCAACTAACCAATCCTAATGTCAAACAGTGTATCCAAGGCCTCCCCCAGCATCCCTCAATACGTCTATAGAGATAGAGCTAAGGCCCCCCAGCAGAGTCAAAGACTACACGGTCCGAGACCACCTCCCCTGATACTCTACGACGTAATAGTTTTGCTAAGGTAATGGTGATACGACGATGTCAGTGGATAAGACTTGAGTTAGAGATAGAGCTAGAGTGCTGAGGCCCGGCCTATGACACCCCCTTTGATACTCGCCCGCATCAAGCACACTAGCCACACACATACATTCACATGCCTATTCCTATCACCACCATCATCATCATGTTATAAACAATAAATTTAAATATGCATGAACAATAATAATAGAAATATTGGATGACATGTTAAATTCACATGACAAACATACACGCATAGAATCAATCATGGCATTGGACTCAAGAAATAAAAATAGTTTATTATTAACCAATTAGTTTAGGTCTTGTTCCTTCACCTTTGCTTGAGTGTAGATCCTCTTTCAAGCTTTAAGAATCAATTTTATATCAACAGGAAAACCTAACAAGTCGATAGATTTTAATTAGAATTCATTCCGATAATTTTAGGCTTGCTGTTAAGTGGGGGTAGCAGGACGGGTAGCAGGACGGGTGGCAGTTTTCTGCAACCCCCAGGGGTAGGGTAGATGCCAGGGTCGGATGTTCCATCGACCTTGGGTGTGACCACCCCTTTCCTAGACTTCCCGAATGTTGGGGGTTGATGCTAGGGTCGGATGTTCCATCGACCCTAGGTGCGACCCCCCGTTGTTTGAGTCGATAATTTCATCCTACAGTCTATTCTTTCATGTTTGGGTCCTATGGCTTACTTCCACAATCCATTCTATGCTTGTTCTATGGCTTAAAACTCTAGGTTTCTTCCTTACATTGCCTACCATGATTTCCTCCATGGATTTCATTGAAATCCTCCCATGGATGAATGATTTGGGTTTCTCCTAAGTCATACCCTCTTCATTACCATTCTAGGCTTCTAAATAAATCATGGAGAATGTATTCATACCTTAGGTTTGTTGAGATTCAGAGTTTCCTCTGAATTTCCTCCTCCATGGTCTTCTTCTTCAATTCTCCTTCTCTTCTCCTTCTCTTCCTTCTCTTCTCTTTCTCCCAATCCAATTAGGGTTGTAAAAGGAGTGAAAGAGGCTTAGGGACATCCTATTTATAGAGTAAAATCTCCCAAAATAAGTCCCATTGAGTTTAGGAAAGGTGCCCATTGAAATTAGGAAAGTTTTCTAATTTTCAGTTCGTGCTATTTTTTACTGTTTTCTGGGGGTCGATGGTATGGGGTCGATGGGGGGGGGGGGTCGGACAATTCGAGACCCTTGTGACCCCCAGACCAAAAAGTCACGGGTCGGACAGGGGGTCGACCCTGCTTGTTTAGGCATGCGACCCTACCCTCATTTTGACTATTTTTGAGTAAAATTTCATATTGGGTCTTGGGTTTCTTCACACACTTGGTCCACTTGGCTCGACCATGATATGTAGACCGGTCATGACACGAAATGTAAGGTTAGGCCGGGTTCGTGGCATGTGGGACTTATAATTCTCCTCCCTTGTCAGACCTCAAACATTTAATTTTCTTTCCTGTCTCATTTTTAACTTGAGCTTTGAAGATTTTAAACTTTGCAAGAGCCTCTGACTTATTTTTCAAGAACATCACCCAAGTCATCCTGGAGTAATCATCTATGAATAGAATAAAGTGCCTCTCTCCTGAGATGCTTTGTGTTCTCACTGGCCCACATAGATCTGCGTGAACAATCTCAAGTTGTTGAGTAGTATGGTAATCTTTTGGTTCAAATGATACTCTTGTCTGTTTCCTTTTCTGACAAGATGTACATATGCCATTGGTGGGCTTCTTCAATGAAGGGATATCTCTCACAACATTTTTATTGGAAATCTTTATTAAATTTTCAAAACCAATATGCCCCAATCTTTTATGCCATAGCCATGTTTCTTCTTCTTGGCTCAACATACAATTTTCTTGAAAAATTCAGATAATGTATAAAGATTTCCTGACATTCTCTTTTCAGTTGCCATCAATTTTCCACTGTCAGTCCTTCGAATCTCACATCCTTGATCATTGAAAATTAATCTGTGGCCCCTATCACAAAGCTGACTGACACTCAAATAGATTATGTTTCAAACCTGAAACATAGAGAACCTCATGAGATTTTACCTTCCCATTGTTGAGACTAATGCTTCCCTTCCCAACAATCTTTGCACCAATATCATTACCAAACTTGACTGAGCCTCCTTCATAATGTTGAAGCTTCTAAAGCCTCTTACTATCTCTTGTCATGTGACTTGAACATCCACTGTCAAGAATCTATGGTGTTGAACTATTTTGTGCCTTGAAAGTTGTCTATACAACCAAAGAGCTATTTTTTTGAACCCAAACTCTCTTATTTGATTTTGATATTTCATCTTGCTTCTATCTTGGAATCTTGCTTTTAATTTTGTCATACTGTCGCTGTAGAGGTGGCATATGGGGAAAGATGGTTTTGTAGTTCCTTGCTATATGCCCAAAATTGTTACAGTTATAGCACTCAATAAAATTTTCTTCAAGGGGAGCAAACTGATATCTACTTTCAAATCTAACTTCTCTTAGATTGAATTTGCAGGTAGCTATCTTGTGACCATAAGTATTGCATTTATAACAATAACCCTGAAAAAAAGATCTTGGCCTAGAAGGAACCATGTACCTCATCTGTCTCTTCGATGCACTGGGATAATTTCTTCCATAGATGTTTCTCTTCTCCACTCTCCTACCTTGCCTTGCATTATTAGTCAGTTGAGTAGGAACATGATTTTCTTTTTTATCATAAACCATAGCAGCCTTGCCCTTTCCACTCTCTTTCACAAAAGAGATGGGACCTTTTCTATTTGAGTTTGCATTATTTAAAGTCTCTCCCTTATCAAAACCAAGACCAAATTTTACATTGAAAGGTCTTTGAGAATTTATAATTCCATCTAGCTTGCTGCTACTAAGATGCATTGTAGTGCTGCTTGGCTCATCAGGTTTGTTCAATTTTTGTTGTCTTTCAAACTCTTCTTTTTCATACTCAGTCACCTTTACTTTTAACAGAATAAATTCCTTCTCAAGCTCTTCAAATTACTCATCACAAGGGCTTGTATTTCAAGTTGAGCTCTCAAACCTGTATTCTCAATCATTAGTTTGGAGTGGTCTGTAGATACCTGTCCAAGTTGAGTCTTGAGATTTTCAATAATTTTTTTGCACTCTACAACTTAAATTCTCAAATCTTGAATTAATTTTTTCTGCTTTTTAACTTCATGTGAGGTAAGCTTATTATATTTCCTTTCTTTCTTGAGTTCCTTCATAGCTACAGCAAACTCTTCCTCAAAATTCACTTCACCTTCTTCATCATCACTAGAGCTTGAAATTTCATTCCCTTTTTCTTCTTCACTACTAGAGATAGATTCCACAATGGCTTCTTCATTGCTTTTTGAGGAGAATTTTTCTTTATTTTTGTTCTTCTCTTGATCTTCAATGTAAACCATGAACAAAGCCTTACTAGGCTCATCTTCTGAGATTTCATCAGAGTCATCATCTGAGGTTTCAATGCTTTTCTTAGAGATAAAACTCTTTCTATTGGACCTATTTTTCTTGAAGTTGTAGTTTTTCTTTCCTTTAAACTTGTTTTTTCTATCATCTTCATCATCACTATCAAACTTGCTCTTTATTGGGCACTTTGCAGCGAAGTGTCCAACTTTATCACAATTGAAGCACTTAAATGGAAGCTTATTCTTATACTTTCCTGTACCCTTTTTCAATTTCCTAGTGAAATAGATGTGGCATCATCTTCACTTTCTTCCTCATTTTGTTTTTCAAAAATTTTCAACTTCTTCATAGCCTTGAAAGCTACCTGCTTGTCACTAGTAGTTCCTGGATCAACCCTCATCTCAAAAGATGTTAAGGCTCCATGAATCTCATCAATAGTAACCTATTCCAAGTCCTTGGTCTCTTTAAGAGCTGATATTTTTTACTCAAATTTTGGAGTAAGAGACCTTAAAATTTTTTGACAAACAATATGACCTTTTAAGTCTTCACCAAGTCCTCTAATGGAATTGACCACTTCATTAACCTTGTTCATGTATTAATCAATAGTCTCATCCTCATTCATCTTTAGATTCTCAAACTGACCTCTAAATGTTTGTAGCTTCACAGTCTTGATCTTCTTATCTCCTTCATATATGTTGATCAGTCTATCCCGTACTTCCTTTGCTATCTTGCAGTCCATGATTTTAGCCAGTTCACTATTTGTCAGTCCCCCTTGAATGGCATTGAGAGCCTTTCTATTATTCTCAAAATTCTTTTTGTCTACTGCAGTGGGAGCATTTGTGTCATTTGGTGTATAGTCATTTTCCACAGAAGCCCAAACATCATAACCAAGAGATCCTACATAGACCTCCATTCTTCTTTTCCAAAAAACAAAATCCATCCCATCGAACAATGGGGGCTTGTTAGAACCTTCTCCTGGTGCCATATTTTTATTCTGATCTTCTCAGTTGCTGATTAAGCGATCACTGAGCCTGGTGCTCTGATACCAATTGATGAACTTGATATGACACTGAGAGGGGGGTGAATCATGTCTTATATTTTTTCCTGATAAATTCAATGCTACCCAGAGCTGTTGGATATCTGATTTGTCAATACACACAAGCGTATGCAAATCTACGTCGCTACCACTCAGTGGCCAGGTCTACCAGATTTACACACCCATCCTGTAAACCATTCCACACACTTCAAAATATACCAAAAAATAAATACAAAGAACACAGAGATATTACGTGGTTCACCACCACAGTATGTGATGGCTAGTCCACGGAGTAATGCCCTACGGACTCCGTACTTACTCAATACTCAACTTTTAGTCTCTTACAGACAAGGATACTAACCCTAGATTTTCCCAGCATAAAACTGAGAGGACGTAACAACGCCAGAATTCAGGCTTAAAGCCAGTGTTCAGCACCCACTGAACACACCACAAATAAAATATTTTTGGGGCTTATAAGAATTGCCCTACAATGAAACCCACAAACTAGACAGGTATTCTACTTTTTCTTTTCACCTATACTAGCATACAGTGCATAGAAAACATTTAAAAAAATAGGGAATGAGAAAATCTCACAACCAATATTCTTGAATGGCCAGCAATAATTTTTAAAGCTCTACACTGCTTTGAGAAACCTTGAACAGCCTTCAATGATAGTAAAGCTTGATTCATAGAGCTCATCTTGATCATAGGCTTCCAATCTCCTCCACAATCACCATGAATGGAAAAATAAACAGTCTACCAACCTCTCACAGGGATTCAGCAATCCATTGATGAACAGAGAAGAGGTAGATGGTGATGAATCATCCCACAAGGCAGGAAAACCTAGAAAAACCTTCTCTGCAGCTTCAAAGCACACTTTTCAATTTTTCTCAGCCCTAATTCGACTCTCAACGGCACCCAATAGGTAGAGCATCTAAAAATATGGTAACTGCAACTTGAACGGACTGATTTGGAGCTTGGATGAAGAAGTTATGACAGTTTGAAGTTCGATCAATCACAAATAAAGAAAAAGAATCTTTCCAAACAAGGCTTGCACTTGCGCCGCACCGTAGCCGCGCCGCCGATGTGTTGTCGAAATCCGATTGGCGCTTGAGGAATCTTCAAAATGGACCGTCGGATAAGCCTTCTAAAGGCGGGAAGATCCGTGAGCCACTGGATCCGCATAAGTTGCGTCAGATCCTGTCGGCTTCAATATTGGCCGCACAATCTGGATCTTCGCGCCACTGTACCGAAAGCGCGCCACATTGAATTAGAGCACCAATTCTGTGCAACGCAATACACCATTATAAACTGTGTCTAACCAATAAAAACCTTCGTGGAAGAATCTAGGCGCAACGTCTACGCCACACCATAGCCCGCAACTTTGAGGGTCGTCTATTTGGAATCTGGACTACGTGGCTTCATTTGGGTGGCCGATTTTGGATCTTCTTCAAATTTCTTTTCCTAAAATGCCCCTGAGAAGTACTTTAATGGCGTATGTATCTCTTTTTCATCAAATAAACCCTGTAGGAGTGATTTCTTCCCGAGAAGAAATCACTCTAAAATTTTTTACTCTCTCTCTCTTCACAATATATCAAACACTTGCTGCGCATGCGCCACAGCCATGCACGTGCGGCTGTGCTGCGAGGCTTTGCTGCCTTGCAGCATGGCGTGCAGGCAGCGGCTATGCGTGCTGGCCTGCTGCTGCTGCTGGCGGTGAGGCCTGCTGGCCTTGCTGCTTGCTTGCAGCTGTGAGGCCTGCGGGCCTTGCTGCTTGCTTGTGGCATGGCCTATGGGCAGTGCCACAGCTGCCCTCGACCACGTGGTGGCTGCTGCCTATGGTGCCACGGCCCTCGGCCAGGCTGGCTGCTGTGGTGGCATGCCACCTAGGCACAGTGGGTCCCACCCACATTTATCTCTCTCTTTTGATTCTCTCTCTTCTTTCTCTTTCTTTAATTGCTTTTTCTTCAATTGCAATTTCTCATGACTCACCACAAGAACACTACTAGTATCAATCATTGCCACATTATTAGAAACTCGGCCACACTATCAGAGAAATCCACAGACACTCTCTCTCATCAAACTTGGTCCGAGTTGCCGACAATTACAATCCAAAGTTGCAACATAACCCACCTTCCTTCGGACTACAAGCCACATTCTATCTCACAGTTTTAGCTTTGCGCTTATTCGGATTTCCGTTCCAGATAAAATTTCGCATCCATCTTTCCATCAGATTGATGAAAGAAGAATGCCAACAATAAAATTGAAAAATCATGATTAAGAACGCTTGATAAAACGGAACGCACCAACTCCACACGGCCTGCCGTAGATAATAGATGACAGTTCCAACAAGAGGACTTGTTTTATATCTGTCAATCAAAGGCATCAGATAATCCTTCTTAACTCTTCCTGTAAATATCCACCACAAAATACCAAGTTGGAAAATTTCCTTCAAAGAATCAAAGCAGAGAACTGATCTTATTTTTCCTGAACAAAGCAAGCTAGCCAAAGAAAATCTTGCTCTTGGCTAAGTTGATCCGATGGCCCACATATCCTTGGTATTTATCAAGAAAGTTCTTCAACTCCTTCAACTCTTGCACACTATAGAGACCTGCAATCATGAAAATATCATCTGTAAACATAGATTGGTAGGCACTGGACTGATCGATCCAAACTCCCTAAGGTGGCGCAAACCCCTGTATAAAACTTCTTCAGCAAGAATAAACAACAGCAAGGAGAGAGAGAGAGAGAGAGAGAGAGAGAGAGAGAGGGTCACCCTACCGCAACCCCCGCTCCACTCCAAAGAAACCCACTAGACCTCCGGACCTCCATTGAAAAGAACGAAAAGATGAGCGGAATGTAGAATGTGATAATTTTGTAGAAACCGAAACCGACGCATTACATCAAATAAGAATTTTGTCTCTAAAGTATCATAGGCAATCTAAGTATCTAACTCAGAAGACAAGCTAATGTTAGTGTAAATCAAACGGCCCTTCAATAAAGCACCCTGCTCATTAAAAATAACATTACCAAGCACCAAACCAAGGTGAGTGGCTAGAATTTTGGAGATAATTTTGAATAAAAAATTACCTACACATATGGGATGGAACTGAGAATTTCGCATAGCGTTTTCCACCTTAGGAATCAAGGTTGGAAAATTGTTATTAATTCCTTTTGTGACCACACCTTCCACGAAAAAAATTCTAAATAGCCCGACAAACATCCTTTGCAATTATTCCTCAACAAACTCTGTAAAATTGTACTGGAAAGCCATCCACACTCTGAGCACTATTCACATTGAGATCAAATTCAACCTCTCTAATCTCTTCAGTTAAAGGAGTAGCGTTATTCATCAAGTTATCATCAGGATAAATCTCATAATGCACTGGAGAAGATCAGGGTCATAACATCCCAGCCAACTGAGGTGTTAAGCTAGCTAGTCTTACATGTCGGATAAGAGATTTAAGGATATTTTGGTAAATTTATCAAAATGATATCTAAAGGTGAGTTATATTATTATACGATAATTAGTGGTGTTGGCAACACCTAGTGCAGTAGATTATAGAATAAACTATGTTTGATACTATGTGGTCAAGTTTAGTGATAAGTAAATAATTTTGATTGTATCGTAAGTTGTTTGCTTGTTAGGTATACAATTATTTTATTTGATAATTTTGGTGTATTGTCATAATCTAGACTAGTGGTTTAATTTAACAACCATAATATAATGAAACCTACAGGCCATGTGTTCAAGCTACAAGAGAGTCATGGACTATGATATTCTTTTTTAAATTGTTTAGGTATGGGGCCCATAATGATTTGGTGGTTTACTATTGGAAAAATTAGATTTATGGATATTATTTAATGCCCAACCCTCCCACGGTCAGAAAATGTGCAACCCTAACCCTACCAGGGTCTAACCCTAACCCTACCTTGATTGACCCTGGTGGTTGGGCTGGGTTAATCCTAATTAACCCTGATTCATGGATTGACTCTAATTGGCCCTTAATAATTGTGAGTAATAGTATTGTTATTTTTAAGATACTTAAACCAAGCATTTGGTATTACTTAATAATTGTGAGTAATGGTATTGTTATTTTTAAGATACTTAAACCAAGCATTTGGTATTAAGGAATAGAAGAAAAAACAAATCCATTTCGGATAAAAACATCTAGAATTGACAAAACAAACTAGAGATCTTAGAAGCAGGTTAACAATTAACATCCACTGATATCTTTTACCCCAAAAAAAAAATCCATTAACATCACATGGGACATTAAAATTTAAAAAAAAAAAAAAAGAAAAAAACACACACACACCCACAAGAAAAACATTCCAGGAATTTTTTTTCCTACCCAGGGCATTCCACGAAATAAATTAACTAAAAAGAAATAATAAAAATGATACAGAGAACCTGTTATAATGGCATGAATAAGTAGAAGCCTCATAGTCATATCCACCACCATTTTTCCCCTGGCTAAGTAGACTAATCACTTGAATCAGTTGCGCTAGTAAGAACTCCACATTAGTTGTGACAACCAACTGCAAACATACCAGATTTTAGAAGATTATTCCCTCTACTTCACTAGTCTTAGGCAACGTAACATCCAGAACAAGCATTGCCCCAACTAGGTATTGGAGGTTTTAATCTTCAAAACATATGTATTCCTGAATTACCTGACCAACAATGTTGAACCTGCATGAAGATCAAAGGGGAAATGAAAAGGAGTTCATTTGAAGATTATCAGAAAATCTGATGCAAAGGCCCAAATAGTTTGTAACTTACTCTGCCTCAAGAATCAGAATTAAAATAAAATGTAAAAAGACTTCAATCTTATTATCCGATGACAATAATGAATATTCTGGTTTCCCTTAAAACACCTTTCGAAAGGTTGACAAAAAGTTAAAGTTGATCTATGAAAAGATTTTACCAATAAAAAAAAATCTATTAAAGATTCTAATTTTACAAATCCAATTTGCTCCCAAACCACAGCTTATGCGTATGATCTAAACCAGGGTTATAGAGATGACAATGATATGCAGCTTTTGGACTTATTAGTGCTTGAAAGTTGAAGTATTATGGTATGAAGAAGAAAAAAACACACATCAAAAATTAAGGGAAAAAAAAACACACACATCAAAAATTATGGAATTATAAAATACAATCATTCTTTCCCCCATGTAAGCTTCTGATAAAAGTCTCCATTTTACTCATTCCCCTAGGATCTTATGCATATTATAAAGAAGAGCATCCATGCTATAAGTTATAACAGAGTGAACATCCATATTCTGAGTCAGAGAGATTATGGAGTTATCTAGTCATTGTAATGTATAGCTTAAGTTACAAGTTCTTTTTAAATGAGCAGCGGTCCTTTGGGTAAAACTAGAAGAAAGTTTTCCTCCATCTTCGCTTTCTTTTACTGTTTTCTTTTACTGTTCATTTCTTCCCTAATTTTTCCTTTCAGCTAAGTAGAAGAGCACGTATATTACTAGCCAACTATACAGGAACGAAAACTGAACATAATGGGTACAAGACAAAATGATAACATCAAACGCAAGGAGGCACAAAAGCTTACGAAGGCATTTGGTTTTGGCTGGGATTTCTTTGCAATAAAATTAAACTTTCAAGTAACTAAGAATGAGAGAGGACTCATGAGAGAACCTTGGAAGTGAACTAACTGAACTAACAAAGAGTGAGACGAGAGAGATTACAATAAATACCCCTGAGCATATATTGAAGAGATCGACAACGTCGGCTTTCGAGGGATGAAACTGCTGATAAGCCCTGTTTGCCCTCTGGTTTTGATCTAACCAAACAGTCATACATTCGTAGATAGCAAAGGACAAGCCCATATTAGAATAAGGAAGAAAAGCCATTAAAACTTCAATTAGGCTAGAAATCAATGTCAAAATCATCAGTTCAGGTTGCTTCATGTGAAGAGAGAAAAAGAAGCAGAGAAGAAGTACCAACCGTCAACCCAGAGGCAAAGGACAGCCAATCCTTACCAGCAAGCTTGGCGATCTAGTAATGGAGACCACCCGAGGTTGGGTAAGACGAGCATATCTCATCCATCGATGACCCAATAAACATGGAGAAGAGGCCAGCGATGAACCATCCATAAATTAGGGAGGCAGTGCTCACAAGGAAGAGAGAGGAGCCGAGGCGGTGTGTCGTCATGAGTCATTAAGGAGAAGAGGGAGGCAAGGACTAGGGAGGTAGGGAGGCAAGGTCGCAAGGAAGAAGAGCAACCGAGCAAGGAGGTCTACGCCTCTGTGGCATTGTGAGTCTATGAGTGAGGGATAAGACAAGATGTGAAACTAGGGTTAAGACTATATATATATAGGGTCGGGCCGGGCGGGGCTCAACCCTAGGGGTCAACCCTAACCCAACCCAACTCTGCCAGGGTTAAAAAAAATTTGAGCCCCAACCCAGCCTTGTCAAGGTTCGGGCCGGGTTCAACCCTACTAGGGTTCAGGGCGGGTTAGGGCCAATTCGGGTCGTCAGGGTCAAACTTGCAGCCCTAATTGAAATATATAAGGGGTACTTATATAATTTCACTTTTTGTCGTTTCCCTACAAGTATGGGCACCATAAACATGCATTGGTTGGGTTGTAGGGACACAAAGGAGATATCATAAAATGATCTATTACGGAAAATAAAATGGATTTAGAAAGTATAAAAGAGAGATTTAACATTCAAGGAAACTCTTTCTCATTTTGAGAAATTCGTTGGCTTGGAGAAAATGTTATTCTTGGGTCTGTGCTTGTAAATCTATGAGAATCTTAGAGAGATTGGATGGTGGAAGCTTTGATCCTAAGAGAGAGGCCACCGGAACTTAAAATGGTGAGAGAAAGAAGCTTGCAAGGCTTTTCGGTTTGGGTAGAAGGAACAAGAGGAGCTGTTGTATTTTCTTCTTCAAGCTTGAAAGAGGAAATCCGATTTTGGCTAGGTGAGGTTCGCATAGCACTCTTGAGTGTGCTTTAGCAGCATTTGAGTAAGTAAATGTTGTTTTAATTAGTAATGAGTGCATGATGTTGATATGGATGAGAATCAGAATGGTTCAAACCTTGATGATAACTTTAATGGCTGAATTATGCCTAGAACAAAGGAAAAATCGGAGTTTGACTACCTAAAACCGAAACTTTGGATTGTGAATGGTATTGGGGTTGCATCTAAATGATTTTGAGGCTGTTTTTATAAGTCATGGATAATTACTGTTAGAGATAAGGATCCATTTCAAATTCAAACTCTATTGTGTTTGAATTCAAATTCAAATGGTAGAGTTAATTACCACTAAATTATAACAGTTCCATTTCAAATTCAAACTCTATTGTGTTTGAATTCAAATGGTGGAGTTGGATACAATTAAATCTTGTAACAGCTCCATTTCAACACATTGTACCCAAGGATAATTGGTACAACGGTTAATCTTCAAAAATAGTATTCTCTAAATTTTCTCGTGGTATCAGAGCCTATTAAGATCTCACTGTATTCTTAATAGCCTTTCCAACTTCTTCTACCACATCTGAAATCTCTTCAACAATGGCTACTCCTTCTTCTTCCCCTTCCACCTACCATCAGCATCTCACAATCAAGCTGTCCTATGATAATTTTCTTTTATGGAAAACACAGTTGCTTCCCATCCTCCGTAGTCAAGAGCTCATCGAATATATTGATGGTTCATCAAAATGTCCTCCTAAAACCATTACTGTTGCAAGTACTGAGACGACAATACTCAATCCGGAATATACCGAATGGAACAAGAAAAATCAGCTCCTATGGAGCTGGCTATTGGCATCCCTAACAATGGATACTCTTTCCTACGTCGTTGGCCTATCAACAACCTATGAGGTATGGACAGCTCTTCAGACTGCTTTGGTACACTTTCCCACACCAGAATCCTACAATTGCATATGCAACTGCAAAATACAAGTAAGGGTGACAAGTCTGTTTCTACTTATTTGAAAGAGGTAAAATACATTTCAGATCAATTGTCTGCTGCAAATAAACCTATTTCACTAGAAGAATTAAATGCTATAATTTTTCGAAACCTTGGAAGTGACTTCAGTGAAATCGTTGCTGCCATATCAATGAAATCCAAAGCTGTTCCGTTTAGTGAATTGCATCGTCTTCTATTATCACATGAGATGCGTATGAAATATGCACCAAGTTTTCTTGAAGCTCATTATTCTATTGCTTCAAAGCCCTCTAATATTGTCAGTACATCTCCACCCACTTCAAATGATACTAGAAATATGCATCATCGCGGGGTTGGATTTAAATCTAAGAAGAGGGACCGTTGTCAGATTTGCAACAGAACCAATCATACTGCCAATAAATGCTATTTTTGCTATTCTAATAATAACAATGCACCTGTCCACCCTACTACAAATATGGTGGGTCTATTACCCAATCCTTCTAGATCACATATGGAATGGTATCCAGACACTGCTGCAACTCATCATGTCACCAATGATCTTGGCAACCTGAATATCTCCCAAGGATATAATGGTAAGGATCGGTTAATGGTTGGTAATGACACTGGTTTAAATATTAGTAATATTGGATCCCTCAATTTGTTACACCATCTAACCCCAACCGATTTCATTTCTCTCGTGTTTTACATGTGCCTCATATTACTAAGAACTTATTATCTGTTCATTAGTTTACAAAAAATAATAAGTGCTACTTAGAGTTTCACCCTAGTGAATTTGTTGTGAAAGATCAGGTAACCAAGACGCCTCTACTCAAAGGAAGACTTAAGGATGGGTTATATCAGCTTCATGATCTCATTCCAGCTATACCATCATCTCCTTTCTTAGCCGCCCACATTGGTGAAGTCGTATCAGCTTCGGATTGGCATGCTAGATTGGGACATCCTTAGTCTCGTACCGTTCGTACTGTTATAAATAAAAATTCATTACCTTGTTTGTCTACTGTTTTATCTCCACGTTCTTCATGCTTTCTAGGAAAATCTCATAAACATCATTTACCTATTACTGGTTCTACAAGTCATCAATGAATCTATAGGCCAATTATTAACATCCAGTATGTGTGCCATCTTTAGAAATCACTATACGGGTTAAAACAGGCACCACGTGCGTGCTTTACAAGGTTAAGCACCCATTTACTCTCCTTAGACTTCCAAGGATCAAAGACAGATACGTCCTTATTCATTTTTCATAGAGGAAAGCAGTGTATATATATCCTTGTCTATGTCGATGACATAGTGACTACATGATCTGATTTGGGATTAGTTTCTAAGGTGATTGCTGATATTGGTAAGGAATTTGCCATTCGGGACTTGGGCCGCCTTCATTATTTGTTGGGTGTGAAGGTCATCTACAATACAAATGGTTTGATTCTATCACAACACAAATATATACGTGATTTATTGAAGAAAACTGGTATGGATGGATCCAAACCAGTCAGTACACCAATGAGCACTACAACTCGTCTCTCTGTTAGTTCGGGTATCCCTCTGATAGATCCAACCACCTACAGGAGTGTAGTTGGAGCCTTACAGTATGTGACCCTAACACGGCCTGACATATCCTTTGCAATCAACAAGGTATGTCAATTTCTCAACAATCCAACCGATGAACACTGGCAGGCTACAAAACGAATACTTCGTTATCTCATGACCACCATCAACCATGGGCTACAAATTTTTCGACAATCTACTCAACAACTCCATGCCTTCAGTGATGCTGATTGGGTAGGGTGCATTGATGACCGTCGATCTACAAATGGATATGCTATTTATCTTGGTTCGAACCTGATATCTTGGTCAGCTAAAAAGCAAGCTACCATAGCTTGGTCATCCACTGAATTAGAATATCGAGCGCTTGCAAATGCCACAGCTAAAATTATTTGGCTAAAATCTCTACTCCAAGAACTAGGCAATCCAGTTAGTGCTCCTCCTATATTATGGTGTGATAATCTTGGTGCAACATATTTAATAGCAAATCCGTTATTTCATGCCTGGACCAAACATATTGAGGCTGACTTTCATTTTGTGAGACACTTAGTAGTCAACAAGGAACTTCAAGTCAAATTCATCTCCACAAAAGACCAATTAGTTGATGGCTTTACAAAACCACTCTCCACTATTCGCTTTTTGTTTCTACGGGACATGTTGCTGATCCGAAAACGCCCATCAACTTGAGGAGGGCTGTTAGAGATAAGGATCCATTTCAAATTCAAAATCTATTGTGTTTGAATTCAAATTCAAATGGAAAATTTAATTGCAATTAAATTATAACAGCTCCATTTCAAATTTAAACTCTATTATTCAAATGGTGGAGTTGGATACAATTAAATCTTGTAATACTCCATTTCAAATTTTGTAACCATTACAATTTATACACTATATAAACACATTGTACCCAAGGATAATTGGTACAACATTCAATCTTCAAAAATGATATTCTCTGAATTTTCTCAATTACCAGATCATATAAGAAGTTTTAAAAACTCAGAGTTTCAATTAACATCAATGCTGAAATTTTCTCTTTCAAAAAGGTAATGATATTTCAATTTGGTTGGATATGGACATTGTGGGGATGTTTAGAGATACATTGGTATGATTTAAAACCAAAGCTAGAACCAAGTTGAAAAACTACAGTGCATGGCCTTGTCTGGACTTTTCTCAAAGGTGAAGTCATCGAACTCATGGTCTTTTGAAACGTTAGCATGCGCCTGGCCTTGGACCACCCCTGTAGTTTTATTCTCATTAGATGATGATATTGGAGTGTTTAACAAAGGTCCATGGGGCTAGGAAGTAAGAAGGGTCAAACTAGAAGCAAGCTTCTGGGAACAACCAGCTGATCAACCTGACAGGCGGTTGATCCACCTCATTTAATCAACCGCCCAACCCTTGTTAATCAGCCACCCACCCATTTTTAAGTGTTTTTGGTTGATTCCTTCTGGGGTTTCTTCCCAGGACCCTAGGGAATGATGTTGAGATGATTTTGGGATACAATGGGAGTATTTTTGTTTAGATTAAAATCTTAGGATGTTATCTAATGATATTATGTTTAATGATTTTGTATAGGAAATCCTAAGTGCTAAATTTCTATAAGAACTTTTCATAGGCTTCCTAGATAGTAAAGGTATGGGGACAATGTTGTAGGGTTTAAATGCCCATAAGCTTACCTTATGATGTTAAGCACTACAAATTGAATAGGTGAATTCAACGGCTGATTTCTTGAAGTGTTTAAGAGGAGTATCATTCACAAATACCTTGGACAGGGAAGGTAATTAATTTTAAGAATGGTTTGGTTGGAAGTTTTGAGATGCGATGGGAATTATAGGATAAGATAGAAGAGGAAATTTTTATTCAATGATTTTCCAATGTGTTGCTATATTACTACAAGCTGATTTTTGAGTCATATCAAATGCAGATCTTCTTGAGGTTAATCTAGTCAACAAAGGTAAGGATTTCAAGGAATACTATATTCATATTATATGCAGGTCATTTTGAATTAAGTTTAATATTAATTGGCTCTTCCTATGTATGCATATCGGCTCCTAAGTTGTTAAATTTTTCTCAAGTCTATTACCAAGTAAACTTTGGAAACTTCTTGATGTATAAGGTGAGTGTTTTTTCCTCCCTTGTAGCAAACTATATGTATATTGCATGTGCTAGAATAATTAATAAATATATGTGTGTTTGTCTTGCTTAAAGTGAAAGTGAATGCAATGTGATATTATGTTATTAAGTAAAGTGATGGTTAGTAAATTATAAGGCTCTGCATCTGTCTATCTTGCATTTTGTGATGAGTTAAATGTTGTAATTATACACTTGTAACTGATAGTTGAGATAAATAAAGTATAAAATATTTCAGCAATATTAAAGGCCTTACAATCAAGTAATTTTATGTTAAAGTAACTTTTATGCCTAAGTTTGGACTGTTATAAGCAGCTATTGACAGCAAGGTCGTGAATTGTGAAATAGTATGCAAACTGGAGTTGTTTAAATGGTTTCATTATATTGTTATAAGAAATAGTGGACTTCTTGGTCATGAATCAAGGAAGATATACAAATGTTAGGTTCATAAAATGCTTATAGTGGATTGTCAACATAAGTAGACAACAAGGATATGCATGATAAAAGGTAGACAAGTTTAATTAAGATATCTAAAGCCTTAATGGGACTGTTATTTAAGTACATGGATAGCAAAGATATAAGGTGTGGTTTATATGAAGAACAAGTCGTCTAATGTCATGAATGGGATGTCTTAAACCTTGTGGACATCAAAGTATGACTTTAGAATGATGTGAAAGTACATGGATATGTGCGAACTAAGTAAGTTCAGAATCTCATAGTTATGATATGTTAAAGTAAAGGATAGTGGGGGGTGCACTTAAAGAAAAACCCACAACTCAAGCGGGTAAACTTATTTGCCATCTAAATATGAAAGCATGCAAGCAATAGAAGCTATGCAAGTAACTAAGGAAATATAGGAACACAAAAAGAAAGGCAAGGACATGATCCGGCATGTGACGGTGACAACTTCCGACATGATACAATGGTGGTAAGTCCCAGCATGATACGATGTGATAGTTTCAGTATTATGTAACGGTGATAGTTCTGACATGCTTGGAAAATTAAGAAATGTTATAAGAAAAGAGAGGCAAGATAGGGGCTAACCGTTGAGTCTAGGAAGACAAGATACGGGAAAACATTTGAGTCTAGAAAGGAAAGGCAAGATATGGGCAAACCGTTGAGTCCATAAATGAGATAAAATATAGGAAAACCATTGAGTATCGAAATGAAGGATGAGATACAGGCAAACAATTAAGTTTAGAAATGAAAGGAAAAATAAGGCAAACCATTGAGTCTAGGAAGACAAGATACTGGCAAACCTTTGAGTCTAAAAATGAAAGGCAAGATATGGGTGAACAGTTGAGTCTAGAAATGAAAGATAAGATATGGGCGAACCATTGAGCTTAGATATGAATGGCAAGATAAGGGCAAACTATTGAGTCTAGAAGTAAGAGATAAGATATGGGCAAAACATAGAGTCTAGGAATGAGCGACAAGATACAAGCATATCCATTGAGTCAAATATGAACATAAGCTATAGTAATGCTACAAGTGAATTTTAGTAAGTCTAAAAATGTAAGATGCTTGACAAGAAAGTCATCAAGTGTACAAATGAATGATGCTTGATGAGCAAGTTGTCAAGTCTAGAAATGAAAGATACTTGATGAGAAAGTCATCAAGATTAGAAAAGAAATACAATAAATGAGCAAGTCATTGAGGCTAGAAATGAAGAACAAGAGATGAGTAATCTATTGAGTTTAGAAACAAAGGAAAAGAAATAGTAAAGCTATAAGGAAAGGAAAACAATGACATACATATAAGTTTTGAAAAAGAAGACGCATAGTAATAAGGAATGAGCATCATGTAAAGTCAAAGAATGGAATAAGTATTATGTTGCTCAATGTTTTATGTCTATGATAAAGTGACCATGAATAGAAATGTTATGTTTATAAGTTTATAATTCTTATGCCATGTTTTATGTACCATGTGTGCTTGAGTGTATTCTTGCCAAGGTAGATTTATACACACTGAACTTTGGCTCACCCGAGTTGTTGACCATGTTTTACAGGAAAACAAAGTGCAGGTAAGGATGTCCTGGATAGCAGATGAAAGTCCAAGTGGGGATTCAATCACCCCTTTTGGCACACTATTGGATATTTAATTATGAAACTTGATAATATTGTTTTTTATTAGTAAAGTTTTATAAAGATTTATATCCAGCCACCAGATGCTATAGTTTATAAAAGTTTAAGATTTCTAATGTTATTATGTCAAAATGATGTATGGTTCATCAATGAATGGTTTATGTTATGAAAGAAGAAAAAGATTTTCTACCAAATCTTTTCTAAGCAGGTTTCTATTCATACTGGTTTATTATTCATGGACTACCAATCCAAACCCGTACTCTTGGGAGAAGCTCCTACAAGGATGTTTTGTTAGACCAGACCCATGATGAAAATCTTCATAATAATGAGCAACATATGCACCCATTTGACCTAAATTTGAAAGAAATAGGAGGCCATCCTCCTGATGCAGCTCAAGAATCACACTACGAACCCGACGAGCCTTAGAAGAAATGTAGAAAAACTTCGAATTCCAATCACCACACTGCAATCAATGAATTCTAGATTTTTTTCGCCCACAATTTCTCTTGGAGCCCTAAATCCTTTTGAAGAATCTCCTTAGCTTTAACCTCACTGGAGAAAATGTTAGGGATGAACGCGTAACCACGAGAAAGAAACGAAGATCAAGCAAACACACAACACAGGATTTGCTGTGGTTCAGCACTCAATCCGGAATGCCTACCTCCACCACAGAGAAACAGAGATTCTTTATTGTCAAGAAAACTCTCTACAATTCTCTCCACCTGACACAGTATCCTCCTTTGCTCAGACCTTACCTAGGTTTTTCCACACAGAGACAATATATAGGGAAACCTAGAAACCCTAATCCCACCACAATTATAAGTTTACTCCCATACATGTAATAGACTCATACCCTAATACAAATACTACCCCTTATAATTACGTGGACCCCACAGAATACAAGACACCAACCCAACAGAAAATCATGTCACTGATACTAGCTGGTTCAGTGGTTTCCTGGACATATTCAAGAATAATCCAAAATGAATGACTTCCTTATCGATCTTTGGAAAAACTCGTTTTGACCAAGCCGTAGGACATCTTAATTTCAGTCGTTTTAGTTTCTGGTTGACAATAAATAAAGAAGATCCTGGAATCGAATATTTCCATGAATCTTTAACTACAGACAGAAAATCTGCATGCTCTGTCCAAAAGCGCTGCATCCTAAAAGGTACATTCCTAGGAAAAGGAATCTCATTACAACAGGTCAAAACATCATTACAGAGATTCCGATCAGAGTTGATACGGGAAATGATCCATTGAAAACACTCCCCATGGTGTTGCATCCAAACATCATTATATAGACTCTGATCCTGAATTGCACGGACATTACTAACAACTCTATTGTTAGGCCATGTGAATTTTGCACCTTTGGACGACAAGCAAAAGCGAGGCATTGAATTGACCATGGCTGAAAACTCCGTTGCAGCTCCTAAGTTAAAACTATCAGATCCCTACTTTCATGAGCGCAGAGACATACATTAAAATCTCCAACCAAAATCAAAAACACTGTCGGGATACCCATAGGGAGAAGGCCAATCCATAACAATCTGTGCTAACCCCTGAAACAACTGGCATGAATTAAGGAGACGAATTGGGGTTCACCCATAATCAGCAATGATCAAGTAATCTGCTGCTCAGAAGACATGATCACCGATGGACAAGGCAAACCTAATTTCCAAAGAACCCAAAGGTTAGGATGTTTAGACACCTTAGAACTGTGAATGAATTCCATGCAATATCCTAAAGCATGGAAGAAAACTTCAGAGAATTTCGATGGATGCACAAAAGCTTCCACAAGGCATAAAACTTCTTGATTATGCTATTAAAAGCGGCTCTTGCCTTGGCATTCAAGACACCGGGGATTTTCCATAAGAACGCCTTCCTTTGAAACATTTTTGTTAATCAACCGAAAAGATCTTCTTGGTGATGGCTCATCCTGAGCCCACTTCCTCCATCCCCGATTTACAACTATAAATGGAATGGAGCCATTCTACATTGAAGAGTAAACAACAGCCAACTCCTAACAGTTCACCACTGCAACACATCCATGATTACTAGTGGAAATAGATCCAAAATCTGAAACAGTGTGCAACATCAAGGCATTCCCAATCCTAATAGAAATATTATCATATAAGTGTTGATCACAGGTTGACACTGAGAGGGGGGGGGTGAATCAGTGTCTTCAAAATTCTTCCCAAATAATTCCTTGAAGACAGATGCTACCTTGAGCTGATGCTTTACTCACTAACCACAACCACGCATTCACTGAAGCACTATCATACACATAGTCGTATGCACAACCACCTCTCTACCACAGAGTGGCCAGGTCTACCATGTTGTGCACACCCATCCTGCAGACCATTCCATGCACTTCACAATATATAGCATATGCACAATCCACAACACAAGATATACGTGGTTCACCACCACAGTGTGTGATGGATAGTCCACGGAGTAATGCCCTACGGGCTCCGTATAGACTCAATACTCTACTTTTAGCTGTCTACACAGCAGGGAGTACATATACCCAGTTTACCCAGCATAAAACTAGGAGGGCACAGATGTGCCAATAATTCAGGTACCGAAGTACCGGTGCTCGACTCGCTGCACACACAACACTTAACCCGCACCCACGGGAAGCAAACAATAATAGTTTTTGGGATTATATCAATGCCCTACAATTTAATCCCCACTAGCTAGGCATTCATGATTTATTACCTACAGCTAGCATACATTGAGTACAAGAAATAAACAATTAATTCATACAAGGTTAAGAAGCTTACAACCCTTGTCTGACACTTTCTGGTACTCTGGGAGGACTCTGGGATGTCTCTGTGAAGCCTGGCATACACCTCAGGTCCACTGGAATCTTTGATGAACAATTCTAACACCAAACCCTAGCCTCCCTTTCCATTTCACTTCCCTCTTTTCTTCAAAACATCAATACACCATTCAGTACTTCCAACGGCTCACTGCAGTCTCCATTTTCTTCCTTGGCATTTTAACAAACACTTTGAGTGCATGCTTTTCCTTCTTTTTCTCCCTTTGGGTTTTCACAAACTCAACATGGCCTTCTGGCTTTTCATAGGCACATTCAAGCTCTTACAGCTCCTGTTTGATTGCATACTTTCACTCCAAGCTTTCATTCATAGCAAATGCCATTGTAGCTCTCATTGAAGCTTCAAACAACAATTATTTCTCCCAAACCCTCATACAAGATCTTCAATACAGCTTAATAGAGTCCAGTTGAATCCATGGAAGGTTAGTAATCAAAAAAACAAGCATTAAACACTCACATACCTTCAAGAGAAGGTTTCCCCCAAAAACCCAAGCATCCACACTGTTCCTCGTCATTTTTCTCTGGTTTTTCGTTCTCATTAGATAGGAAATTCGAACACGAGCTCGGAGCACTTTGGATCGTCCGATTTGGACTCCGGATGGCCGAGATATGGCCGTTACAGTTTCGGCCAGTGAAAATATAAGAAATGGAATCTTTTGGAGAACATTTCGTGCACCGAGCTACACAATAGCGCCGCCTGTCAGTGCGTTGTCGAGTTATGATTGGGCGAAGGGAGAATCTTCTATATCGGCCGCTGGATCAAGGTCAAAAAGGCGGGTTTATTGTAAGCCACTGGATCGGCATTAATCGCGTCAAGCGCGATCGGCCTCATCTGCAACCGCACGATCTGGATCTGTTGCGCCGCTTCAATGTACACGCGCAACACCGAATTATGGCATCAACTTCATACAACGCAACCCATGTTATTAAGTTGCGCCCAACGAATGAGAATCTTCACGGGAGCACCTTTTAACGCCGCTTGAGTAACATGTTAGCCCGCCTTTTTCTAGGCCATCCGATCGGCATTTTGCATACGTGGCTCTCTCTAGGCCACGGATTTGGCATTTTCTTATTTTTTTATTTCCCAAAATACCCCTGTATTGAATTCAAATGGCCTCTCGGAACTTTGTGTTAAACTTCTTTGCGAGGTGGATTTCCAGAGAGTTTTTCTCTCTTAAAAATCCACCGAATACCCGGTGGGCATGCGGGAGAGGGGGTAACCAACACGCGCGGAGGGAGAAAGACCAACCGCGCAGCTGCGGGGCTAGCTGCCTTGCGGGCTTGCGACGGGGGCATGCCCGCGGGCTGGCTGGCTTGCGGGGGTCTTTGTCTTTGTTGGCCGGCTTGTGGCCCGCCGCGCCGGGCCTGCGGGTGTGTCTTTGTCTTTGTTGGCCTGTTGGGCTGGCTGCCTTGGCCCTCGGCCAGGTTGGCTGCCATGGAGTTCGACCAGGATGGCTGCCATGGTGGCATGCCACCTAGGCAAGTGGGTCCCACCCACAGTTTTCTCTTTCCTCTTTCTCTCTCCTCTTTCTCTCTCTTATTTCTCTCTCTTCTGATTCTCTCTCTTCCTTCTCTCTCTTCTGATTCGCTCCATTCTTCATGCTTCAGAAGGTGTCCAACACAATGATTAACACTGTCACATCACCTGTAACACTGTCACATCACCTGTAACACTGTCACATCGCCTGTATCACTGCCATATCGCTTGTATTACTGTCAGCTAGCATGTGGGGTCCACACTCTCTCTCTTCTTGCTAAACCAAGAATGGGACCCACTCTGGGACCCATACTTTCTCTCCATTTTTCTCTCTCCTCTTTCTATCAGGATGTTTCCTATGTGGGTACTGTCCACATCACCAGTAGGGCCCACACACATTCTGTCACCTGTCGAAACTGTTGTTGCCCAGTCAACTCAATGCATACCTTCTCAATCACTCTCTAGAAGCTGTAGAATACTGTAGAACATGCCAAAGGCTTCCTCGACTCTGCCACTTGCACAAACACTATCTCTCCTCCACAGACATTCTCTCTCCTCATTGCTCTCACTCTAAGCTCATCAACACTGCTGACATCAGCCAAGTTGCCAACAATGACAACACATGGTCAACAATCTCCCCCTTTGGAATTGTTAGCATCTCACTTTTCACAATGAAGCTCTCTCCCCCTTTGACAACAAGTACAAAAGGGTCTAACCACATAGGAGTGCCCACCGCATCTTTCCAATCCTATGGGCTCTCTACAAACACCATCGCTACACCACATCACAACATCTCGTCTCAGCAGAAAGACAACCAATGACTCCCCCTGAGTCCATGCATTTCAACTCATTTTCCATTCTGTGTACCACAGCCATAGAGTGCACATATCTATAAATTTTTGTGATCTCCCCCTATCACAAAGCTTCTTTCCAGCATCAATAACACAAATACTATAATCAATAATAACAATTGATGAACACAAGCTGTCACTCGTATGAATCTCATCTCTTTGACAATAGTAGCAAGAAGGTAACATGAATTCCATCTAAGTCCATGCTATCACTCTTCAAACAAATGATTTAACAAATCAATCACATAAGAGAATAACAGATAACCATTGCAATACCTGTTGCATAAGTTCTTATCATACATCACCAGTTACTTTTCTTTCTTTCCCATGCATTCAGACATAAGGTGTACTATCATAGAAAATAATGCATACTTAACCAAGATATTCTAATGCAAACAAAAATAGCTTGTAGCAGTGTATCCAACCAGGTTCACCACTGTATGACGCATCAAACTTACTCTCCCTTTAGCTCAACAATATCCTCTCATTTGCAGTCCACCTAAGGCTTGACATATAATGGACTCCCCCTCACCACAAGCATCTCTATGCTTGGTGAGAAACACCATGAAGGAACTTCAACACTCTGTCAAAGTCTATACATTTTCTGAGGATCTCTGCATCGAAGCTACCAACTTGCCATTTCCAATTTTTCTGATCTCACATTCTGTACTATAGAAGGTCACTTCATGCTCCTTGTCACACTGCTTCATCTCTTGAGCAATCTCTCCCAATGTGGGATACAAGCACCTATAGGAGTGTCCATACGCATCTTCCCAATCCTATAAGTGTGAGTATTCAAACTACATAGAAATGCCAATATGCATCTTCTCAGTCCTATGAGTTGAAAACTCAATTGCTCCACTAATCCTCATTCATCCATCATTGCTAATGCTACACAATGAATATCTCAAGGGATATGTCCCAAACAAATATCAACAACATTCAACTGTGATTACACATTAGCTATCATGTGCTACTCCTTTGCAGTCAAATAAGAACAATACAACTCCCCATATCATCAGTGCAAAGAGAACCACACTTTGAAACTATCATGCATGACTATACCAACTATCTCTGATAACATGCTGAGGCAGAGAGATATCTTTAGCTTCCATACTCACACAACTGTACAACTCTGGTGTCATCACTGACTACTCTGTCCTCAAACTGACATAACACTACTCATTTGTGGACTTCTCAACCAAAATACATCAACGCAAGGGATAATATAGTATTACCTGATGATTCCAAGCAATAATATGAAGGACTATTTTGCCATCAACAAAGTCCATCTGAGGGGCAAAAATAAACATATAGTAAGCTCCCCCTCTCCATGTGCACCTAGTGCCAAGGAGGTGTGCTCCCTCTCACACCCAACTTGGGTGATGTAGGGGTGGTGGGTATGACTGCACACTCCTCAATGTGCTTTTCTCTCCATACTACATGACCAATTACCTTGGTCCTCTGTTTGGGCTTCTCTATAAATGCTCTCTTCACGGGAATGCCTATCAATGAGCTCAACCACTTGTCCCTTTGCCTCTGTCCATCCACACTAACTGAAGACTTCTCTGTTGTCTTCTTTCTCCACACAGTATACAAGGCCACATGAGACTGACCATTGAATTGAGACTGCTTCCTAACCTGCCTTCTGAATTGGCTTCTTGAACATCTCCTTTTTCTGATTCTAGAGAATTGGTAGTCTCTCTCTGCTTGAGCAAGCTGGGGAGTGAGCACTGCCTTACATCGCTTGGCCCAATGCCCAAGTGTATGGCATCTGAGACACTCAACTGGCCTCATCTGGGGTAACATAGATGTTTTCTTTGCATAACCACTAACACAAAATCTGGATGTGCAGTTTATACTCCTATGCCCATACCCATTGCACCTGTGACAATATCCATGAAAATGTGACTGTCTTATAAGGGAATATCTGTGCCAACTGGGTGTGGGTCCATGCCTCATGGTGTGTACTCCCTGTCTCTGCTGGAGAACCTGCTGCCTGTGCCTCTGGTGACTAGATTTACTAAATCTACTCTGCTCAATTGGTCTCTGTTGGTAAATGCCATCAACCCTATCACTCTGCATACTGTCTATGTTCCATGTCTGAGCTCTCTGTTGGGGAACACCTCTACACTGTGTCTGGTGTGCTGGATGTCTTGCATCATTGTGCCTCTGCACTTTCTTCTTCTATCTTCTAGTTTGGGTCTTTACCTCTGCTCTGCTTGGACTCTGTCTTTGTGGTATACTCATATTTGCCTCTATAGTCCTCCTAAATGACTCACCCTGCTCAAAGGTAGTAGCAGAACAAATGGTGGATGGCCTCTGATAATCTCCACTCTGAACTATACATCTGGTGATCTCCTCAACCACAGGTGGTGCAAACCCGACTCATCCGTTCCTCTCTAATTGTGCTCTAAGTGTAGTGATCTCTCTCTCAAAAGCTCTACACATCTCATCTCTGCTAATGACCTGAGCCTCTAAGGCTGTAATGACAAAGCTGGAGTCCTTCACTTGTGACTTCAAAGTTGAAATAGTTTCATTTGCACTATGAAGGTTACATGATGCCACTGTAAGTCTCTCCCTCTCAAGTCTCAACTCATCCTGAGCTGCTCTTAGCTCTCCAGTCAAGTCAACTTCTGGAACATGATCCTCTAATCCGACAGTAGAGCACTCATCTGAACTCCCACTATCTACCTCTGAAGTGAAATCAATGTCTGGTGATGCATGAGCCTTAAAGGCAGACTCATCTCCATATAGAGTCCGTAATCCGTCCCATAGTGTCATCGTTTGTCTCGCATCCACCGACTCGACTCTCACACTATCCGCTAATCCATCCGTGATTGCCATTTAAGTTGTAGAGTCATACCGGGTATCCACCTTCCCGCACTAATAGCGCTTGCCACACATCAAAACCAAGAGACCCCAAAAAACTTTCCATCTTCCACTTCCAGAACATAAATTCATTTCCATCAAAAAGTGGGGGTTTGCACAAACCATCACCTAGTGCCATGACTGTCCTCTGATCACTCAGGTGCTGATAAAGCTGTCACTGAGCCTGGTGCTCTGATACCAATTGTTGATCACAGGTTGACACTGAGAGGGGGGGTGAATCAGTGTCTTCAAAATTCTTCCCAAATAATTCCTTGAAGACAGATGCTGCCTTGAGCTGATGCTTTACCCACTAACCAGAACCACACATTCACTGAAGCACAATTATACACATAATCGTATGCACAACCACCTCTCTACCACAGAGTGGCCAGGTCTACCATGTTGTGCACACCCATCCTGCAGACCATTCCATGCACTTCACAATATATAGCATATGCACAATCCACAACACAAGATATACGTGGTTCACCACCACAGTGTGTGATGGATAGTCCACGGAGTAATGCCCTACGGGCTCCGTATATACTCAATACTCTACTTTTAGCTGTCTACACAGCAGGGAGTACATATACCCAGTTTACCCAGCATAAAACTAAGAGGGCACAGATGTGCCAATAATTCAGTACCAAGTACCAAGGTGCTGACTCACTGCACACACAACACTTAACCCGCACCCACGGGAAGCAAACAATAATATTTTTTGGGCTTGTATCAATGCCCTACAATTTAATCCCCACTAGCTAGGCATTCATGATTTATCACCTACAGCTAGCATACATTGAGTACAAGAAATAAACAATTAATTCATACAAGGTTAAGAAGCTTACAACCCTTGTCTGGAACTTTCTGGTACTCTGGGAGGACTCTGGGATGTCTCTGTGAAGCCTGGCATACACCTCAGGTCCACTGGAATCTTTGATGAACAATTCTAACACCAAACCCTAGCCTCCCTTTCCATTTCACTTCCCCCTTTTCTTCAAAACATCAATACACCATTCAAGACTTCCAACGGCTCACTGCAGCCTCCATTTTCTTCCTTGGCATTTTAACAAACACTTTGAGTGCATGCTTTTCCTTCTTTTTCTCCCTTTGGGTTTTCACAAACTCAACATGGCCTTCTGGCTTTTCATAGGCACATTCAAGCTCTTACAGCTCCTGTTTGATTGCATACTTTCACTCCAAGCTTTCATTCATAGCAAATGCCATTGTAGCTCTCATTGAAGCTTGAAACAACAATTATTTCTCCCAAACCCTCATACAAGATCTTCAATACAGCTTAATAGAGTCCAGTTGAATCCATGGAAGGTTAGTAATAAAAAAAACAAGCATTAAACACTCACATACCTTCAAGAGAAGGTTTCCCCCAAAAACCCGAGCCTCCACACTGTTCCTTGTCATTTTTCTCTGGTTTTTCGTTCTCATTAGATAGGAAATTCGAACACGAGCTCGGAGCACTTTGGATCGTCTGATTTGGACTCCGGATGGCTGAGATATGGCCGTTACAGTTTCGGCCAGTGAAAATATAAGAAATGGAATCTTTTGGAGAACATTTCGTGCACCGCGCTACACAATAGCGCCGCCTGTCAGTGCGTTGTCGAGTTATGATTGGGCGGAGGGAGAATCTTCTATATCGCCACTGGATCAAGGTCAAAAAGGCGGGATTTATTGTAAGCCACCGGATCGGATTAATCGCGCTGGCGATCGGCCTCATCCGCAACCGCACGATCTGGATCTATTGCGCCGCTTCAATGTACACGCGCAACACCGAATTATGGCATCAACTTCATACAATGCAACCCATGTTATTAAGTTGCGCCCAACGAATGAGAATCTTCGCGGGAGCACCTTTTAACGCCGCTTGAGTAACATGTTAGCCCGCCTTTTTCTAGGCCATCCGATCGGCATTTTGCATACGTGGCTCTCTCTAGGCCACGGATTTGGCATTTTCTTATTTTTTTATTTCCCAAAATACCCCTGTATTGAATTCAAATGGCCTCTATAACCTGTGTTAAACTTGCTACAGGGTGGATTTCCAGAGAGCTTTTCTCTCTCCTAGAAATCCACCGAATACCTGGTGGGCATGCGGGAGAGGGGTAACCAACGCGATCGGAGGGAGAAAGACCAGCGTGCAGCTGCGGGGCTAGCTGCCTTGCGGGCTTGCGGCAGGGCATGCCTGCGGGCTGGGCGGCTTGCGGGGTCGTGGCTTCGGGCCGCCTTGTCGCCTGCTGCCTGCGGGCCTGCGGGTGTGTTGTGCTGCTGGCCTGTTGGGCTGGCTGCCTTGGCCCTCGGCCAGGTTGGCTGCCATGGAGCTCGGCCAGGCTGGTTGCCATGGTGGCATGCCACCTAGGCACAGTGGGTCCCACCCACAGTTTTCTCTTTCCTCTTTCTCTCTCCTCTTTCTCTCTCTTCTTTCTCTCTCTTCTGATTCTCTCTCTTCCTTCTCTCTCTTCTGATTCTCTCCATTCTTCATGCTTCAGAAGGTGTCCAACACAATGATTAACACTGTCACATCACCTGTAACACCGTGTCACATCGCCCCTTCGTATCACTGCCATATCGCTTATGTTACTGTCAGCTAGCATGTGGGGTCCACACTCTCTCTCTTCTTGCTAAACCAAGAATGGGACCCACTCTGGGACCCATACTTTCTCTCCATTTTTCTCTCTCTTCTTTCTATCAGCATGTTCCCTATGTGGGTACTGTCCACATCACCAGTGGGGCCCACACACATTCTGTCACCTGTCGAAACTGTTGTTGCCCAGTCAACTCAATGCATACCTTCTCAATCACTCTCTAGAAGCTGTAGAATACTGTAGAACATGCCAAAGGCTTCCTCGACTCTGCCACTTGCACAAACACTATCTCTCCTCCACAGACATTCTCTCTCCTCATTGCTCTCACTGTAAGCTCATCAACACTGCTCACATCAGTCAAGTTGCCAACAATGACAACACATGGCCAACAATAAGGCCACCTTCATAGGATTAGTTCCACGAACCTCATTCCTCGAGAACTCTACAATCAAATAAACATATAATGGAACTGTTTCCATAAACTTAGAGACACCCGCACTACCCTTGTCCGGCAAAACCGAATCCTCTACATCATCAGAGTCCCCTTCCTCCTCTGAATATGGGGTTCGCGCCCCAACACCATCATCAAGATTTTCCCCTAAGCCCACTTCTTGCTCAACAACCAGAAGAGAAGCACCGCCCACAGACGCAGGGGTAACATTAACCGGTTCTGGAGCCACCTTGGTAAGCTGACATGAAACGGCAACATGGCCATAATTATGACACTGCTCACACCTTGAAGGAAGATCTTCATATATAATCACCTGTTTAAAAAAACAAAAATTGCACGTCCGAACCAAACTGTTTCAAGAAAGCAAAATTTCCTCGAGTCGTGGTTTTGTGCGAACAATATCACTACATACTCGAGCATAATATCCAAACACTGAGCTCAGGGAGATGAAGAGCAAGGGTAAAAATTGGTCATCCTTAGAAAGCATCACGATATTCACATCCCATAGGGGATGAAGACCGAGGCCCCTTCGTTTTTCCGTAAGGCAAACCTTCTGCCATTTGACTACCGTAGCTTTGACGACTCAGGATCACCGGAGATTGAAAAACCTGCTATTCCAATACATGTTTCGACAAAACTATATTTTTTAAGAGTATTAAAATGAAAACCCTATTTCAATTACAAGAAATATGAGATTTAATTGGTAGAATCTGAGTATGTCATGCTCGAGTTGATGACGACATTGACCAATGCCCATAAATAAAAATTATGGGAGGGTAAGAATCATTCAGCAAGGAATCTTCGAAATCATTTTTAAACACTCATTGGAGCAACATCAAATAGGAATGCATATGACATTCTACAAATGGAGTTCCAAGAATATTTAAAGGTAATATCCATCAAACTTCAAACTCTTAGAAATGAGTAAGAAAATATGAAGATGAAAGAATCTAAATCCCTACAAGGTTACTTCTTCAAACTCGTGGAGATCATCAATCAAGTGAAGATCTATAAAGAAACAATAACCGATCAGAGAATCGTAGACAATCTTGATTAGTTTATCAAAAAATATGATCTGATTGTTGGCATAGAAAATTAGAGGGTATCTCTTCTTTTAGTTTATATGAATTGATGTGGTCTTTACATCCTCATAAGTAAAAACTGATTCCAAAAAATCTCTAGAAAGCGCCTTTAAAAAAAATGATTCCAAAAAAACTCTAGAAAGCGCCTTTAAATTGAAACTCATAGTGTGGGCAAAAAAAACATTGAGAAAGAATCATCAAACCATGAACAAAAGAAAAGGAAATCATCTAAAGGAGACAGACAAGGAAGAGGAAATAGTAGAAATTCTTGAGGAAGAGGAAGGAGCATGTTTGAAAAATTCTAGAGGGATAGAAAAAAAAAAAAAAAAAAACTTTTGACAGAAAAATGAATGTGGAAGGAGCTCAACATAAGTGGAACATTTGTAAAAGAATCATCCATTTAGAAAAAATTGTTGGTTTGAAAGGAAGTTTTAACGTTTCATTTATACAAAATTTGAAAATTTGTAAAAAAATTGTAGATTCAAGTATAATCAGGAAACCGTTTATTTTACAGAAAACAAGGTGAAGGGAGCTTGTCAAATAGCTTCAAAAGTGAAAAATGAGTTGTGGTATTTGAATGGTTGTGGAAATCACATAGAAATAGATAAAAATATTTTTATCGATATGGATCCATTAATTCGAGATGTAGTGGTAATCCCAAATTTAGAGTAAATTTTTTAAGTGTTGGACAGGTAGTGGAGCATGGATATTCAGTCATGTTTTTAAGATAATTCTTGCACAATTTATGACAAGGGAATGGAAGACATGTATTTCCAAAAATAGACATTAAAAATAAAAAAATTCCACTTACTTTCAAGTCTGTGGGAAGTGTAGCTTGGAAGACAGGGATTAGTGAGGAATCTTGGTTATGACATTTAAGACTTGGGCACTTGTATTTCCAAAATCTCAAGTAACTTCGGTACGAAGCTGTGGCTTGACCCTTGGCACCCGGTGGGAGTCCTGTTGCTTCATTATGGGGATAGAATCTGATATGATGCTGAGTCTAACAGACATGCCCTAATCCGTTGTTATAGAATTTCGTGGGGACTGTGACGGCAGCATAGGTAAGGTGGCTTTCTGTGCAACCGTTTCTCAAATTTGGATGTAGAGAAATTATAGAATCTTCAAGATTTTGTCTCAGTCTTTGGATTCTACCGTGGCTGAGATTAAATCGGTTGCTTTGGCTAGATTTCATTCCCTAGTGCTTAAGGGAAAGAGAAACTCTAGGAATTTATCTGTTCTTGATCTTGTGGGTTAGATGTTTTGGTGTTAAGTTGTTGTGTTGTTAGTGCTGTCTTGGCTGCTTGCCGGCTCTTTTGGTCTCGTGGTCTTGACCACTACTTTTTTTTTGGATAAGTAGATAATTTATTAATCTAAAAAAAGATAACATGAACAATTTGGATCCCAATAGAATCCCAACAACCAAAATCGAAGAGCACCCAACAAAAAGGCCAAAACTAGACTAAAGACCCTAATAAACAAGGCCGGCCCAAGGAGCTAACCACCAAGGCACCTAATAAATGCACAAAGGACAACAAAAACAAACTAACAGGACATGAAAAAATGAGCATTACACATCGCGAAGACTATTGGAAGGTCTTCGGCAATGATTAGTCCTTCTAATAAATACCGGAGAGGATGAATTGAGGAGCACCTCATTTTCGTTTGAAAGCACCACAGCTCTATTGGGAGTGCAATGATACTCCTTCCCACTGTGATTCTCAGGCACCTAATAAATGCACAAAGGACAACAAAAACAAAATAACGGGACATGAAAAAATGAGCTTTACACATCGCGAAGACGAGTGGAAGGTCTTCGGCAATGATTACTCCTACTAAATACCGGAGAGGACGAATTGAAGAGCGCCTCATTTTCCTTTGAAAGCACCACAGCTCTATTGGAAGTGCGATGATATTCCTTCCCACCGTGATTCTCTTGAGATTGAATCCCATCTTGAGTAATCACATTTTCAATTTTGCTTCACAATATCATCTCCGTACTCTCTAATACATCAACTTCAAAAAAAAAAAAACAAAAAAATAAGTGGGAGACAGCTCCTTTTGTCTGTACATATTCTTCCGTTTTTTTAATAAAATCTTTATGGATGAAAAAAAAAAAAAAAAAACCTCAAGATTTGTACGTAAGAGGACAGCTCAATGACATTCTTACAAAAACACTTCCAAAAGAAAATTATCAGCGTTTGAGAAAGCTCACGGGTTTTCATGAACAACACTCAAATGGGGGAGAAATGTTGAAGTTAATGTCCTAACTTTTTTTTTTTTTTTTTGTATTAAGTTCTGTCTCTTTTGTCTTTAGTGTCTTGCCTTAATGTTGAGATGAGTCCGACTGTAAATTAAGATGTGTACTAAACACAAATATAAGTTATTGTAAATATCTGTCCAAGTATGAGACAATAAGTTAGTCTAGAGCCTACAAAATAAGTCTAAGACTTTTCAGCTCATTTCCTGTCTTCCCTACTTCTTCTTCTAGTTAAATCCCCTAAATTTTCCCCTACATCTAACCTGAATCTTCTTTCAAAATTCAGTTATAGAAAACAGCCGACATTCTAAACAGGTAAATATAAATAATGTCATAACATCATTGGTTAATTCATAACAATGCACAAAGCCAACTGGAACCTACTCCTGTTTCTGCCTCAAAATAATCTAAACAGCTATGTATTTTCTTCTCACTAAATGGTCTAAGATGGTTGATACTTCATCGAAACAATACATTGAAGGTAGGTGACATAGAACTTACGGAACAGTAAGTAAATGGAATCTCATAAAAAAAAAACATGCTCAAACTAAAACATGACATGAAGATTCAAGCAAAATAGAGGTTTCTACGATTCTTTTGTTGCTTGTGACATATTTTAGTTCTCGAGGAAGTCTCCAATTTTGATCCATTCAAAGATCAAGAATAGAATAACTTTCAGTACTCTTAACATAATATCAATACTGTAAAAAGAACCTTCCTCAGCCTTTTGGGCTCTCATTCGTTACATGATTCAAGCAAACAAAAATAGCTGAGGGTAGTTTGAAATATTCATTGGACAACCGAATTAATAAAGGTATTGGAGTGTCTACCACTCCTTCAAATGATTGCCAATGACGTCTTCTGTTTTCGTGTAAAACGATCATGTTTATGATTTTAATAGGGAGAAAAACTACAAAAAAAATAAATAAAAAATAAAAAGAATTATTGAGGGCGATTTTTTCCCTCCCTCTGAAATATAAAATTTCACTTCCATATAATAACTTTATACGAAAGATGCATATGACATGCACAAACATGGCCATCCATGGGTGGCGAAAAATCATGCATGCAGAATCAGTAAAGAACCCAAACTATTGAAAAGCTAACATGTAAGAGGGTAATATTAAATTTCCAAACCATGAAGAACAAGACAAAAACAAAAACAGTGTTTTCCATAATGAAAGATAGGGAAAAGGCTGGGGTGCCCGGGGGGAGAGGGAAGAGAGAGAGAGGGATTCACTATTCTGCCCAATTTTAATCCCTGAGTAGTTATTTGGAGTTTTCAGAGTAGGGTTTACTATGGAGGGAATGAAATCTCCTCTTTAAATTCATTTTTAATTGTTAGACCTTTACTTAATGAGATCTTCTCTTAATCTTGATTTGCGTCAGAACCTGTAATTGTTTAGTAACTTTTATTTTAAGAGCAGATAATGGAATGAAATTCAATTCTTGGATCAACTAGACCACTCAAATTTCACACTTTGTAGTCCGTTCCTCTGTATAATTAATCAATATTTAATAATAATATTATTATTTTGTGGTCAGTAAGTTGAAACTGATACTGGACCTCAGTGGCTGAGGCAGTAACTCAAGCAAAGCTATGGGCTCCAATACAAAATGCATCCATTTACAAGTGACACTTTATATGGACTCTCCCTAGGTTAAATGCTGCTTAAGTCTTAAAGGTTTGAGTTTAGAGTCGGCAGTACAAAATTCAGCAACTCATGTAATAATATATAGCTACCCATATAGTCTCTATAGAGTTCAATAATAACAAATTACCATTTGAGGGAAGAAGCCATAGGAATCAAGGAGGCAGCTGCATCATTGGCTTCGGATCTTCGTTGGCCTTGATTATATTCTTCTTCTTCGTTTTCTTCTTGTATGGAATCCCCCTTGCCTTAGCTCGGCACTCCCTCACCTCACGCAAATAAACACGAATAGCACCGTTGCCAAAAGGGTTCGTCGCCAAGAACCACCATTCTCTTTGTACGCAGCGCAAAGACGGCCAATAAGTGCATCAAGACTTCCCCAAGCTTGCCTGAGAGGACAGGTGCAAGGAGCAGGAGGCTCAGGTTGCCCAAAAAAGATACAATCTTGCAAGTGAACTTTAGTCTTATCGAACTGATCGAGGTACCTAAGGAAGTCCAGTATATGGCTGCAGCTACACTGTGAAATTGAAACTGGAGGCCTCTGGTTCTTCAAGTACTGACCAAAGGTGTTCCAGTCTCTCCTCTTTTGTGACTCATACCGACTTAGTGGAGCTGGTTGTTGCTTCTCACCAGCAGATCGTGAGGATCCTTCTGCGGTGTCTTTTCCTCTGTCACTTGACATCGGAACCAAGCTTTTGTGCATTTCTGGAAATTGGGTTTGGAGGCAAGGGAATAGGATGTGCACTGGATGAAAAATGAAAATCAGATCGTTGGGCCTCCTGGGGAGACATGACATGGGCCCTATGAAGGTGCTTTTGTTCCTCTTTTTCTTCCTCTTTGGTTCTATTTTCTTCTTTTTAATAATACTCTTAGCATTACCTATATTTTCTCAGTAATTTACAATTTTTGTAAGTCATCATCGACAAAATCATTATCTTTTTCATTAGAATAATTACCATAATCTCTTCATATCCATGGACTCGGCAGATCGGATGTTTTGACTCGGTTTTAGTCTCTTACCCAAGGGGAAGAAGAACATCTGGCAATTTCTGGTTTCTGGATAAATGGGGTGAATGCTCTTGTGTTGGACTAGTCTAATCTGATTTTGAGTTCGCCATAGGGTTTGTCTCGTTGGGGACTAAGGCCTGTGCTCCCTTTTTGTATGTTCTCGTGTTTTGTTGATTTTTGTATTTTTCTTTCCCTTACTGATGGTAATGCTGAAGGAGGAGGTTTAGAAATTTTTAGAGTTTTTTTTTGTGTTTTTGGGTATGCCTAGACATTAATTCTATATTCTTTTATTCTTTATCCATATAATCTTTTACTGATCTTAATTTAATAAAAAAAAAATAGTATATGTTACACTTTGTATTTTAATTGTTGGCAAAGGGGCCAAGTTTGATGAGAGAGACTATTTGTGGGCCCCACTGGTGATGTGGTCAGCAGGAGGAGACGGAAACTGGTGATGTGGCATGATGTGGCATCTCCCAAGCACATTCTAAAGCAAGAAAATGAAGAGAGAGAATTAGGAGAGAGAATGAAGAGAGAAAAAGTGGAGTAACAAAGAGGAGAGAGAAAATGGTGGGTGGGACCCACTGTGCTGAGGTGGCATGCCACCATGGTAGCCAGCTTGGCCGAGGGCCGCAGCACTACAATAGCAGCCAACCACAGTAGCAGCCAGCCACAGCAGCAGCCATGGCTCAGCCATGCATGCACAGCCCCACAAGCAGCAAGGCATGCAAGCCTGCCGCAAGCAGCATGGCATGCAAGCCTGCCGCAAGCAACAAGCCAGCAGCCTAAGTGCGCGCATGGCTTGGCATGGCCCTGGCCGTTTCCCCCAGCAAATCCACCAAGTGTTCAATGAAATGCTTAGAGAGAAGCACAAATTAAGTGTTCGATGAACGGCCAAGAGAAAAGCACCTCTTGGCCAAAAACACCATCTCATAGTTTATTAAAACTCAATTCTGGTTACAAAGGTGATATTGAAGTTTGTTCAGGGCATTTTTGTCAAGATAAAAAGGAGAAGATGCAAGATCTACAGCTTGGATTGAGCCACGCCTTTCAGATCCAAATCTAATGGATCATAAAAAGGAGGGATCGTGTGTTATGCGGCAGATAGGATAAGGCGCCATTGCAAGAAATCTGATTGGTCAGCCGCATTGCTTTATCGTGCTTTGCATTTTACATTGAAGATGCCTGGACTCTGTGTGGCGCATTCACCATATGGCGGCAAGCAGATCCAGATCCAGTGGCCCATGTAATCTCTAATTTCTCTATGACGAGATCTGTCAGATCTGATGGCCCTGGGCACATCCCTCCTATTTGCACTTGATTTGACAGCCACTTTGAAAGATTCTCCCTACAGTCTATCAGAACTGGACACCGTGCTTGCCATGTCAACTATGGCACGACTTAGGTGCTTCGCGGGTGCACCAAATGCTTTGTAAAGATGCTATTCCCTTATATCTCATTGGCCAAACTTCAAACAGCCATAACTTACTCATCTGAGCTCCAAATCCAATGGTTCAAGTTGCACTATTCATATTTTCAGATTCTCTATCAATTGAGCAGCAAAAATCATGAAATAGCTGAAAAACAAGGAAAAAAAGAGGGGATTCTAAGGTTTTTGTATTTGGAATCACCAATCAACCTCCCCATTGCTCATTAATGAAGTCTTGAATACTCATTAGAGGTTGATAGAGCCATTATTTTACATCAATGGTGATTGTGGAGTTGTGAGAAGGAGAATGGATCCTTGTGGGTAAGATATGCTTAGTGAATCAATTTCTACCATCATTGTAAGCTACTGAAGGTTCCTAAGAGCGGTGTGGAGCTTCAAAGATCTCGCCGGCCATTCGAAAGCATTGGTTGTGAAATTTTCTCAATCTGTTATCTATTTATTGCTTTCAATATATTGTATGCTAGCGTAGGTGAAAATCGTTGAATGCCTAGCTAGTTTGAGTTTCATTGTAGGGCATTGCTATAAGCCTGATACGTGTCGAGCGCAACCAAAAATAAATTACTCTACCTACAATGAATAATAATGATAAGTAAAGGTCGATCTACAGAGACGAGTTAATCAAATTGCTTACTTACCAAGAAAAATGGGGGTTTCCTTTTGCAATTTAATTGACAACAAAACTAAGTTAACAAAAATTCAACGGAAGATGATGTCGATTTAAGAAAATTTACTCACGACTGCAAACTAATCACTGACTATATATATATATATATATATATATATATATATATATATATATATATATATATATTATTCTCTATTCAAATATTTAACCAAGGATTATCAAAAAGCCAGGCAATCCTTACCTTCCCTAATTTCATTAATTTGAACCCAGCACATAATTTAATTCTTATCAATAAATCAATTGGTATTAAGCAATCCTCATGAATTTACTAATAGCATTACACTCTCGGAGGGAGTTAAGATGAACAACAATCTAACAAGCGTCAGATTATTTAATTCATTCTATGTTTCCGTTAAGCAAGTAACAAAAACTTGGATCGTAATTGTTCTGCTCAATTGCTACTTTTCCTGAACACCATAACAATTACGGATTATGAATTTAGGTTAGCTATAAACTACACAACTCAATCAATTAATAGGCCTCTTAATAAACTGAATCATACAGTCATTAACATGAAAAACCAAGAAACACAGATATTTAAATAGAAGAATAATTAAAATTAAAAATAAAGTCTCACAATTTTACTAACCGGATTGAATTTCCCTTGAATCGACTAAAGAACTTAGCCAGACAAGATAGAAAAGAAAGATAAAAGCAATAAACCTATCTTCTCAATAATTCTTGGATGCTCTATTACGTAGCATTTACATTGCTTAAATAGCCAGAGTAGAGAAGATTAAAACTAGTATGTCTAGAATTGACAACCTTCTTACATGAAAATAAAGATTAAACAAAATCTTCTTGCCTAGATTAGATAGAAAATCATTCTATCATTAACCAAATGTCACCTCTAGACTTGCCAATCTTTATAATATTCCATAGAGGTATATATTCTCCTCAAGATTTCTGACAATCAATCAAATCCTTCTAATAGTAAACCTTCTATAGGTGGTAATCTTCAATCTCTGGTTTGAATTCAAATCAGCTTTTCAGATCAGATTTTTAGATCACGTTTGATTTCTAGAATTCTTTCCACATTAAAAATACTTGCATGAAATTCAGAACGTCATTATTAAAAGTATCAAAATTTTTTTATTTTAAACATAAATTACCAATACTTTCCACCAATGTCTTATATATAAGGAATCATCACAAATGAGTACCATAAGACATATAATATGTTAAATAGATTAAATATAAGGAAAATAAATATATAAAATTATGAATCCATAAAATTCCCCCATACTTAGCTCTTGCACATCCTCGAGCAAACTAAATACTAAATTTTTTTTTTCACCTTCATCCCACAGCATTCAAAGAATATGTATACCATGAATCATAAACTAATTCAAGAGATCAAGAGAATAATATATGTCATAGTCAAAGGTCACTTAGTAAATATGAGCAATATCTAACATACCAGTGTTATTCAAAAGTGAACATGCTAATGTTTAGTAGATTTTCTCTTGGGATTCTCTCTACTCACTCAAGAATTTAAGGTTTAACTGTTCACTCAAGATCTTCCTATGAAGATGCACTATCATAGGCTTGCTTATTCACCAAAATCTCCATTACTTAGAATACACGCATACATGAATCAAAAGGTCTTTGTCAAGATTGTAATGGGGCTAGGGTTCAAGGTATGGATAAGAAAAATGTACTGACATTAAAACCCAAGAAACTAATAGAGCTTTAAGACAAAAAAAATTGAGCAATTAAAATGATAAGGACTCATAAATAAAGCTCTTCAATAAAACATCCCAAACTCCAGTTTCTTTTTCTTTTCATTTGAGAACTATGCTTTGCTATTTGAATTTTTTTTTTTCTTTTTAGAAGAGCATGACATTTCAAACATAACAAGGACCATTTACTCCCATTACAGCCCACTTCTTGACATATAACCATCACTTTTGAGAATAGCACCCCCACACTTATTCAATACATATCTCTCTCAAACCTATTAGATAATTCTCAATGCTCTACTAGCTCAGTGGTTGGTAAAACATGAGAAAAACAAACAATTCAAGGCTCATGGTTTAGGGTTCAATGAATAATAAAGTTTAAAAGCTCAAAGTGGATTTACTAAGGGTAAAAATATATAAAGTTGGCCATTTAAGCTAAGTGTTTGTAAAATCCTATTTGCCATTATCATCTTCATGTCTACACATATCAATGTAATCTTGACATGGTTCAAAGCAAGTTCTAGAGATATAAAAACATAGTAGAATATCACTCTTCAAAGAAAATAAAGACTAACATAGATGTCTCATTCTAGTTTGGCTCAAAAGCTCGCTTGGTTGGATTCCATCTACTAAACCTGCATGCTTTACCTCTAAATGCAACTATCAATGTTATTCAAAGCTCATTTAGCAAGTTGTTTCAACTAATTCATATATGTAATTTTTTCACATTCAAATAGTTTCAATCCATGGCATACATATTTTCTTAGTCTATTGAAGTGAATTTTTTTTTTTAAATTCAACCATTATTTAAAATTTTTTGCTCACACATCATACAAAAATTAAAAACTTAGAAAATAAAAATAAAAATAAAACAAAAGAGAAATCCTAATTCCTCTCTCCATACTTAAATCTGACATTGTCCCCAATGGAAGTTAAAAATGTAATGGAAAGATGTAAAGAAAAGTAATTAAAACTGATAAGAAAAAGAAATCCGATTTCTTGGGTTGCCTCCCAAGCAGCGCTTGTGTTTAACGTTGTTAGCTCGACTCAATACTCCTTAATCAGAATAAACAGGATCCCCCAGTTGTACTTCATCTATAGTATGCTTATGAAAGCCTTCATAGAATATCTTGAGTCGATGCCCATCAATCTTGAAAACCTTATTAGTTTCGAAACTTCGAACTTCGATTGTACCATAAGAAAACACATTAGTAACTTCAAAGGTCTAATCCAACGAGAATGTAATTACTAGGCATCAATTTACGTCTCGAATTGTAAAGCAAGACTTTCTGTCTAATTACAAATTGCTTCCTCATAATCCTCTTGTCATGGAATGCCTTAGTCTTGTCCTTGTATATGCTTGAATTCTTTTAAACCTCAAATCATATTTTTTTTAATTCTTGCAACTGCAACTTCCTTTGCTTACCCGTTTCTTTCTTACTGCTCAATTCAAAAATCTCCTGTGCAAACACATCAACCACATCAATAGAAAACATAGATTGAACATCGTTACTAAGGTACCTCATATCCTCAAATATGTTGAATTTAACAATCTCTCTATCAAACTCCATGCTAAGGGTACCATCATGGACATCAATCTTCGTTTTAGCTGTTTTGAGGAAAGGCCTTCCTAGTAAAATTGGGGCAGGGTTTGGGGAGGTATTGTCTTCCATATTCAAAAAATAAAAATCAGCAACAAAAATCAACTCATTCACCTGCACCAAAACATCCTCAACCACTGCCTCAGGGTATGCGTTAAAACGGTCAGCGAATTGGATAATTACACCCAATTTTTTCAAAGGATCCAAATTTAGAGATGCATAAATTAAATGTGGCATAACATTTATAGATGTACATTAGTCTAACATGACACGTTCAAACTTAGTATTACCAATCACACATGATCGTAAATGTACCTGGATCCTTGCATTTTTGGGATAACTTACGCTGAATAACTGCTGATACGTTCTCCCCTATACTAATTTTCTTATCACCCCTCAATTTCCTCTTTGAAGTGCACAATTCTTTGAGAAATTTTGCATACCTTGGGACTTGCTTAATGACATAAAGTGGAGGTATGTTTACTTCTACCTTTCGAAAAGTCTCAAGAATTTCCTTATCTTGTTCTTCTTTTTTCGATTTAGATAGTCTGCTGGGAAAAGGGAGAAGAACAGAATTAGTAGAATTACGCACAACTGGTTGAGATTTTACCTTGGACAAATTTACATCATCGTTGTCAGCTTTTGTTTCTTCTTCGAATCTGCAGATTTAGCAATGAAGGGCTTAAGTTCTCTTCCATTCCGTAATGTAATGGCGCTTGCATTGTTACGTGGGTTTATGATGGTTTGATATGGTAATTTTCCAGATCCTTGAGCTTCATGTTTGCTTAATGAAGTTGCAACTTGACTAATCTGCTTCTCTATATTCTGAATGCTATTCCTTGTCTCAATTTGAAACTGTTGTGTATTGCTTGCCAATGCCTTAATAATCTCATCAAGTGACATATTCTGATTTGCTTGCTGCCTAGGTTGGAATGGGGGCTGATAATGATTCTGCGCAACTTGATTCCCATAACTCGGATTTGGGAGATCTCTCCATCTAGGGTTGTATGAGTTTGAGTATGGATCATACTTTCGCTGAGGTTGCCCTTGAAATCCTCCCATGGCATTTGCTTATGGGACTGGTGTATCTTCTTGAAATGTAAGACACATATCCATAGCATGACTGGTGGCTGAGCAAATGCCACATGCTTTATCTGTTTGCAAATTCCCTACAGCCATTTTTCTCACCAAAGAAGTTAGATTAAAAAAATCTGACGTTCAAGGTTTGATGTACTTACCTCATTAACTTTCTTCGATGTTTTCTCCATCCTTGTACCAAATTGCTGCGAATTTATTGCCATATTAGAAATTAACCTTTTCGCGGCTTCTGGAGTTTTGTCAACTGAAGCTCCTCCACTAGCGGCATCCATCATACTCCTCTCCATTGGTAACAATCTTTTATAGAAATATTGAATCAGAAGCTGGTCACTAATTTGATGGCATGGGAAACTTGCGCAATGCTTCTTGAAGCGTTCCCAATACTCGTATAATGTTTCTTCATGGTATTATCGAATTCCACATATCTCTTTCCTTATATTTGCCGCTTTAGATGCAGGGAAATATTTCTCTAAAAATTGATGTTTCATCTCATTCCATGAATTGATTGTACCAGAGGGAATGTAGTACAACTAATCTTTAGCATATTCATCTAAAGTGAATGGAAAAGCGCGCAGCTTGATCTGTGCCTCTGTAATACCCTATGGTTTCATGCTAGGGCATACCACATGAAATTCCTTTAAATGTTTGTGAGGATCTTCTCCTGTAAGACCATGAACTTTGGGAAGTAGATGTATTAGTCCCAATTTTAATTCAAATGCCGCTTCTAGATTTGGAAATTCAATACACAAAGGTTGTTAGTTTATATTAGGAGCAGCCAGCTCTTTCAAAGTCATGTTTTCAGCCACGGCTTCCACTAGCAGCTCACTAGCAACTATATCAGAAACAATTGCTCCTTGTGATATCGAAACCTGTTCTACCAGATTTTTCTTAGCTTCTTTCCTTAATCGGTGCAAAGTTCTTTTGGGTTTTGGATCAAATATCAATTCACCAAAGTTAGAAGATCGACTCATTAACCAAGATACCCATACAATGGATAAAAAAAAATAACAATAAATAAATAAATAAAAACTAATTAAAAAAATCCCAAAGAAAAATTATGACCGATAACACAAAGTGCCCAAAAATCAAGTAAAATTAAAAATATTAAATCATGCTTATTTTTTTAATTTTTTTTATGTTCTTTGAAATAAGCTTCTTATAGTGCCCTAAAGTCGTCCGAAATTTCATGCGCAAGTAATAGCTGTCGGAAAAACTATGGTCACCAAACAGAAAAAAAAAAACTTCACACAAAGGTAAGAACATCAGTGACTAAAAAAAATTAAATAGAATGAAAACAATCACAATCTGATTAAAACTAGTCCCAAGCAATGGCGCCAAATTTTGATGCGTGTGGAGTGCAACCAAAAATAAATTACTCTACCTACAATGAATAATAATGATAAGTAAAGGTCGATCCACAGAGACTAGTTAATCAGATTGCCTACTTACCAAGAAAAATGGGGGTTTCCTTTTGCAATTTAATTGACAACAAAATTAAGTAACAAAAATTCAATGGAAGATGATGTCGATTCAAGAAAATTTATTCACGGCTGCAAATTGATCATTGACCTTATATATATATATATATATTATTCTCTGTTCAAATATTTAACCAAGGATTATCAAAAAGCCAGACAATCCTTACCTTCCCTAATTTCATTAATTTGAGCCCAGCACACAATTTAATTCTTATCAATAAACCAATTGGTATTTAACAATCCTTTTGAATTTACTTTACTGATAGCATTACACTCTCGGAGAGAGTTAAAGATGAACAAAAATCTAACAAGCGTCAGATTATTTAATTCATTCTATATTTCCTTTAAGCAAGTAACAAAAACTTAGATCATAATTGTTGTGCTCAATTGCTACTTTTCCTGAACACCATAACAATTACAGATTATGGATTCAGGTTAGCTATAAACTACACAACTCAATCAATTAATAGACCTCTTAATAAACTGAATCATACAGTCATTAACTTGAAAACCCAAAAAACACAGATATTTAAATAAAAGAATAATTAAAATTAAGAACAAAGTCTCACAATTTTACTAACCGGATTGAATTTCCCTTGAATCGATTAAAGAACTTAGCCAAATATGATAGAAAAGAAAGATAAAAGAAATAAACCTATCTTCTCAATAATTCTTGGATGCTCTATTATGTAGCATTTACATTTCTTAAATAGCCAGAGTAGGGAAGATTAAAACTAGTATGTCTAGAATTGACAACCTTATTACATGAAAATAAAGATTAAATAAAATCTTCTTGCCTAGATTAGATAGAGAATCATTCCATCATTAACCAAATGCCACCTCTAGACTTGCCAATCTTTGTAATATTCCATAGAGGTATATATTCTCCTCAAGATTTCTGACAATCAATCAAATCCTTCTAATAGTAAACCTTCTATGGGTGGTAATCTTCCATCTCTGGTTTGAATTCAAATCAGCTTTCCAGATCAGATTTTTAGATTACGTTTGATTTCTAGAATTCTTTCCACATTAAAAAAACCTGTAAAATTCAGAAGGTCATTATTGAAAATATCAGAATTTTTTTATTTTAAACATAAATTACCAATACTTTCCACCAATGTCTTATATATAAGGAATCATCACAAATGAGTACCATAAGACATATAATATGTTAAATAGACTAAATATAAGGGAAATAAATATATAAAATTATGAATCTATCAAAGCCCCAAAACTACTCTTTTGTATTGTGTTCAGTGGGTGCTGGACATTAGCAGTCATAGCCTGAATCCTAGCATTGTTTTGCCCTCTCAATTTTATGCTGAGAAAACACAAGGTTAACGTCTTTGTCTTGTAAAAGACTAAAAGCAATGTATTGAGTAAATACGGTGCCAATTGGGGATTACTCCGTGGATTAGCCATCACACACTGTGGTGGTGAACCACGTAATATCTCTATGTTGATTGTTTTACTTTTTTGTATATTGCAAAGTGCGTGGAATGGTTTGTAAGATGGGTGTACAAATCTGATAGGCCCGGCCACTGAGTGGTAGCGAGGTAGATTTGTATACACTTGTGTTTGTGTGACAAATTGGTTCTCCATCAGCTCTGGGCAGTATTGAAAAAGTCAGGGAGAAATTTATACACTGATTCACCCCCCGTCTCAGTGTCAACTCAGGTTCATCAATTGGTATCAAAATGCCAAGGTCAGTGACCGCTTAATCAGCAACTAAGAGATCAGAGTATAGTCATGGCACCAGGGGAAGGTTCTCACAAACCCCCATTGTTTGATGGGATACACATCGTGTTCTAGAAAAGGAGAATGGAGGTTTATATAGGATCTTTTGGTTTTGATGTATGGGCAGCTATCGAGAATGGAACACTTCACATGACATGACTGCTCACAGTGCAGTAAACAAGAAGAACTTTGAGAACAATTGAAAGACACTCAATGCCATTCAAAGGGGATTGACTAACAGTTTACTAGCTAAAATCATGGACTGCAAGATTGCAAAGGAGGTCTAGGATAGGTTGATTAACATCTATAAAGGGGATAAGAAAATCAAGAAGATAAAGCTGCAAACATTCAAGGCTCAATTTGAGAATCTAAAAATGAACGATGATGAAACTGTTAATCAGTACATGAACAAAGTAAATAAAGTGGTCAACTTCATTAGAGGACTTGGTGAAGATCTAAAAGGACCTATTGTCTGTCAGAAGATTTTAAGGTCTTTAATCCCTAAATTTAAATCAAAATTCTCAGTTCTTGAAGAAACCAAGGATATGGATGAGGTTACTATTGAAAAAATACATGGATCATTGACAGCCTTTGAGATGAGAGTTAACCCTAAAACCTCTGTTGATAAGCAAATAGCTTTCAAGGCCTTGAAGAAATTGAAAATTTTTAAAAAACCAGATGAGCAAGAAAGTGAAGATAAAGCCACAGCTTACTTCACTAAAAAATTAAAGAAAGGTATAGAAAAATACAAGAATAAACTATCACTCAAGTGCTTCAATTGTGGTAAAGTTGGACACTTCGCTGCAAAATGCCTAAAGAAGATTAAAATTAAAAGTGATGATAAAGATGACAGCAGAAATAAGTCAAAGGTAAAGAAAAATTATAGCTTCAAGAAGAACAAATCTAACAGAAAGAGCTTCATTTTCAAGAGAAGCAGTGATACTTCAGATGATGACTCAGATGATATCTCAAGAGATGAGCCTAATGAGGCTTTGTTTATGGTTTTTATTGAAGAACGTGAAGAGAACAAAAATGAAGAATTTATTTCAACAACCAATGAAGAAGTTAGAAATATGGAATCAATCTCAAGTGATAATGAAGAAAGTGAGAATGAAGACCTAAATTCAAGCTGTGATGAAGAAGGTGAGGTAAATTATGAGGAAAAATTTATTGTAGCTATGAAGGAACTCAAGAAGGAAAGAAGAAATAACAAGCTTGTTTTACAAGAAGCTAAAAAGCAAAAATAGGTTATTCAAGAACAAAAAGTTCAAGATAAAGAGTCCAAGAAAGTTATTAATAATCTCAAGACTCATCTTTAAACAGGCATCTGTAGACCATTCCAGGGTAATGACTGAGAATGTAGGTTTGAATGCTCAACTTAAAGAACAATCCCCTATGATTGATCAATTTGAAGAGTTTGAGAAAGAGTTTACTCTTTTAAAGGCAAAAGTGATTGAGTGTGAAAAAAGAGAGCTTGAGAGACAACATAAATTGGCTCAACATAAGGAGCCAAGTAATACTATAGTGCATCCCAGTAGGAACAAGCTTGATGGCATCATTAATGTTCAAAGACCTCCCTACATCAAGTTTGGTCTTAGTTTTGATAAAGGAGAGACATTTAAGAATGCCAACTCGAAGGGAAAAGGTTACATCTCTTTTGTGAAAGAAAATAGAAAAAGCAATGTCCCTATGGTTTATGTTTAAGGAGGAAACCAAGTACCTTTCCCTAAGACTAACCATGCATGGCAAGGTAGGAGAGTAGAGCATGGTAATTCAATGGAGGAAATTATCCTAGTACACCATAGAGACAGATGAGGTACATGGCACCTTTAAGGCCAAGACCTCATTTTCAGGGATACTACTATAAATGTAGTGCCTTTGGACACAAGATAGCCAACTGCAAATTCAATAAGAAAGAAGTCAGATTTGAAAGTAGAAATTAGTTTGCTCCCCTTGAAGAGAATTTTGTTGAGTGCTACAACTGTTACAACTTTGGGCATATAGGAAGGAACTGTAGGACCATCTTTTTTCCTATGCCACCTCCACAAAGACAGCATGGCAAAACTAGATGCAAGGCTCCAAAGCAGAAGCAAGTTGAGAAACCATTGTCACAGAAGAGAGTTTGGGTTCAAAGGGATAGAACAGAAAGGATCAGGAACAACTCCTTAGTTGTACAAACAGCTTTCAAAGCACAAGATAGTTCTACACCATGGATTCTTGATAGTGGGTGTTCAAGTTACATGAATGGAGATAGGAAGCGGCTTCAGAAGCTTCAACACTATGAAGGAGGCTCAGTCAACTTTCACAACAATAATGGTAAGAAGATTATTGGAAAGGAAAGCATCAGTCTCAACAATGGGAAGGTAAAATCACATGATGTTTTCAATATTTCATGTTTGAAATATAACCTGCTGAATGTCATTCAGCTTTGTGATAGGGGTCACAGAGTAATATTTAGTGATCAAGGATGTGAGATCCAAAGGACTGACAGTGGAAAATTGATGGCATCAGGAAATAGGACTTTTGAAAATCTCTAGACATTGTTTGAAGATTTTGAAGGAAATTGCTTGATGAGTCAAGAAGAGGAAACATGATTATGGCATAGAAGATTGGAGCATATTAGCTTTGAAAACCTAGCAAAAATATCCAACAAGAAGGTTGTGAGAGACATTCCTTCCTTGAAGAAGCCCTCTAATGGTATATATGCATCTTGTCAGAAGGTGAAGCAAACAAGAGCATCATTCAAACCAAAGGAGTATTACACTACCCAACTATTGGAGATTATCCACACAGATCTGTGTGGGCCAATAAGGACACAAAGTATCTTAGGGGAAACGAATTTCATTCTGTTAGTTGATGATTACTCAAGAATGACTTGGGTGATGTTTTTGAAACATAAGTCAGAGGCTCTGGCTAGGTTTAAGGTATTCAAAAATCTAGATGAAAATGAGATAGGAAAGAAAATCAAGTGTTTGAGATCTGATAGGGGAGGAGAATACACTTGGATTGACTTTGTAGAGTATTGTTTTGAGAATGGCATCAAGAGACAGACTTCAGCTCCTAGAATACTACAGCAAAATGGTGTGGCAGAGAGAAAGAATAGAACTGTTCAAGAGATGGCTAGGACCATGTTGATAGAAAATGACATGGGGAGTAAATTCTAGAGAGAAGCAGTGCATACAGTAATATATGTTCAGAACAGGTGTATGTTGAGGCCACATAAAGATATCTCTATGAATTATGGTTTGGTAAAAGGTCACAGTAAAACACTTCAAGGTATTTAGTAGCAAGTACTATATCAAAAATACCAACCACGATATAGGGAAGTTTAATGATAGGGTTGATGAAGGAATATTTCTTTGCTACTCTACCTCTAGCAAAGCTTATAAATGTTATAACAAAAGACTTTGCAAAATTATTGAAAGTGCAGATGTGAGAGTTAATGAGTACAAGAATTCTCTTATAGGGTCAAATAGTGAGCTTCCTATCTTTGAAGATTTGGATAGTGAGCAGAATGATAGTGAAACAGAAAAGGAGTAGAATGTGACGAATGTACCGAGACAGTGAGCAGTGGTTGAAATAGATGAAAGAGAAGAGCAGTCAGATTTTAAGACAGATAGGCAGAATGGAAGTGGCTCAAGCATAGTAAAGAAGAATCACCCAAAATAATTGATTCTTGGTGATCCCTCAGTTGGAATGCAAACAAGGAAGGTCAGAAAAGCAAAACAAATATTTTCTCTCTTATCTCACATTGAACCAAAGTTAGTTGCGGAGGCATGTGAAGATGCTAGTTGGCTCAAGGAAATGAATGAAGAGTTAGACCAGATTGAGAAAAATAAAACTTGGGAATTAGTGCCAAGGCCTATAGACAAGAATATTATTGGTACTAAATGGGTCTACAAAAACAAACTCAATGAAGATGGAAAAATTGTAAGAAACAAGGCCATACTGGTTTGTAAAGGATATGATCAGGTTGAAGGTATTGATTTTGAAGAAACATTTGCCCCTATTGCTAGGTTGGAAGCAATCCAGATGTTCCTTGGATTTGCTGTGCACAAGAACTTCAAGGTTTACCAGATGGATGTCAAATCAACTTTCTTAAATGGTGACTAGGAAGAGGAGATGTACATTGAACAAAGAGAAGGATTCCAACTAAGTGAGGACCCTACACTTTTTTGTAGACTGAAGAAAACATTGTATGGGTTGAAGCAAGCACCAAGAGCATAGTACTCAAGGTTGGATAATTATCTCTGTCAGTTGGATTTCAAGAATGAATTGGTTGATGGCAACCTGTATGTGAATGTTGATGGTAGTCAGACTGTTGTGGTAGTGTATGTAGATGATATCATCTTTACAAGCCACAAGGATGAATTATATCAAGATTTTACTCAAAGGATGCAAGATGAGTTCTAAATGTCTATAATTGGTGAAATTTTCTATTTTTTGGGTCTGCAGATCAGTGAGTTGAAAGATGGGTTCTTCTTATTTCAGGCCAAGTATGTGAAAGAAATGTTGAAGAAGTTCACAACAGAGGACTGCACACTAATTAGCACACCAATGATGACAATCTGTAAGTTAAGCAAAGATGATGACTCTCCACCAGTTGACCAAACTATGTATAGGTTAATGATTGGAAGTTTGCTCTACTTGACTGCTATAAGGCCAGATATTCTTCAATCTACTTGCATGGTAGCTAAGTTTTAAGCTGGCCCAAAGGAGACACACGTGGTGGCCGAAATTTGGTAGCTTGGCATAGTAGAAGCAGGATTTCGTGTCATGGTCTACAGCAGAGGCAAACTACATTACAACCACCTCATGTTGCACACAGGCTTTGTGTAAGACCCGCACTCTGAAAACCCGGTCTAAACCTTGGTTTTGTGTCATGACAGGTCTTCCGATCATCACCGGGCCAGACGTGGCAAGCGGATAACAAACAGGTACAAAATCGGACCGAAGTCGACCAATTATATCTGATTTTAGGTATACCGGTCGATGGTACCGGTCTTGGTACCGGTCGACCGGTATGGCCTGTGCAGCTATGTGCGGGAATCAATAAATTGGTCTATGCGGGTCCCGCTTTCCTGATTTCGAATCCTAGAAGTTTCCTATTCCTAGTAGGGTTACTAAACCCTATTTCAAGCCTATAAATACACCCTTAAACCTCCTCAAATCCTTTCCATTGTCTCTCACAAACCCTAGAGAAGAGAAAGAGGTTGGAAACGAGAAGGAGCTAGGAAGAAGAAGGAGGTGCTGCCATTACCGTTCGACGACGATCTCACTACGCCAGTCAACGTAAGTGTTTGAATCCATCTTCTTACCCTATGATTTGTTGTGTGGGTGGATCAATACCATGCAAAGTAGGTATTGATCTAAAACCCTAAATTGGCCAACAAATCCTAAGTTTCCGTCAAACCCTAGATTCGATTTTCGAGATGATATTCATCGAAACGAGACTTGAATGAGTTGGGGATAACTCTAACTCAAAGCCTAGACTTAGAATGGATAGGAGAAACCCTGAAAATCCATGGAGGATGATCGTCGGCAGTCAAAAAACCCATGTATGGTCTTCCGGAGACATACCGGTCGACTATACCGGTTGCACATAGTGCGACCGGTATGTTGCGACCACTATCTCTCGGGAGGTTGTCTGTGGGGACCGGCTGACCATACCGGTCACCAGTCTTTCCCACAGAGCTGCGACCGGTACATGCCACCGGTCAGCTCTGTGAGGGTGTTTTGTAACCCTGTTGGTTTCCGACCAACATGAAACCCTAAGAAAATTATTCTAATGAAACCCTAATAATATTGTAGGACTTTGTGACTTATCGTTTGGATCTTACGACGTGGAGCAAGTTATCGAACGAGCATCAGGTAAGGGAATCTGACCCAAACCTAATAATTAATGGACAGTAAATTGTTGTTAATCACCTGATTATATGAGATGTGTTGTTTGTGCATATTCACATGCCATCCTTTACTTTCAGTTATTATTACTGTTCATGCATTGAAAGGATGTGATTGTTAGGCATGTGATTGTTTTCGTTAGTGTGTGGAGTGGGGCATGGGCCTAGGATCGCTCTTCACATTAGCACCTTTTGTAGTATTCTGTCTTAACATGCTCGGTACGGGTGGGGCATCAGGGGAAGGTCGTGGTACGGTGGTCTCCGATATTGATGTTGGCCCGGCCATTGTTATGTGGTACTGTGGATTCCGAGTCGACGCTGGCTTGTCCACGATGTTTTAGCTCTATCTCTATGCCGTAGGGAGTTATGTTGGGATAGGGTCTACCTGCGTATTGTTTCTATCCTAGTGGGTTAGTTGCGGATAGGGCATCAGGGGAGGTGTGGCAATGCCTTAGCTCTATCTCTATGCCGTAGACGGCTGTGCTGGGATAGAGCATACATTGATGACATATAGGATTGGTTAGTTGCGAGCCCTGGCCAGTAGGGGCTTAGGTACTGGTATGGGTAGAGTATCAGGGGAGGTACGGGGGTATCTTAGCTGTATCTCTATTCCATGATGGGTGCATGTGGGCCAATGGGGGTGTGATCCATGAGGTGCCACACACTCGTGTATAGAGGTGCGGGGGCCACCAAACCGTTCTATAGCACATTGCAAACTTAAAACCAGACCACAGCATAAAATTGATTGTTACTCATGCATAATATTGTGAAACTATCTGATTGTCTTACTGAGCTGTGTTGTGAGCTCACCCTTTGTACGTACATTGTTTTTAGATGTTGATGCAGGTTACACTGTTGACGACTATATGAATGCTCCGGCGTACGGTGGTGTGGCTGCTCTAGATGTACAAGCAGGGGAGGACGAACATGATGCTTCATGCGAGTGCCCTTTCTGCGTGTACTAGTAATGGATTTTTATTTAGTTGTTTCCGTTATTTTTGTTTGGTATTAAGAGATGTAAAAGATATTATAGTTTATGTTTGGATTTGAATAATTGGATATTTTATTATCAATAGATACTCAGTTCATTCTATTTAAAGTCTTTCGTTGTATATTTATATTCTGATTGTGGTTATGTGTAATAGTTTGTATGAATGGACACGGCCTATTCGAGATCCTGGTGTGAACCGTTGGTTCAATGACGGTTCACTCACACCATTCTGGTTGGATTAGAATTGGGGTGTGACAACTTGGTATCAGAGCTCTCGGGCTCTGTTCCAACAAACCATGTCGCACTTAACTGAGTCGATGAACTGAGTTAGGAGAAAATTAAAAATCTTAATACAAACGCACCTTAAGCATGGTTTGATACCTGAGACGGACTAAGAAAGAAAATAATATACTATGTTAAATATGAAACTTAACATGTGCACATACACTAGTTAGGAAAAACCTTGAAATATTCATTAAACAAGAAAATGAGTATCAAATGAGAATGTGCTACAGGGTACGGTCCACAAATCGGACAGTTACCCTGTTATATGTAAAACAGTCATGAGTAAGTGAAAGGAAAATCATGGGGTAGGGGGCCTATGAGGTATGGGGTCCGCTATATCATAGTCTCGCTCGTAAGCGACCCTGAGCTAGTGCACCTGATCCTGTGTGACTCGGAGGCTGCGAGTCAACTGTGCTAGGTCACGGCTCATCTCCCGCTGAGCGTCCCTGAGCTCCATAAACATACCCATCACTGAGTCTGGAGGAGGCTGAGATGGTCCAGCTGTAGGGACAGATGGTGGGGGTGCAGGTGCAGGCTGTGGGGCAGGCACTGGTGCTTCCCCAGCCATATCGTCATCGTCGTCATCACCCATCTCTGCCGCATAGGCCGCATTGGCCGCGGCTGCTGCTGCTGCTGCCGCTGCTACTCTCCCAAGTGGACGAGGGCGAGCCTCCAACTCGTCGTCACTAACCGGCAGATCGACCATCTGCATCCTCTGTATAGCATCCCAGTCGATGTCGAAGGTCATGGTGTCCTCAACGGCTACCTCACCTCTCAAGCGCACGCCCAGACGGCGAAGAAGGAAAGTAACGAGACGGACATATGGAAGGTTGCTGGCCCGATCGGCCACGGCCGCGCGATGCATAGTCCGGATGATGAGATAGGGAAGTGAGATCCGCTCCCCTGTGCAGACGCAATAAGTGACGTACTGGGTGAGCTGGGACAACTCACTGTAGTGGCCGCTCTGTGGTACTATGTTGTGCTGAATAATGCGACTATATACCCGAGGTATAGGCCTCAGGCTAGCCGCCTTCATAGGGGCTCCAGGGTTTAAGATCTGATGCGCTATCTCTCTGCGCAAATCATCAGTCAAATAACCTTTCGCCTTGGGGGCGCAGTATACCAAATCTCCATCGTTGGGAATCCCATGAAGATCAGCCAACTGATGGGTGTTAAATTAAATATGTACACCCCGGACGTAGCTGGTGATGCGTAGATCCCTACACTGGTTCATATCTTCGACATCCCCTTCAAGTTCCAAGTTCGCATAGAAGTGCTTGACTAAGTTAGGGCGTGTGGTCTCTGTGTATGAAATAACCGGCAACCAACCTAGAGCGCCAAAAGCTGCCTCCACATTGAACCGGTGCAGTTGTTCCAGGTTGACCCGGCGCCCTGATTCAATACTTTTATTATCGAACCATGGAAACTGAGCTTGTGCTTCCAAGGAACGAAACCATAGCTCATCTAGCTGTGGAACTGGTGGTGAGGGAGCCCGTGAACTAGAGCCATGAGAGCGTTTCCCGAGAGCGTGTCTAGGAGCCATTTAAACTGCAAAACAAAAGAAAATAAGATAAAAGTTAGAAAATTTTCGAAATTTCAGCAGCATAACGACAGCATTTTGGGAAAAAGCCTCGAACTCACCCAAAAACGTGGGGAGGAGGACTTACGTAACCCCCACACTCTTCAACAAACCAATCACAAGCAATTCAAATGAGAAATTTCAAGAATTTAAGAAAAATTAGAAATTTTGAAATTTTTTTTGAAAACCTAGGTCAAAATATGAAAAACTCGATTTTTATGTAACCCATTCGGTGGAACCCCAAATTAGTTGAGGACTTTTTCTCTTGGGGGTCCCTAAACACTTTCCAAGCCGAAGGAAAAGAGTTCCTACAGCTGAAACATCTCGAACAAAGAAAAACCTAGATTTCTACATATAGACGATATGGGAAAATGATAAAGAGATGATGGGGAGGGAGAGATCATACCTAGAGACGATGTACTAGCTCTTGAGTGGAAGAAATCGCCTTCAAAAAGCACCGGTCGGACTGTAGCAACTCAGTCTCCAAAGAGGAATCGCCACCGAAAAAGAAAGGAGGAGAAAAAGTGAAAAAATTTCACTTTTTCCCGATTTTATAACCAATATAGGCATACCGGTCGACGGTTTTGCCTATACCGGTCGACCGGTATCACCCAGATATATGCGACCGCTATGTCTCGGTCAGAAATTTTATTCTGACCGGTCGACTATACCGGTCGCAACACTGTATACAGGGTGTCGACCGGTATGTTGCGACCGCTATGTCTCGATCAGAATTTTGATTCTGACCGGTCGACTATACCGGCCGCAGCATATTCCACAGAGGTGCGACCGGTATGTTGCGACCGGTACGCACCAAAGAGCCAGAAAAAATAAAAAAAAATTGAATTTAAAATTTTTAAAATTGTGTAAATCGAAATGTTACTTCTCGACTATTTCCTCTTACATTATTCAAGACTAACACTACTATTATTGATGTTCTCACGTGTTATGTCTTCTTCTCAGATCCAAATAAAATAGTCTGAGATGGCAGGCGGGAACGGTCGAAGGGGGCGAAAGCGTCATCAGGCCAGGATGCGCCTAGAAGAAGAACAAGTTGAACAAGACCAGGTTAGAGAACCAAGTCCTAAAGTGGAGGAGGAACAGGTTCCAGAAGTACCGACAAATTTACCTGGCCCACCTCACAGGAATTCTGAGACCATTGTTACAAACTTGGTCTATCAGATGCAAGCTCAACAGAAGGAATTCCTGAGCGAGGTACTGAAGATGCTCAGGCCAACAGGTTCTGTTCCCGTTGGAAATACGCCCGAGTCTGGAGGAAATTATACTACCCAACCGATGCAAAGTAGCCCAAGGCCGAGGGGCCAAGCACAGAACGTACCACCACCGCATCAGTTTTCGTCGCCTTCTGCGTACCCGGGAGCTTATCCGTATCCACCACCATGGTACGGAGCAGAGACGCAGGGACAGCATGATCTGAGCAGGTCAGTGGACAGATTCTTGAAGTTGAAACCTTCATCGTTCACGGGCAGGACAGGGAAACCATTGTGGCCAGCACAGTGGGTTGCAGAGATGGAAAAGAACTTCCGATTGATGACTTGTACTGAGGAGGAAAAGGTTCTGTTTGCCACTCATATGTTGAAAGAAGACGCAAATGCTTGGTGGAATTCTACTCGGACATATCTGGAAACCAAGTATACACTGGTTGATTGGGAAGTGTTTAAAGCTGCTTTCTTCGACAAGTATTTTCCAAAGAGTTTCAAAGATCAAATGGAGAGAGAGTTTCTCAATTTGCAGCAGTCTCAGTCGACCGTAGATTCTTATCAGCAGAGGTACGAAGAGCTATTCTTCTTCGCACCGGCCAGTATGCAAGAGGAGGAGACCAAGACATGTAGGTTCACCATGGGACTACGTGGAAGCATCAGAGAGCACATCTTGGGTCTGGACAAGAAGATTTACAATGAGGCTGTGCAGGTTGCGAGGGTGATAGAGTCCAGTCAGAGGGACAGCTTCTTTGCTCAGAACAGGGGAGTGAAGAGACCTGCTAGTGAGAGCTCGGGTGGCGGTAATACTAGACCCTTCTGCCCATACAGGGCTCAGACCGCTGCAGTACCTGCGAGAAATAACCCGGCACCACCTATGCCACAGTTCGCTAGACACAACCCAAATATCAAATGTTATAACTGTCAGCAGCTGGGACATGTCGCAAGGAACTGCACTCTACCTAAGAAGCAACCTCCCCATCAAGGAAAAGTGTATGCGGTCACCACTGAAGAGGCAGCCGCATCACCTGATTTGGTAACTGGTACGACTCTATCCCTTACTATTTGGCTTATTCTTTCATTTTGCATGAGCATGTAGAGCTAAGGGGCAATAAATTCCAGGAATTATAAATGTAGCTGGTATACCCGCCAGAGTATTATTTGACTCTGGGGCCACGCACTCCTTTGTTTCTATTTCTTTTGGGAAGCGAATGGAGTTACCAATCAAGCATTTGAACCCAAGCTTGATAGTTCGCTCTCCACTAGGAGTCGAAGTGGCTTTGACCGAATATTATGGACCATGTACTGTATGTATTGAGGGCCGAGACTTAGAAGCAAGCCTAGTACTACTTGAGATGGCAGACTTTGATGTCATTTTGAGAATGGATTGGCTAGGCCATCATTCGGCCGTCCTATTATGTGGTGAAAGGAAGCTTGTGCTTAGTGACAAAGAGGGAAGGGAGTATAGTTTCGCTGGGATCAAGCTATCTAGGAAGCGGAAGCTGATTCTCTCTGCCCTAAAAGCCAAGCGATGCTTAGAGAAAGGGGGAGTGGGGTATCTAGTATCTGTAGTCGATCTCACGGCAGAGTCACTCAAGATGGAAGATATAGATGTGGTTCGAGAGTTTCCAGATGTATTTCCAGAAGATCTCCCAGGTTTACCACCAGACAGGGCTACAGAATTTGTGATAGACCTTATGCCAGGTTCGGCGTCGGTGTCTAAAGCACCATACAGAATAGCCCCGACCGAGTTAAAGGAGTTAAAGACCCAATTACAAGAATTGTTGGATAAGGGCTTCATACGACCTAGTATATCGCCTTGGGGAGCACCTGTATTATTTGTCAAGAAGAAGGATGGTAGTGTACGGCTATGCATTGACTACCGTGAACTGAACAAGTTGACGATCAAGAATCGGTATCCTTTGCCTAGGATCGATGATTTGTTTGACCAGTTACAGGGTGCAAATGTTTTCTCAAAGATCGATCTCCGATCAGGGTATCACCAATTGAAGATCAAGGCCGGAGATATTCTGAAGACTGCTTTCAGGACAAGGTATGGGCATTATGAGTTTCTAGTTATGTCTTTCGGGTTGACCAATGCTCCAGCATCGTTTATGGAACTGATGAACCGAGTGTTTCATGATATGTTGGACACTTCGGTCATCGTATTCATCGATGACATATTGATCTACTCTAAGGACATGGAGACTCATACAGCACATTTGAGGGCAGCCCTACAACGGCTAAGACAAGAGAAGTTTTATGCAAAATTCAAGAAGTACGAGTTTTGGCTGAAGGAAGTGGCTTTCTTTTGGGCCATGTTGTATCTGAAGACGGTATCAAGGTTAATCCAAGCAAGATAGCTTCTATAGTAGGATGGGAAGCACCAAAATCTGTTGTGGAGATTCGTAGTTTCCTTGGGTTGGCTGGTTATTATAGAAGATTCATGGAAGATTACTCCAGGATCGCTGTTCCACTCACCAGGTTGACCAAGAAGGGAGAGAAATTCACATGGACAGATGAGTGTGATAAGTGCTTTCAGACTTTGAAGTCAAGACTTGTCTCTGCACCTATCTTGACCATCCCAGAACCAAGCATACCATTTACTTTATATACGGATGCTTCAGGGTTGGGTATTGGGTGTGTTCTGATGCAAGGAGAACAGGTGATTGCTTACGCATCAAGACAGTTAAAAGAGCATGAGAAGAAATATCCTACGCATGACTTGGAGCTGGCAGCGGTTATTCACGCAATCAAGACTTGGAGACACTACTTGTACGGTGAGAAGTTTCAGATCAAGTCAGATCACAAGAGCTTAACTTATCTTTTCACTCAGAAGGATCTGAATATGAGACAGAGGAGATGGCTGGAATTGTTAAAAGATTATGATTGTGACATCCAGTACCATCCGGGAAAAGCAAATGTTGTGGCTGACGCCTTAAGCAGAAAGTGGGCATCGAAACCTGAGGCAGGACCAAGTACAAATGCTGCATTGTGTGCCGCAGCCCTAGTTCAATCGAAGGTGATGAAGAGCATATAATTGAAACCGCAGATGATCCAGTTGAGCAAGGCTTGATTCATAAGTTCACTATGATGTTCGCCGCATTGAAGATCTCACCGGATCTAGTTGATGAAGTCAAGACAGCAATCCTACAGGATCCATATCTCAAGACAGTGCAAGAAGACTTAGAGAAGGGTACAAGCAATCCTGACTTTACCTTGGATTCAGGCAGGGTACTCAGGTATCGTGGGCGGTTATGCATACCTGAGAGTGAAGACTGCGATATCAGAGATCGAGTTATGATTGAAGCTCATTACACTCCATATTCGGTACATCCAGGAAGTACCAAAATGTACCATGACTTGAGAAGACTATATTGGTGGAGGGGTATGAAAGCTGATATAGCTCGGTTCGTGTTCCAATATCTGAATTGTCAACAAGTTAAAGCAGAAAGGCAGAGACCCGCAGGTTTACTGCAGCCATTACCGGAACCTACGTGGAAGTGGGATTGTATCACCATGGATTTTGTCACTGGCTTACCTTTGACACCAAGGTCAGTGGATGCAGTTTGGGTTATAGTAGATCGACTCACCAAGACAGCTCGATTTATTGCGGTCAGACCTCAGTATACCATGGAGAAACTGGCCAAGTTATATGTTGATAATATAGTCAGACTTCATGGCGTTCCAGAGAGTATAGTATCTGACAGAGATCCCCTTTTTACATCAAAGTTCTGGGAAGGATTACAGAAAGCTATGGGAACAAAGTTGAAGTTCAGTACAGCTTTCCATCCTCAGACAGACGGACAGTCAGAGCGAACTATTCAAATTTTAGAAGATATGCTCTGAGCTTGTGCATTAGACTTCAAGGGAGCTTGGGATGAGAAGCTATCACTTATCGAGTTTGCTTACAACAACAGTTATCAGGCTACAATTCAGATGGCCCCATATGAAGCACTCTATGGGAAGAAGTGTCGTACACCTCTATTATGGAACGAGGTGGGAGAAAGAAGAATTGTAGGACCAGAGTTTGTTGAAGAAATTTGTCGAGTGATTGATCAAATCAAGGAGAGAGTAAAGACAGCTCAAGTTTGACAGAAGCACTATGCGGATAATCGACGTCGAGATCTGGAGTTTGCAGTGGGTGACAAAGTGTTCTTAAAGGTATCACCGGTGCGAGGTCTGAAACGGTTTGGTAAAAAGGGGAAGCTATGCCCCATGTATGTGGGACCGTATGAGATATTGACCCGACGTGGTAATGTATCATATCAATTGGCTCTACCACCATCTATGTCTAGCGGTCATAATGTGTTCCATGAATCATTACTGAAGAAGTATGTCAGAGATCCATCGCATATCTTGATCGCTGATCCTCCAGACTTGACTGAAGACTTAACTTTCGAAGTGGTGCCTATAATGCTCTCAAGCCGAAAAGTTCAGCAACTTCGAACCAAGGATATCCACTATGTGAAGGTGCATTGGAGAAGCCAAAATGTGGAGGAAATTACTTGGGAAGAAGAGAGCGCGATGAGGAAGGAGTACCCTAACCTTTTTGACGATCAAGGTACGTTCAAATTTCGAGGCCAAAATTTCTTTTAAGGGTGGGGGAGTTGTGAAACCTGCATGCAAATTTCGGGACGAAATTTCTTTTAAGGGTGGTGGAGTTGGAAGACCCGCACTCTGAAAACCTGGTCTATACCTTGGTTTTGTGTCATGACAGGTCTTTCGATCATCACCGGGCCAGACGGGGCAAGCGGATAACAAACAAGTACAAAATCGGACCGAAGTTGACCAATTATATCTGATTTTAGGTATACCGGTCGATGGTACCGGTCTTGGTACCGGTCGACCGGTATGGCCTGCGCAGCTATGTGCGGGAATCTGGAAATTGGTCTATGCGGGTCCCGCTTTCCTGATTTCGAATCCTAGAAGTTTCCTAATCCTAGTATGGTTACTAAACCCTATTTTTAGCCTATAAATACACCCTTAAACCTCCTCAAATCCTTTCCATTGTCTCTCACAAACCCTAGAGAAGAGAAAGAGATTGGAAAGGAGAAGTTGCTAGGAAGAAGAAGGAGGTGCCGCCATTACCGTTCGACGACGCTCTCACTACGCCAGTCAACGGTAAGTGTTTGAATCCATCTTCTTACCCTATGATTTGGTGTGACACTTTGTGGATGAAGCAGATGTTAAAAGATCTAGGCATTAAGTCAGACAAGCCTATTCTAGTGTTTTGTGATAACACAAGTGCCATAAATATATCTCCAACAACCCAATGGTGCACTCCATGACGAAGCACATAGCCTTTCGGTATCATTTCTTGAGAGAGAAGGTAACAGAAGGAGAAGTTCAGTTAGAATCCATTCCTACAACAGAGTAGGCGATAGACATCTTCACAAAGCCACTTCCCACAGAATAATTTGTGTACTTGAGACAGAAGTTGGGAGTGGTTATTCTACCCAAGCATTGAGGAGCTTGGAGTGAGGGGAAGCAGTGTGTAGTTGACATCTTTTTGCTCCCTATATTGGACTCAGGAGGAGTCCTTTGAAGTTTTTCTGTATTGATGTGGTATTGAGTTGTTGTTTATGGAGTGCCCATAGGATTGGGAAGCTACGGTGGGCACCCCTATGTGGCATGTCCCTTTGTTCTTGTTGTCAAAGGGGGAGGGAGATTTCATGTGCGGAGAGTGAGTTGCCAACAATTCCAAAGGAGAAGATTGTTGCACTTTGTATTGTAATTATTAGTAAAAGGGTCAAGTTTAATAAGAGAGACTATCTATGGGCCCCACTGGTGAAGTGCTCAATAAGAGGAGAGAGAAACTGGTGATGTGGCATCTCCCAAGCACTTTTTAAAGCAAGAAAAAGAAGAGAGAGAATCAGGAGAGATAATGAAGAGAGAGAAATTAGAGTGACAAAGAGGAGAGAGAAAATAGTGGGTAGGACCCATTGGGCTGAGGTGGCATGCCACCATGCCAGCCAGCTTGGCCGAGGGCCGTGGCACCATAGTAGTAGCCAACCACAATAGCAGCCAGCCACAACAACAGCAATGGCTCGACCATGCATGCATAGCCCCCCAAGCAGCAAGGCATGCAACCCTATCACAAGCAGCATGGCATGCAAGCCTGCCACAAGTAGCAAGCCAGCAGCCTGTGTGCGAGCATGGCTTGGCATGGCCCTGGCCATTTCTCCCAGCAAGTCCACCAAGTGTTCAATGAAATGCTTTGAGAGAAGCACAAAGTGTTCGATGAATGGCTAAGAGAGAAGCACCTCTCAGCCAAAAACACCATCTCAGAGTTTATTAAAACTCAATTTCGGTTACAGAGGTGATATTGAAATTTGTTCAAGGCATTTTTATCAAGATAAAAAGGAGAAGATGCAAGATGTATAGCTTGGATTGAGCCACACCTTTCAGATCCAAATATAACGGATCATAAAAGGCGGGATCATGTGTTATGCGACGGACGAAGAAAGGTGCCATCAAGATCTGATTGGTCAACCACATTGCTTTATCGTGCTCCACCTTTTACATTGAAGACTCCTTGACTCTGAGTAGCGCATTCACTGTATGGCGGTAGGCAGATCCAGATCCAACGGCCCATGTGATCTTTGAATGCTCTCTGACGGGATCTAACAGATCCGATGGCCCTCGATGCGTCCCACCTTTTTGCACTTGATCTGACAGCCACTTTAAAAGATTCTCCCTACAACCTATCAGAACTCGACACTGCACCTGCCATGTCAGCAGCGGCACTGCTTAGTGCTTCGCGGGTGCACCAAATGCTTTGTAAAGATGCTCTTTCCTTATATCTCATTGGTCGAACTTCAAATAGCCATAACTTACTCATCTGAGATCCAAATCCAATGGTTCAAGTTGCACTTTTCATATTTTCAGATTCTCTATCAATTGAGCAGCAAAAATCATGAAATAGCTGAAAAACAAGGAAAAAAGAGGGGATTCTAGGGTTTTTGTATTTGGAATCACCAATCAACCTCTCCATTGCGCATTAATGAAGTCTTGAATACTCCTTAGAGGTTGATAGAGCCATTATTTTACATCAATGGTGATTGTGGAGTTGTGAGAAGGAGAATGGATGCTTATGGGTAAGATATGCTTAGTGAATCAATTTCTACCATCATTGTAAGCTACTGAAGGTTCCTAAGAGCGGTGTGGAGCTTCAAAGATCTCGCTGGCCATTCAAAAGCATTGGTTGTGAGATTTTCTCAATCCCCTATCTATTTATTGCTTTCAATATATTGTATGCTAGCGTAGGTGAAAATCGTTGACTGCCTAGTTAGTTTGGGTTTCATTGTAACTTGTATTTTCCAAATTAAACTTTTTCCAACCGTAAAAATTCGATTTTTATTGGGGGCTTTTGTTTTTGGTGTCTCGAGGAACGAAAGCTCTCAAAATTTTTTGAGTTTCATCGGTTGGTTATCGAGAAACTTGAAATTTTTTCTTTTTGCCCTAATTTGTCGACATTTTCGATTTTTCTTGAATTTCTTCAAATTGAACATCGTCAGTTAAAATTTCCTACTGCATGTGGGTTGTAGGATATGTTCAAACCTACGTAAGTCCTTATGCCCACTTGTATGGTGAGAAATGGGCTTTATGGTCAACTTACGTCGTTATTAAATCAAGTTTCGGATTTTTATCCTATTAACTCCTTGTTTTCCTTCTCTTTCTTATTTTGCAGATACCATGGCTCGTACTAAGGTACCCCGAGTTCGTGATCCCCTTCGCTTCCGTTCCAATGAAGCCGAGGCACGGTATGCTGACTATGCCCGTAAGAAGGTTGAGGGTGGTCGTATGGTGAACTTGGCTGAGTTAGCCGTGTTCAACGTAGATGGAGCCTTTGGTGACATGGGGTGGCTTCCTGTCATTACATACGACGCGTGCACATGCCCGAATTTGGTGCGTCAGTTCTATTGTAATCTCTAGGTGGTGGGATTACAATGACGTTGAGCATGGTCAGGAGTTGTGCATCACCAGCTACGTCAAGGGGGTAGATATCTCCTTCGACTATCGGCAGCTAGCCGACTTGTTGGGCATTCCTTATGATGGCCCCATGGTGTACTGTGCGCCTGGAGAGCCACAGTTTGTTGAGATGGAGATGAGGGCAGAGATCGATAATCAGTTGCTCCGTCCTGATCGTTGGCAGATGAGAGCTTCTTACTTGCGTCCAGCTCCACGGGTCTTCTGTAAGATTATCCAACATAATCTGATTCCGCAGAGTGGGCACTATGAGAGGGTTTCTCAGCTGACCCATTTTTTGATTTATAGCATCTGTACTCGTCAGCCCGTCTGTCTTCCCTACATCATCATGCAGACTATGATTAGTGCTACATTGTCCGGTCATAGGGGTAATCTACCCTATGGACGCATGATTACAGTTCTTCTGACCCGTCTAGGGGTTGACCTGGTGGATGAGAAGATCCAGGAGAAGACCTTCTTGTCGCCTCTAGATTGGGAGGCAATCTGCAAGATGGGTATGCGGGATGCCCAGGTTAGTGATGAGGAGAGGAACGCGATGGTGCGCCCTCACACTCGTATCGAGATGGCTGATGCCGAGGCTGCTGCTGCCGCCGCTAGAGCTCGCGTGGATCCTGTCGACGATGATGATCGTATGTATATGGATGTCGACTCGATACCACCGCCTTCACCTACACATGCGGCTGGTGTTGGCACTTCTTCTGCGGCGGACCCTGTACCTGAGGCTGGTCCTTCGCATGCGGCTGGTCCTTCACTTCCACCTTCTGACATGATGGAGATGCTGCAGGAGATCAGGGAGGCTCAGCGCAAATCTGATCTGAGGATGGAGGAGTTGCTAGAGGCCTAGCGTATGAGGGTGGATGAGCTGTTATCGGTCCAGCGGGCGACTGATAGGAGAGTAGCCGATCTTGCAGCTAGTCTCCAGACGACCCAGACCCAGGTGGCTTGGTTGACTAGGGCCTATGCTGAGGACTATGACCGCGATCGTGAGGCCCCGCCTCCTCCTTCACCTCCAGCTTCATGATTGTATTTATTTTCTTGTACTACAGAGTAACTGTCCGGGTTGTGGACTGTACTCTGCTTTAATTATGTATATATGTTTTGTTTTTTTCTCACTCATTGTATGTAACTTATTTTCCCTTTAATAGATGCATTATTCTCTTTTTAAATTTGGTCTAAATCATCACTTGTGCTTATAGCGTGTTTGTCTTAAAGCTTTTAATTTATCCTATCTCAGTTCACTATTGTCTCGAATGTATGTTAGTTTAGCGGACAAGGCCTGAGATGCTCTGATACCAAGTTGTCACATCCCAATTCTGCACTGTTCAGAATGGTGTGATGAACTGCTAGCGAACCAACGGTTCAACCAGGATCTCAAATAGGTTATCCCCGCATTATCTAAACTTACACACATCCGTAATCATAATCAGAGTAAATACACCATAGCGGAAGTCTTATAATAACATGAACTGAGAAACTAAGATGATATCATTTAATTTAATAGCAAATTATTCTGTTTTCAACTGAGACATAAATATTTAAATACCAAATACAGGTCTTAATAAATCCAAATAAGAAACCTATAAAATATCTAATGAAATACACACGAGTTGCACTCACAAGAGGAGTCGTGTGTATCCACTTCAGCTTCAGCTTCCATCGCTGCCACGTTCCCATACGCATACGCATTCACATAGTCTTCAACGGTATAACCTACATCATCAACTAAAAATATTCGACGTCGAGGGGTGAGCACACATCACGGCTCAGTGAGTAGCCAAAACAATGCAACAATACATATGCATTCAAAAAGTCAATTTATATCTTTGGTCTGGTATATAAGTTTGCAGTATGCAATAGAAAGGTTTAGGTAGCCAAAGGTCGCGTTTATTGATCCCGCCTCTATACACGAGTGTGTGACGTTACCCGAAGATCACGTTTATCGTCAACTCACATGCACCCAATTATGAACATTATATAACAAAGATTACGTTTATTGCTATATAGTGCCATACCAACACGTAAGCCCTTGTTAGCGAGGGCTACAAACTGGGCTCGCAACTAACCAATCCTAATGCCAAAAAGTGTATCCAAGGCCTCACCCCAGCATCCCTCAGAATGTCCATAGAGATAGAGCTAAGGCCCCCCGGTAGAGTCAGAGACTACAAGGACCGAGACCACCTCCCCTGATACTCTACGACATAATAGTTCTGCTAAAGTAATGGCGATACGACGATGCTAATGCACAAGACTTGAGTTAGAGATAGAGCTAAAGTGCTGAGACCCGCCAAAGGTTAACGTTTATTGACGTTCTCATCACACCTCCCCTGATACCTGCTCGCATCAAATACATCAACCACACCCATACAAGCACATGCCTATTCCTATCATCATCATCATCATCATGTTATAAACAATAAAGTAAATATGCATGAATAAGTAATAGAAATATTGGATGGCATGCTGTATGCACATTACAAACATATTCGTATAGAATCAAGCGTGGCATAGAACTCAAGAAAATAGAAAACAGTTTGTTATTAACCAATTTAGTTTGGGGTTCTGGTTCCTCACCTTAGCTTGCTAATAGATACTTTTTCAAGCTTTAGAATCACCTTTATATTGTTATTGTATTGCTAGAAGACCTAACAAAGTCGATAGAATTTAATTAGAATTAATTCCAGAATTAAAAACCATGTTGTTAACTGAGGGTCGGAGGTAGGGTCGGAGTTAGGATCGACCCTGGGTGCGACCCTCCCTTAACTCTGAACTTCCCGAACACTGAGGGTCGATGGTCAGGAACACCTAGGGTCAGATGGTCATCGACCCTCGGTGCGACCCTCGGTGCACTTTGGTCCAATTCCCTCTTTTAATCCATTCTTCATGTTTGGAATCCTATGACTTGCTCCTACATTCCATTCTACATGCATTCCATGGTCTGAAACCATGTATAACCCACCTAGATAGCTTTTATGCACTTTTCTATGGTTTCCCATGGAAACCTAACCATAGATTTATGGTTTGGGTTTCTCCGAGATCACACTCTCAACATTAACTAACCTAAGGTCTGTAGAAACTCATGGAATTAGTATCCATACCTGAGAAGATTACTTTTTCTCTGAAATTCTTCTCCTTTTTGCTAAGTTCTCTTCCTTGCCTTTCTTCTTCCTCTTTTCCTTCTCCTCTCTTTCTCTCAATTCAATTAGGGTTGTGAAAGGAGTGAAAGTGGCTTAGGGACGTCCTTTAAATAGAGTAGGAACATCCTAAATAAGTCCCTCTGAGATTAGGAAAGAATCCCAATCGAAAATTAGGAAATTTCTTAATTTCTATATTCGGCAGAATCCGAGGGTCGATGGGAGGGTCGATGATCCCGTCGACCCTAGGGTCTTAAGCTGTCCGACCCTCCCTTCAAAACTGAGGGTTTGACTTTCTGTTTTGGGAGGTCCGACCCTGCTTAGCTGGGTATGCGACCCTTCCCCTATTTTAAGTGTTTTTGGGTCGATTTGATACCTGGGATCTCGATCTCCTTCACACCCTTGGTCCATTTGACTCGACCATGATAGGTAAACCTGGTTCAAGGTGGTAAGACCGGGTTAGATTGGCACGGGTCTTACACTGCCTGCCACACATCAAAGCCAAGAGACCCCAAAAATATTTCCATCCTCCTTTTCTAAAACAAAAATTTAAATCCATAAAAAAGTGGGGGTTTGCAAAAACCTTCACCTAGTGCCATGACTGTCCTCTGATCACTCAGCTGCTGATTAAGCTGTCACTGAGCCTGGTGCTCTGATACCAATTGATGAACTTGATATGACACTGAGAGGGGGGGTGAATCAGTGTCTGAAACTTTTTCTTGATTATTTATTACTGCCCAGAGCTGATGGAGATATATTCTTTTACACACACACAAGCGTATGCAAATCTACCTCGCTACCACTCAGTGGCCAGGTCTACCAGATTTGTACACCCACCCTGCAAGCCATTCCATGCACTCCAAAATATGATAAAAAAATAAAGACAATCCACAACACAGGATATACGTGGTTCATCAACACAGTGTGTGATGGCTACCCACGGAGTAATGCCCAACGGGCTCCGTATATACTCAATACACTTCTTTTTACTGTCTACACAGCAGGGAGTACATACACCCAATTTACCCAGTATAAAACTAGGAGGGCACACATGTGCCAGGAATTCAGGTAACAAGTACCAGTGTTTAGCACACGCTGCACACCACGCTTAACCCGCACCCACGGGAAGCAAATAACAAATTTTTTAGGCTTATAAATTTGCCTTACAATTTTCCCCCACTAGCTAGGTATTCAACAATTTGCACCTACGCTAGCATACAATAAATTGAAAGCATAAATAGATAAGGAATTGAAAATCTCACAAACAATGCTTTCGAATGGCCAACAATCTCTCTGGAGCTTCACATTGACCTCAGGTACTCTTCAACAGCCTTCTATGTTGATAGAGATCGATTCACAGAGCATACCATGTCCATAGGCTTCCAATCTCTTCCACACAACCCATAAGTACCATGAACGTGCCGTTGTACCGAACGTGCCGCACGATCTGAATCTTCGCGCCGCTGTACTGAACGTGCGTTACACTGAATCAGAAACATTCTTCATGCAACATGACGCACACCTTTAAGTTGCGCACCACCAATCAGATCCTGGGCGATAGAATCTGACGCGATCGCTGAGATCCACTCCAGCCCGCCTGAATCAGATCCATCTGATCTGGATCTTGACGACGTGGCTCATTCTGAGCCGTCCGAACAGAATTTAACTCTATTTATGATAATTTCAGCCTTTTCCCTCAAATTTTGATAATTGCAAAAAGACCCTTTAACTTTTTAAAAATATTATTGTTTTCCCTGTTGTAAACAACTCACCGAGAACAGGGTATTTTTGTCATTTTTCGAGCAGTCCGAAGAGAATCGCGATATCTCCCTCATCCGATGTCGGAATCGAGCGATTCAAATTGCGTTGGAAAGCTAACTCGACGCTCTATATCTTTCCAATGTCGAATCTGCATGAACCTGCTGCGGGACCTCCCAAAAATAGGCCCAAAGTTAAAACTCTGACAAACCTTGGAATTTGAACCCGAAACTTTGTGTGCATGCATACCAAGTGCCGTGGGCTGCCGTGTTGACATGTCACCTTGCCATCACACCTGTGGGTCCCACACACATTTTTTCTCTCTCCTCTTTCTCTCTCTTCTGATTCTCTCTCTCCTTTCTCTCTCTTGAATTTCTCTCTTCAATGCCACAACACTAGAAACATGGGAAACATGAACATGATCAGAAAAGCTTCAGGAACACTATCGCATCATCAAAAACTCGGCCACATCACCAGTGGGGTCCACAGACACTCTCTCTCATCAAACTTGATGTAGAATACAATTTAACTCGTTGCAACCCATCTAAGACACATGTAGAACACTGTAGAACATACATGTGAGGTTGCTCCATCTTTGCCATTGCACTGACATTCTCTCTCCTACACTGATACTCTCTCTCCTCATTCTTCTGACTGAATGCTCACAAACACTGTCACATCAGCCAAGTTGCCAACAATGACAACATAAAGTCCAACAGTTTGCACTTTGGAGAATCCTACATGAAAAGCTACACAAGTAAACTGAAGCTTTTAAGCTTTCAGTTTAAGGAAGGGAATGTTAAAATAATTATAGTTAGTTTATTATTTATGCACGTTTGTAGTGGGTAGTTTCAATCCAAGTGGTCATAGTTTTTAGGAGTTCAGTTTATGTTTTTGTTACCTACTCTTTAGGAAGATGAACTATATGTTGTTGCATGTTTTTTGTTAATGTATTTCAGTTATGTATTTTCCCATTAAATGTTGTTAATGTTTTTATTAAGATTGTAGAGAAAAATAGCATTCTCTGGTTCTTCTTCGAACTTCTTTGTCTTTCTCTTTTATTTTTGGCTATCAGGGCTGGGAGGTTCCGGATGAGGGCTGGTTTAGCAGGTTTGCTTTGGGATAGGGATCTGCTCGACGCCAAGGGATCGATTCGCGACACACCAATTTTGAATGAGGCAACAGAGGGTGTGGTTAAGGATGAAGGTGAAGTCGGAGAGAGGAGTTCTGGTGAGGGGCAGGTTGTGTTTCCTAGTCATGGCCTCAAGGTCGTGGGTCATGACAACCCTTGCGAAAATCCTTGTTCTTGTTGGAACACTGAACCTTAGTATGTAAACTGATAGTCATACCTTGCCCTGGATAATAATTGCATCAGGTTCAGGCTAGGAATTTTCCAAATTCTTTCCAATTTCACCCAGTTCAGTGTCATTTCTTCCTTCTAAGAATTCCAAATTGTTGTAGGGTCTGGGTACAAAGAACCTAAAACTTCTAGTTGGGGGACGACCTTCTCTGTCGTCACCGGAGGTTAAGGAAAGGAGAAGACGCTGGTTTCAGTGGGTAAAGAAGATGTCTGAAAATATAAAAAAAAAAAAGTAAAATTGAAAATATAAGGTAATTCTAAAAATAAAAGAATCTCAGAAAATATAAAAATAAAACTGAATAGTATTAAGGGTTAAAAAGTCTTTTTAGCATCTAAACAAGGTTTGGATGTCCTTAGGGGGTATTAGGGATATTATCGTAAACAAAAACGGATGAAATATGATATTAAAACAAACTACAGGGGATGTGACGAATATTTTTCCAAATTTAAAACATGGCCCAAATCAATCGATTGAATCATTTCAAATTGGGATCAGCCTTGGCCTCGCGAGTCTGCATGGTTGGAAGGATAGAAATAGAAAAGTGAAGATTGGATTCCATGCCAAGATCTAACCACAATAACCAAGGTCCTGAGACATGCCGCAGCACCTTCAAGCATGTCAAAATTACTTATTTTTATTTGGCTTGTGATATTTTTTTTCTCTCATGGTTTTAGTGCACAGCCCGGATCAGCCGAGTCAATCTGATCCTGATCGAGATCAGCTGGGGACTGATCCCATACTGCATCTCGAGTCAGCACGGTTGGGTCGACTCCTGGTATTTTATTAGCCTGAATCAGAGAGATTGGTGGAGACTGATCCGGGCTCAATTCCGTTTTCTTAAACCCTGATCAAGATAAAAAAAAAACTCAGTTGAATAAATTGTGACATGATTCATCCATCCAAGGTAGTGGAGAGACCATGGCCCATGGAGGTAGTGGAGAGATCCTTTTCCCTTTCTCCTTAAACTACATTAGAGCGTCTCTTTTTTTTTTTTTTTTTTTTTTTTCTTTACCCATAATAAAATTTGCTGAACTCTTTTATCACAGTTAAAAAACGTTTTACAATGGGAGTGGTAAATTTTCAATAATTATTAATTGGATATAAAATATGACCAAGAAATACGTTCTTGAATTTCTTTTTTTTTTTTTCCTTTTATATATATATATATATATATATATATATATATATATATATATATATATATGAGTTGCTTGTTTTGATAAACTTGCTTGTTTTGATAAGTTTATCAAAGTGGTCCTTCTTTATTATGCCACGTGGAAAATTAATAAAGTAATTATAATTTTCTATAGATAGTACAGGGTCTAGATTAATTAGATATTAAATTTCAAAATCTAATTAATCAAATACCCTCTTTTATATTATCATACATCCCCATATATTTTTATATTATCATACATCCCCCCCCCCCCCCAATGTATGTCCATGCGCATACTTCAATCACAACTTATTACCTTATTCCCCAATGTATGTCTATGTGCATACTTCAATCACAAATTATTACCGTATACCCCAATGTTTGTCCATGCATACCAATGGTCCTTAGATAACAACCATGTTATCAATAGGAGAACTCTCTTTAGGCTTAAATTTTACATGTCAGTAATGGGCCTTGGGGTCCACTTTACTATGAAATTTTTCCTCATATATTTTTGGTATGGAAGATATTTTGGGCCTATTATTTTTGAAAAGTTGTATCCAATTAACTACCACCTTTTCAAATAGTTAATATATATTTGGTTTTAAACAAGAAACAAGTAGTGAAAAAGGCCGAATAGGTAAATTTTTCATGGAGAGGGATCCCCACACCTACACGGTGTGAAGGGAATCTCTCATGCCACACCATTCATGGTATGAGAAATTATTTTGTCAACATGGAGCACACATGATAAGGGAAGGGAAAACATGTTAGTGTGGAGGTGACATAACGAGGACGTAAGTTTACACGGAAAAGCATTACACCATTGGTGGAGGGATTTTTTTCTCATATTTTCCTTTTAAAAGCATCCAAGGAAGAAACAAATGGGAGTTAAAGCTATGTTTATTTTTCAAGACATGGATTTATGTTGTATTTTTCAGTTTTATTTGTCAGGTGTAAAACAGCATTGCTGACTCCCTTTTTTGGAGGACCTTGTCATTAGCGTGTATGATGGTTTGGCCAAATTCCGATCTTTGGATTCAGGAAAATTATATTCTGAATTCCTCGTGGGCTACACCTGCTAATAAATTTCTTTCTTACAAAACAAAAATTAATGGTAAATAAATGGGAAGATCTAAAATATAAAAGCAAATATACAACATAACTAAATGCTATTTATACCACGATTGTATTACAACACACGCAATGCTACCTTTAAGCCTCAATAAAACAACAATAACAATTGTAACGTCCTCGTTGACCCGTTCAAACTTCCAAACACTTTTTATTATAAAATTCTCCGATTGATTGCGAGGGAATTAAAATGAAAGGAAGTGAAAATTTTAAACTTAAAAGGGAAACTTTTCTATCATTATATCACATGCTATATCACATGAGTGTGTAACTAACTCTAAAAGAGTCATATTGGGTTATTAATTTACACTTTACTTTGTACTAAAATCCCTTGTATTTAATAATTAAAATAATAATTACATTTAAAAGCAGGGTAAATTACACGGACCTCTCCTTGACAGTTCATTTATTACGCAACACTACCCTGCCTTTGAAACATTAGACGGACCTCCCTCGAGAAATCAGAGTTTTAACATATAAGTCCACTCCGTTGGGGAATGGGTGTTAATTGCTAATGTGGAGAATGATTATTTTTTCTTAAGACCAAAATATCCTTATAACTTATCAAGTTACTTTTTTATCCTTATTAATCCAATGACAAATAAGAGCTTTTTTTTTCGATTCTTCTCCAACACCATCGTCTTTCTCTGAAACGAGACCTTTACATGCTCTCCAACTTAATCTTCTTCTCTATTTCAAGCATTTCGCAACTATCCAAAGTCCATATTGAAAGTGCAACTCAATCTTTTTTGCAATAGAAGCATAACTTGTCTTCCATTTCCGTCAACAAAATCGAGACCGGCGACCCTAGCTCCACCTTAGGGATTTCGATATGGAATCCGTTTCAGTGACGCCGGCAAAATCAAATAAAAGATTGTTAGTGATCTTCCCCATTGTGGTGAGAACAATTATAGGCCTTTTTTCTGGAAAACTAAGAATAAGTTCAACAACCTCCTTCATTCTTTCAGCGGAGGCAACCGAAAAGCCGCCAAACTTCATGACGCATGTCAGCTAACCAACATTTGCTTCAGAAGCGGATTTCGTGGTGTGCCCTTTGTCAATTACGGTTGATAACCCTGCATGGCATCTAACTTTTAAAAACATTGCTTCTAATATATATATATATATATATATTATTGTGTGTGTGTTTTTGTGTGTGTGTGTGTGTGTGTGTGTGTGTGATGATGTCTTGGGCAATTACGTATCCAGGACCCCTGATGCAAATAGATGCGTTGCGAGTTAATACAAATTACTTCTCAAAACAATTTCTTTCAAATTTATTAAAATAAAATATTCAACTGTATCTTTCAGATTTTGCACATGTGATACATGTTCCTTCTATTTCTCCAAGTAAAGCCCTTCACATTGCGATGCCTATCATTTCGGCTTGACCTTTCATAAATGGAGATAGAATAAAACGTCTGTAATAAAGATGCTTACTGTCTGCTCTTTATTCAACACACTTCCACTCTAATGTACAAGTAAATATTGTTGTTTCCTCTCGAACAATAATAATATTATTTGATCAGATCATTGAAATATTTCTTTGTCTTGAAATCTTTTCTATTCCTATTTTCACTCACAACTTTTTTTAGGACGTCTACACCCATTTTGTCATAGGGGTTACCTCCTGTACGAAACTTAATAGTATACCACTTCTAGAAATGGCTTGTAATGCTGCATCTTTTCTGAGATCAGGATCTTTTATCATGATTTCTGCTCGTTGCATACCCTGATCCACTACTATACAAATAGCGTTTACCGCTGCAATTTGAGAAGCAAAAGGTGTCCCTCTTCTTGTGCCCCTAAATGCACAAGCACCGATGGATGACCAAAAAGACCCAACATCCTACATCTGGAATAGTCACAATGGTATTGTTAAACTTGCTTGAACATGAATAACTCTCTTTGGTATTCTACATCCATTATTCTGTGAACCAATACGTTCATTCCTACATGAACCAATTTTTGGTATAGACTTTTCCATATATATATATATATATATATATATATATAAACCTCCTTTAATATCTTTTCAACTATTTCACAAAAAAAAAAAATTAAAAAAGAAATCTCTACAACTCCTAGTACGAAAACCTAGTTGTTTTCCAATGGATTACACACAATTAGTCTAGAAAGCCTCATTGGAGTTAAAATTCAGGATCCTATTTGATTTGTGCTATCAACGTACCACAAGAACCCTCCTTGCGATGTAATCCCTTCGGCAACTTCCTTAAATAGCACAGTCGACCATCTCTATGGAGTTGGGATAGAATTTGGATATTTCAAGGAGACCATGTGAATGTTCCTACCCCTCAAAGTACTTTGTCAACTTTAAGTCTTCACTGAACTTTGTCATTCTTCAACAACTTGGCCGAAAAATCATCGGCCAACTTTAAGTCTTCATTAAATTTCATCATTCTTCAACAACTTGGTCTGAAAACCCTGATTTGCGAAGATGGAATAAACTGAAAAATTGGGGTAGAAAGACGTTGAAGGAGGCTACGGAATCAACGATACCCAAGATAGTCGGTGAAGTAATTTACAAAGTCAGTCCCATTTTGTCGCTCGTTGACGGGTGAGATTGAGGAGAAGACACAGAAACAATGGGGAACGAATGAAATTAGTACAGTTATGTACATTTGGTGGAAGAGTATTTTTGTCAGACTAATAAACGAATTGTCAAGAGAAAGTCCATTTAAATTTTCCTAAAAAGTATTATTACTAAACATAGTAATAAATTTAAATTGTTTATACAATCAGATAATGGTTATTAAAATTTTTATTTTTTTATTTCAATATTTTCACTTCTCTTTTCTTCAATTTTTTTATTACAATCCAACATAACCGAAACGGGATAAATAAATCAATCTGCCAAATAAAAGAAAAGAAAAAACATGGTTTCGTTGAAGAATTTGGTATAGTATTCCTCCTCCTTTTTTTTTTCATGGTAAGAGCAAATTCTACTGTTAAATACATGGCAAAATAACCGGGTTTTGAACACATAACAATTCCTGAATCCGGGCTTTGGAAATAGGCCACAGTATGGAACCCATCACGGTGAGGGCTTTCCTTGCAAGGGTATGGACTAAACCATTAATAACCCTAGGAAAATAAGAAAAAAGACAAACGGTAAAGGAAGAAGCCAAATGTAAAATATCCCCCATGTTGGGTTTATAGATTTTTTAAAACAAAACAACTAAAAGTTTCAAAATTTTGACTCTCTTTTCTATTTTTGGTTTTGGAAGACAATTTTTCCACTTGTATTTTTTGGTTGGCTTAGCTTGTAGGACTTCTTTTAGTCTCATATTGCTTGGAGAGGTAAGATTGAGGATATATATATATATATATATATATATATATATATATATATATATATATATATATAAAAAATAAAATATATATATATTGTGTGACCTATAACATCTTGAGCCCTTAAATGAAAGGATGCTTCTAGAGGGAAGGGTACGGGGGGTCCGAGGTTCTTTTCACACACGCGCGCGCGCAGAGCTGGGTCGGGCCGGGCCGAGCATGGGTGCAGGTGCGGGTCTATCCGTTGGTCTATTTTTTTGAAGGGTATGTCTCTACGTATTTGAATACATAGAGACTACGCAGAGACATGACGTATTTGAATGGATACGTTTGTGCCTATACAAATTCAAATAAGTTTAATCTCAACCATTGATCGTTGGGGAGATTAAATCTTGACCTTCTATTCTATTGACGCACCTTTTCTTCACCACTCGTCGGATGGATACAACTTTCCATCGCACCCTTTGATTTGAGACTTCTTCTTCTATTAATAAGAAAAGAGTCCAATAGCTTAAGGTTACAATAAGTTTACCCGTATAGAACTCTATCTCTTTCTCTCTCTCCTCCAGCCTTATTCTGTTTTTTATAGTTATCAAAATCAATCTGTTTCTCTTTCAGTATTGATTGTAACCGTCGGGATTCTGACGAAGACCATTTTTTGGAGTGCAACCTAAGTGGAAGAAGCTTCTACTTCGGGACTGTTTTATCTTGGGATTAATCTCACAGGAACTCTTTGCACATAAGGGGTGGATTAATCTTAAGGATAGTGACCGGTGGCACAACTCAGCCCTATCCATATTATTAATCTTAGTTCATAAATTTTGTAAGTAATCTACCTTACTTGTTATCAATATTTATTTTTGTAACTTTGTAATAGTCTTAAACTTACTCTGTAATATACTTCTCCTACACCCCATAATTCAAAGAACTATGACGAGTCCACATCGTCTCCTCCCAATGATTTTGGGAGGACATAGCAACCTATCTCGGATGACTGCCATATGGCTTTCGGGTGAATCTGAGACCCACGTCTGAGCCGACAACCCCTGTCGGCTCGGCTTGTCGGCTGGGTGTCGGCTCAGACGTGGGTCTCAGATTCACTCGAGAGCCATGTGGCAGTCATCCGAGATAGGTTGCCATGTCCTCCTAGAATCATTGGGAGAAGACGATGTGAATACAACCATGACAACCCTTTCCTTTAGAGTTAATAAACTCCACAAGCTGTTTATAATTCAACTGCACCAGAATACGATCCTTGCCTTCATTAACCGCGTCAAGCAAGGCAACACAAATAGCAAGAGCTTCACCTTCAATTGCATCTTTGAAAAACCATGTACAAAACATAGCTTTACAAAATGAACCAGAAAAATCTTTGCAAGAGAAGCCCTAACAGCCAATGGTGGAATCCAGAAGCCAACTTGCATCCTTATTAATGACAAAAAGATAGGCTGAAGACTGACAAACCAGAGTCAAGACAGTCTGAGAAGATGATGCAGCAAAAGGAGAACGAATCCAAAACTGAATAGAAGCGAACTCCCAAAACAGAGCAATTGCATGATTAATCATGTCGATAGAAGTCCAAATTCTTTTCTAAAATTGAGCATCATTCCTAACTAACCAAATCTACCAACAAAGGAAGATAATCAAAGATAAAGATTGGGATTCAAATCGTCTTTTCCCTGAGATTTGGGAGGAGAGACGGCGATCCCATTGAATGGTCACCATGTGGAGGTCGGATGAATTCGATCCCTCTATTCGAGTCGACAAATTGAACTGATAAAAGAATGTCGGATCGAACGAAGGGGTTGGATTCATCCAACCTTCATATGACGACCATCCAGTGAAGTTATCGCATCTCCTCCCTAAAGTACAGGGAGGAGACAATTTGAATATCAAAGACTGACAAGCAATCGATTTAGATAGGGTAAACAGATTTTGCATGAATAATACCAAAAAAATAATAATAATAAAGAAAAACGATTAAAGTATTCCATCATTTTGAAGTGGGGTCCATTTGATTTCGAAAATCCAGAAATCGAAATAACGGTCCCACCGTTAACCAAAAAAATAATAATAATAAAGAAAAACGAAAAGTATTCCATCATTTTGAAGTGGGGTCCATTTGATTTCCAAAATCCGGAAACCGAAATAACGGTCCCACCGTTAATTAATTAGGATGATTTCGTAATTAAAGCGTATCAATCAACCTAGTACGTGACAAATCAGCAACGCACGTGGTGACCTTTATAGACCCGTCATCTACGGGTCCCACTCGGATAGGATCGTGTTAATATTAAGGGTGTCAAAAATGGGCCCGGCCCGGTAGCACGGATCGAGCCAGCCCGATATAACCCGAACCCAACCCGGACCGAACCTTAATGGACATGTTTCGGTCTCGGCTTGTAAAACCCGACACCGTTTCAGCCCAAACCGAAACCAGACCGAACCAGCCCGTTAAGAAGCCCGAACTAATAATACCTAACCAGAGGTCCATTCGAGCCCAGTTTCTTAATTTTAATGGTTTTAAATTTTGATGGATTATATTACACTGATAGTTCACTTCTTGATCGAAAAGATTATATGAATCTAAAGTTGAAAAGAGTATGTTAATTGTTACAATTTACTGAATTACATGCATATAGAATGAATGATGCTAATTTATAGATAGAAATAATAAAATATGCTATATATCTTACATATAAAATAGGCCCGATAAGCTTGATAAGCCCGGTCCGGACCGAACCAGCCCGAAATCACCTCAATAAGCCCAACCCGATAACAAACCCACACCGGACCAGCCCGATAGTTATTGTGTCCAGCGCAGCCCAACCCAACCCGAACTCTTAATGGACATGTTTTGGGCTGGGCTTACAAAACCCGACACCGATTTAGCCCGGACCGAAACCGGCCCGGACCGGTCCGTTGACACCCTTAGTTAATATGATTACTCACTTTCAGGTTTGAATTTACGAAACTGCCCATCCTATCTTTAAAACAGCTAAAGCAGACAGTGTCTTTCCTTCTGAACCTCATCCAAAACAGCATGCACCCTTGAATAGACTAAAAAAATGTGTACAAACCCGATTTATTGGAATGTAATCTTATATTGATTACCAAATAGTTTATAGCTCCCTTCTATACTTAGAAGTCTCTCTATCTATTAATTCAGACTTTTGGAACCTAAACTTTATATGGTATTAAAACAATAGGTTTTCTTTGTCCTTAAAGTCTCCACGTGTTTACAGTATTTACAACCATAAGTGTGGGAGAGTATTGGAATTTATTCTTACATCAACTATCAAATAGTCTATAATCCCTTACGCACCAAGAAGTTTCTCCACTTACTAGTTTGAAAGTTTGGGATGGAAACTTTATAGATCCATGCTGTATTTGAGAACACAAGGCTCGCCAGGGATTTCCGTTGAAAATACCTTACCTCGTTTGTTTCGCCCTATGGCAGCCTTGCAGGATTGGTAACTACACAGTATCTGCTCCAGCTGATCCAGTCTGATCCCTTGAGCACTTCCATGTCACTCCAAAGAAAGAAAGAAAAAAATTCATCCTCCCATTGTTTTTGTTTAAACTTTAGGTGGAATTAGTTAGGAAATAATAACGCACCTAAAAAAGAACTTACAATCAACGATTTTACGTGGTTTATCCATACATAATGTATGGACTACGTCCACAACAAATCAATCAGTTACCAATTCTGTTATTTCAATGAAGAAGTTACAACTCTTAATGCCTATCCTTAAAAGATTAGTTGGAATCATAAGAAACTATGACGGAAAGATTAGTACTTTTTGACCTCACATAATATCGAACTTCACAAATAATAAAATCTTCAAACGGAAGACCTGTTCGATGTTCATTCATTCATTCATTCTCACTGGATAAGAAATGAATGAATAAGGAAAGGGTTTGATTTACCTCTTCTTTTGTGGATTCCCTTTTGCTTTCACATCCTTTTCGATTAAAAAGGTGGGAGCAGAGCGGTATACCGAAAAAAGAAAGGAAGAGAAGAAAACAAAGTTTACGAAAAACCATCGGAGTACCGAAATCTTGTTCAATGACTGAAGGTTTAGCATGGTTAGCTGCCGAACATCTCTACTGACGAACCATTTCAATAGTACGGGTGCTGCCGTGCCACGAGGCACGACCGATCGAGCAGGGAACAGGGGGAAGCAGAATACCCATATAATGCATGCATCAATAGTTTTCTATTCTATTTAGAATTAGAATTTAGAATTAGATAGTAGAATTCAATTTGAATAGATAATAGATATAAATTTAAATATTATAAATATTTCTAATTTATTAGAAATAATATAAAAAAAATAATAAATATATAAAAAATAAAAACAAACAAAGTAGTACAAAGTAGTTGGAGAATATAATAAGAAAACAAGGGATAAATGAAAGGAACAAAAGATTCTAGGATGAATTGCAAAAAAAGTTCCATCACCGACCTATGAGAGGACAGCCTTGAATAATCTAATAATTAAGGTTATCGAGTGACTTATTGGTTGAATAGGTATTGGTAAAATAAAGATGCTGTCATTTGGGTGAATAAGAACTCATAGCATCTCTTGCAGATGGCATGGTTTTTGTAGTGTGTTTGGGGAGAGATTTCAAGAAAAAATTCTCATCTAGAGAATCAGCAGCGGAAGCTACAAGAATTTAGAATTTTTGGTAGTCAGATCTAAATAAAAAGAGCTGTAAATTGTAGATTAAGTTTCATGGCTAGCAAAATATCCTTTTAGTTAGCCAAATATCCTTTTAGTTAGGTTCTCTTTGGTATAAGTTATATTTATGTTTATGAATTATTTATATAAAAAATTATTTATTAAAATAAATTATAAATCATAAATAATAATCATTTTATACCACTAGACATAAAGAAATAATAATAAATTATCACATTAATGATAGACACCTTCTAATCTATTTGTAAATTTTAGATTATATTAATTTATTTTAAATATAAATAGATATCATAATCATACCAAACAACTAAATATGTCTTAATTTATTATATAGTTAATCATATAATACATACCAAAGAGAGCCTTAAGGGTATTAAATGGTGTGGTTTTAGTTTAATGATTAATCATATAATACATTACCAAAGAGAGCCTTAAGGGTGTTAAATGGTGTGGTTTTAGTTTAATGGTTCGATTCAGTAGTTCTAATTCAGTGTGAATGGAAAAAAAAAAAGAATCAAATAAACACGGTTTCAAAATGCTTACCAAAATCTCGATTATTCAAATTTTAAACTGTTTCAATATCGAGAGGGGAGGAAGAGAGAGAATTAGGAACAAGGGAGAGAGGAAGAAGGGAGGGGAGAGCCGAGGAGGAAAGCATGCAAACAATAATAATCTTATACAAAGACGGGTTTACGAATTAGAAGAAGTAGGCCATGTGGAAAGCAATTAAAATAAATTTTAATTTATTTACATGAATAAACCTTTAGCACTAAGGGATTAAAAGTGAGGGTTTAATCGGTTTTAATGATTGCATACTGTCGGTTCAAATGGTTTTATTTTCGAAAAGAATCGAATCATTTGACTAAATGGTTTGATTTCATTTTTGAAACCATAACCGAACCATTTAATTATTGATTTTACGGTCTTGATTTAAAGAGTTTGATTCGATTTTGATAAACAGCTTTGGTTTATTATTAACCCCCTTAGTGCACGGTCACAATAAATTGACAGATATGGTATGATCCCTAAAACCTTGCAGTTGAGTAGTGGTAAAAATCAAAATATAAATGTTTCGGATATCGCAGGTATATAGAATTATAAACAAGAATTAAGGATTCGTGCATTAGACTCCATTCAATTGGTAATTTTTTTTAGCAGCAGAAACCTCCTAAAATAGGGGATGGAAATTTTATAAAAGAAAATATTTAATATACCTCTTCAGTGATTGATTGGACACGAAGGTTCATGAGAGGGTAACATAGTCTTTTAGGTTATCTTTTGAACACATTATTGCTTTGATTGTTTCATTCTAAAGTTTTAAGTGTAAACAATATTTCACATGAAATTTTTTTTCACATTTTACATTAAACCAAACAATGAAATGAAAAATCTTATTTTATAAAAAAAATCGTTTTTACCATTTACACAGAAATAAACAGAGCTTATATCTCAAATCCGACAGTAAAATAGAAGATGTTGGTTATTTGGACTCCTTCAATCCTTGCATGATTGGTTAGCTGCATTAGTAGAATAAATAAATAAATTAATAAGGGAACCTTGTATTCTTGTCCCTTGAAAGTGCTCCCAAAGTGAGCAACCATGATAAACGATTTTATACCTCACTAGTGCTGTCAATGTTACTTGATTATTCAACGCCTCCTAAAGTAGGGTCTAGGGTCCTTTGTTTCTCGTCAAAGGTAAACGATGAAGATTAATAAATAAATAAATAAATATATATATATATATATACATGGATGGATTAGGCCTTTTTTTTTTTTTGGGGGGGGCGGGGCTAAAAGGTATCCGACATATTAATAAAAGGGAAAATGACACTTACCTCCTCTGTAACTTATTTTATTGACAGTTGACCCCCAAAAGTTTCAAAAAAGACAGTTACTTTCCCTAAACAAACTATTAAAATCTAAATAGCCCCAATTTTTAACGATGTTAAAGTTAAATTTTTTATAGACAATTCTACCCTCAACGTTTTATCCCTGCTTTAAATCCCATCACTGTTAAAAAAACCAATATAACCCTTTTATACCCAACTAAAATAAACTCTAATCTCATCTTCTTCTCATTCTCCCTCATATTCTTTCCTATGGGGTGGAGCTGATATGTTGGACTCAACTCTATGCGGAGGTATTTTCAGGTGACCAACTTCTCCATGAGTAAGAAAAATTTTTGTAGCAATGGTTTGCACAAATATTTCGAACAAACTGCACTACCATTGTACTTTAAGAGACGCAGAATGGTATCCAGACAATAAAATATCACAAATCTTACAGTGCTGTGTTTAAATAATCCCTAATCGTAGGTCTGATTACTACAAACAATAAAAAATGGGGGTGGGATGGGTTAGATTGTCAACCTTAAAACCAACATTAAACAATCTCAAAATTTGGGGGTTTCAAAAGTGAAGCATCATACTGCTGTCACTACTTATTAAAATTAAGCTAATTAAAAGACAACCCTTACAGTGCTTCAGTGCTTCAATGTTTGCAGCAGCAGGTAGGGTTTTGAATGACGGTCAATACTTAAGGATTTGCAGCGGTCAATGCTTCATGGTTTGTAGCGGTTTGTCCTTCAAGATTTGAAGTGGTCAAATCTCCTAAGGATTTGCAATGGTTTGTGTTTCAAGATTTCAAAGGAACATAAAAACTTCAAGGTCCTTGCAGCGATAGGATGGAGCTGCTTCGATGTTCAAGGATTTGCAGCAGTGGAGAGCTCCGAAGATGAAGGAGATTGAAGGGTTAGGAAAACGGAATAAGAGTGAGCTCGACTATGGTGAGAAAGCAGGGAATCGGGGAATCGTTCGACCAATAAATAATAACCTTATTAAATAGTAAGGGTAAAATGAGTAGTTCATATCTCCAAAAGGGTAGTTTAGTCTTTAAGAAAATATTGGACTCCCACCGTTACCATCTAATGGAATATTCTTAGCGTGTGGGGTTGTTTGGATTTTAATAGTTTGTTTAGGCTAGGTAATTGTTTTTTTTGAAACCTCTGGGAGTCAACTGTCCATAAAGTAAGTTACAAGAGAGGTAACTGTCTTTTTCCCTTAATAAAAATAAGAAGAAGGTGGTTGGGCTTCTCATGGCTATAATATAATTTGGTTTACATACGTTTTTGGTGGATATATATATATATCCACCAAAAAAATGTATGACATGCACCTAAAAACATATGGCAATCAATGTATCAGAAACTCAGCTGCCACCAACCCTAAAAAAATAAAGTACAAGGACAGAAATGATCTACCTTGGATGGAACAATAAACCACCATACTAGTAGCATATTAAAATATGGTTGTAAGACATTATATCTATCATACCTTTAACCTTTTCTTCTGATCATGTTTTTTTAAATCTTGGATATGGAAAATATAGACTACAGTTGTCAAGCGAAAGGGGAAGATGTTTATCATAATTAAACCTTGGATATGGCAATATAGGTATGTAAGGACACCTTTAAAAAAGATGTCCCCGGTCCTAAGGTCGTGTAAGGACACCCTACAAAAAAGAAAGTTTTCCTCACTCATGTCATTGGAGGGCTACTGGGCTGAAACAAATTTACATAAATGGTGGGTGATTGGGCAAACAAGCTAGACTCTTTTGAAAGCCATATAATTTAAGTACACTTGAAAAAAGGGTGTTTGTGACACAGGGAACATAGTTAGATACCATAATTCGGTGAGTAGAGGAATTTATGTACGGATCCTATTTTGCAGTAACACCTATATTATGTAATAATATAAATGAAAAGAGGAAGACAAAAGGAAGGAAACCAAGGGAAAGTCCTTAAAACCAAGGGATGTAGGCAGTCACTTCACAAAGCCCAGGCATTTTGTATCTTTTTAGAACTTGTACTGATGGAAGCTTGGTGCACTAAATACACACCTTTTACCATTTTGCACATTTTATAAACTTTAATTCCAAAAGGAAACAATGACTGCCCAAAACCTCCTATGGCACCATAGAATCCGCACGCTAGTCCTGAAAGAAGGATTTTTTCCAATCGATTTCATCTTTGCACTCGGGCTTTGAAGGCCTCTTCTGTGAAACAAGTCCAATGGGTAAAGCCAGTGGGGAATTTGGAGAAGCTAAATGTAGATGGGAGCTCATTGGGGAACTCTGGTCGTGCTGGAGCTTGTGGGGTTTTTCAAATTTCAATAGAAACTGTGATCTCATCTTTCGCAGTGTTCCTGAAAGTTTTGGCAAATTTTATTGCTGTGTTCTCAAAAGTGATGATCTGTGTTAGGAGTGCTATGGAGAAAGGTTCACAAAAGTGATGATCAGTGTTAGGAGTGCTATGGAGAAAGCTATTCCCATTTATGGATAGAGAGTGACTCTGCTACAGGTTTGTTGCAAGCGTCTATCTCGTGGTGGTGTTTGCAGTAATGGATGAGTATCTATCCTTTTCTTAGTCAAATTCGGTGGTATATCATGTACTGTTACCTTGAAGTGAATGTAGTCACCGATGGGTTATCTAGATCTATGGCTCGATCTCAGACTTCTAACCATTTGGTATCATGTCCCTCTTTTGTATGTCCCTTTTTTGTTCTAAGGGATGTGAGTTGGGATGCCAAAGAGCGTCCCAGGTTCTGGTTTTGATATTTTAGTTCCTTACTTGTTGATGGCAATGTCAAAGATGGGGTTGGTTTTGAGTTTAACCAAAACCGTTTATCCTCAACCTCAGCAACTAGGAGAGAAATTGCCCTAGCCATATCACAAATGCTCCGAAGGAACACAGAAGAAATAGGAAGAAAAATCCAAGGTCCATCAACAATGAAATAGAAAAAACTAAGGCATGCATATCTCTGATAAAATATAGCCCAAGCCCCGAATCTTTCGCAATAGAACAGTCTCCCAACCAATAATCACGCCCGAAATCAATAGTGGTTCCATCTCCAATGACCCATCGAATTCTGTCCGACACCCAATACCACACTTTTTTTAACACCATCCACACAGCTAAAACTGGACAGCTGTGCCCATAGACTCATCTACCTTTATATAACGACCATGCATATATCTTGCAAAATTAAAGTCAATCATTTTAATGGACCAACATTGCTTGGCAAGCATCGTGAGATTCACATTATGTAAGTGACGGATACCTAATCTACCCTCCTTCGGACTGTAAGCCACATTTTATCTCACAGTTTTAGCTTTGCACTTATTCGGATTTCCATTCCAGATAAAATTATGCATCCATCTTTCCATCAGATTGATGAGAGAAGAATGCCAACCGTAAAATTGAAAAATCATGATCAAGAACGCTAGATAAAACAGAACGCACCAACTCCACAAAGCCTGCCATAGATAATAGATGACAGTTCCAACAAGAGAACTTGTTTTATATCTATCAATCAGAGGGATCAGATAATCCTTCTTAACTCTTCCTGTAAATATATCCACCCGAAGATACCAAGTAGGAAATTTCCTTTAGAGAATCCAAGCAGGGAACTGATCTTGTTTTTCCTGGACAAAGCAAGCTAGCCAAAGAAAATCTTGCTCTTGGCCAAGTTGATTCGATGGCCCACATATGCCTGATATTTATCAAGAAATTTCTTTAACTCTTGCACACTATAGAGACCTGCAGTCATGAAAATATCATCGGAAAACAATAGATTGATAAGCACTCCAATATTTTGAGAGCTCGATAATGGACTGATCGATCCAATCTCCCTAAGGTGGCTCAAACCCTTGCATAAAACTTCTCCAGTAAGAATAAAAAACAGCGAGGGGAGAGAGAGAGAGAGAGGGTCACCCTACCGCAACCCCCTCTCCACTCCAAAGAAACCCACTGGACCTCCAATAAAAAAACGAAAAAAATGGATAGAATACAGAATGTGATATACTCGATCAATCAAAATCTCAGAGAAACCAAACCGACGCATTACATCAAATAAGAATTTCGTCTCAAAAGTATCATAGGCAATCTAAACATCCAACTTCAAGGAGATACTACCTCCTCCAACCTTCTTTGCCATCAAAGCAGCTAACACAGAAGAAATGCGAATGTTAGTGTAAATCAAACGGTCCTACAAAAAAGCACCATGCTCCTTAGAAATAAAATTACCAAGCACCAAAACCAAGGTGAGTGGCTAGAATTTTGGAGATAATTTTGAATAAAAAATTACCTACACATATGGGATGTAACTGAGACGCATAGCCTTTTCCACCTTAGGAATCAAGGCAAGAAAATTGTTATTAATTCCTTTCGTGAACACACTTTCCACGAATAAATATTAAATAGCCCGACAAACATCCTCTACAATTATTTCTCAACAAACTATGTAAAATTGTACTGGAAAGCTATCCACTCTTGGAGCACTATCCGCATTGAGATCAAATTCAACCTCTCTAACCTCTTCAGTTAAAGGAGTAGCATTAATCATCGAGTTATCATCAGGATACCAACCTCATAATGCACTCGAGAAGATCAGGGTTGTAACACCCCAGCTAGCTGAGCTGTTAAACTAGCTAGTCTTACATGGTGTATAAGAGATTTAAGGATATTTCGATAAATTTTCCAAAATGATATATAAAGGTGAGTTATATTATTGTATGATAATTTGTGGAGTTGGCAACACCTTGTGCAGTAGATTATAGAATAAACTAAGTTTGATACTATGTGGTCAAGTTTAGTGATTAGTTAAATAATTTTGATATATCATTAGTTGTTTGCTTGTTAGGTATACAAGTATTTTATTTGATAAAATTAGTTGTATTATCATACTCTAGATTGGTGGATTATTTTTAGAATCATAATGTAATGAAACTATAGGTCATGGGTTCATATAGGTCATGGGTTCAAGCCACAAGAGAGTCATGGACTATGATATTCTTTTATAAATTGTTTAGGTGTGGGGCCTACAATGATTTGGCAGCTTACTATTGGAGAAATCAGATTTATGTGATATTATTTAATGCAATGGCATTGTTGTAAATAAAGGTTCAAGAGAAGGATAATCAAGGAATTATGAAATGGCATGATGTAATTTATAAATGTTCCCAGGGGTATTCTTGGTCCCTGAATTAAAAGGGTACCAAAAAATAGATATTGTACAACCAATATATTTTAATGCATTGAAATATATAAGTGGTACTTATGTAATTTCACTTTTTATGGTTTCCCTACAAGTATGGGCACCATAAACATGCATTGGTTAGGTTGTAGGGACACAAAGGAGATTTCACAAAATGAGTTATTATGGAAAATGAAATGGATTTAGAAAGTATAAAAGAGAGATTTAACATTCAAGGAAACTCTTTCTCATTTTGGGAAATTCGTTGGCTTGGGGAAAATGTTGTTCTTGGGTTTGTGCTTGTAAATCATATGAGATTCTTAGAGAGATTGGATGGTGGAAACTTGGATCCTAAGAGAGAGGCTGCTGGAACTTAAAATGGTGAGAGAAGGAAGCTTGCATGGCTTTTCGGTTTGAGTAAAAAGAACCAGGGGAGCAGCTGTATTTTCTTCTTCAAGCTTGAAAGAGGAAATCTGATTTTGGTTAGGTGAGGTTCCAATAGCAGTCTTGAGTGTGCTTCAGCAGCATTTAAGGTAAGTAAATGTTGTCTTAATTAGTAATGAGTGCATGCATGTTGATTTGGATGAGAATCAACAAGGTTTAGACCTTGATGATAACTTTAATGGTTAAGTTATGCGTAGAACAAAGGAAAAATCGATTTTTGAGAGTTTGGCTACCTAAAACCGAAACTTTGGAGTGTGAATGGTATTGGGGTTGCATCTAAATGATTCTAAGGCTGTTTTATAAGTCATTATGGATAATTACTAGATCATGTAAGAAATTTTAAAAAATCAGAGTTTCAATTAACATCAATGCTGAAATTTTCTCTTTCAAAAAGGCAATATTATTTCAATTTGGTTAGATATGGATATTGTGAAGATGTTTAGAGATGCATTGGTATGATTTAAAAGCATTAGATGATGATATTGGAGTGTTTAATAAAGGCCCATGGGGCTGGGAAGCAAGAAGGGTCGAACCAGAAGGATTTTGAGAACAACCAGCTGATCAACCTGACAGGTGGTTGATCAGCCTCATTTGATTAACTGCCTAGCCTCTGATCAACTGCCCACCCCTTTTTGGGTGTTTTTGGTTGGTTTCTTTTGGGGTTTCTTCCCAGGACCCTAGGGGATGATGTTGGGATGATTTTGGAATATAATGAGAGTATTTTTTTACAAGGATTAAAAGCTTAGGATGTCATCTAATGATATTATGTTTAATGATTTTGTATATAGGAGATCCTATGTCCTGAATTTCTATAAACTTTCCAAGAACTTTTCATAGGCTACCTAGACAGTAAAGGTAAGCTATAGTAAGTGGTCTATGGGGAGCAATGTTATAGGGTTTAAATGCCCATAAACTTACCTTATGATGTTAAGCACTATATATTAAATAGGTGAATTCAATGGCTGATTTCTTGAAGTGTTCAAAGAGGAGTATCATTCACAAATACCTTGGACAGCAAAGGTAATTAATTTTAAGAATGGTTTGGTAGGAAGTTTTGAGATGTGATGGTAACTATTGAATAAGATAGAAGGTGGAAAATTTTATTCAATGATTTTCCAATATGTTATACATAACTACAAGCTGATTTTTGAGTCATATCAAATGCAGATCTTCTTGAGGTTAATCTAGTTAGCAAAGGTAAGGATTTCAAGGAATGCTATATTCATGTTATGTGCATGTCATTTTGAATTAAGTTTAATATTAATTACTTCTTCCTTTGTATGCATATAGGCTCCTAAGTTGTTGAATTTTTCTCAAGTCTATTACCAAGTGAACTTTGGAAACTTCTTAGTGTATAAGGTGCGCATGAGTGTTTTTTTCTTCCCTTGTAACAGGCTATATGTATATTACATGTGCTAGAATAATTTATAAATGTATGTGTGTTGTTTTGCTTAAAGTGAAAGTGAATGCAATGTGATATTATGTTATTAAGTAAAGTGATGGTTTTTTTTTTTTGTAAAAAGTAAAGTGATGGCTAGTAAATTATAAGGCTATGCATCTGTCTATGTTGTATTTTGAGATGAGTTAAATGCTGTAATTATACACTTGTAATTGATAGTTGAGATAAATGAAGTGTAAATTATTTCAGCAATATTGAAAGTTTTACAATCAAGTAATTTTACATTAAAGTAACTTTTATGGCTAAGTTTGGACTGTTATAAACAGCTATGGACAGCAAGGTCGTAAATTGTGAAATGGTATGCAAACTGGAGTTGTTTTAAATGGTTTTGCTGTATTATTATAAGAAAAAGTGGACTTCTTGGTCATGAATTAAGGAAAGATGTGGTTCATAAAATGCTTATAGTGTACTGTCAATAGAAGTAGACAACAAGGATGCATGATAAAAGGTAGAAAAGTTTAAGATATTTAAAGATAGGGTTGTTAGTTAAGTACATGGACAACAAAGATATAAATTGTGGTTTGTATGAAGAACAAGTCGTCTAATGTCATGAATGTACTGTCTTAAACCTTGTGAACATCAAAGTATTACTTTAGAAAGATGTGAAAGTACATGGATATGTGCGAACTAAGTAAGTTCAGAATCTCATAGTTATGATATGTTAATGTAACGGATAATGGGGGGTACACTTAGGAAAGACTCACAACTCAAGCGGGTGAACTTATTTGCCATCTAAATATGAAAGTATGCAAGAAATAGAAGCTATGCAAGTAACTAAGGAAAAATCTATGCAAGTAACTAAGGAAATATAGGAACACAAAAAGAAAGGTAAGGACATGATCCGGCATGCGACGGTGACAACTTTCGACATGATACAACGGTGGTAAGTCTCGGCATGATACGATGATGATAGTTCCAGTATTATGTAACGGTGATAGTTCTGACATGCTTGGAAAATTAAGAAATGTTATAAGAAAAGAAAGGCAAGATAGGGGGCTAACCGTTGAATCTAGGAAGACAAGATACAAGAGAACATTTGAGTCTAGAAAGGAAAGGCAAGATATGGGCCAACTGTTGAGTCCAGAACTGAGACAAAATATAGGAAAACCATTGAGTCTTGAAATGAAGGATGAGATATGGGTAAACCATTGAGTCTAAAAATGAAAGGCAAGATAAGGCGAACCGTTGAGTTTAAGAAGACAAGATACAACAAACCTTTGAGTCTAGAAATGAAAGGCAAGATATGGGCGAACAGTTAAGTCTAGAAATGAAAGACAAGATATAGGTGAACCATTGAGTGTAAATATGAATGGCAAGATATGGGCAAACTATTAAGTCTAGAAATAAGAGACAAGATATGAGCAAAACATAGAGCCTAGGAATGAGCAACAAGATACGGACATATGCGTTGAGTCAAATATGAACATAAGCTACAGTAATGTTGCAAGTGAATTTTAGCAAGTCTAGAAATGTATGTTGCTTGACAAGAAAGTTGTCAAGTCTAGAAATAAATGATGCTTGACAAGCAAGTCATCAAGTCTAGAAATGAAAGATACTTAATGAGCAAGTCATCAAGACTAGAAAAGAAAGACAATAAATGAGCAAGTCGTTGAGGCTAGAAATAATGAACAAGAGATGAGTAATCCGTTGAGTTTAGAAATGAAAGAAAAGAAACAATAAAACTGTAAGGAAAGGAAATACGTATAGATTTTGAAAAGGAAGACACATAGTAATAAGGAATGAGCATCATGTAAAGGAATGAAATAAGTATTATGTTGCTCAATGTTTTATTTCTATTATAAAGTGACCATGACTAGAGATGTTATGTTTATAAGTTTATAATTTTTATGTCATGTTTTGTGTATCATGTGTGCTTGAGTGTATTCTTGTCAAGGTGGATTTATACTCACTGAGCTTTGGCTCACCTAAGTTGTTGACCATGTTTTACAGGTAAGCAAAGTGGAGACAAGAATTATCTGGATAGTAGATGAAAGTCCAAGTGGGGAATTGATCACCCCTTTGGCACACTATTGGCTTTTAATTACAAAACTTGATAATATTGTTTTTTATTAGTAAAGTTTTGTAAAGATTTATATGCATCCACCAGATGTTATAGTTTGTAAAAGTTTAATACTTCTACTGTTATTATATCAAAGTGATGTATGGTTCATCAATGAATGGTTTACGTTATGTAAGTGTTAAAGATAAAGCCCACATGGACCAGGCCCATGAGGCCCAGATTGAGAACCAGGCCAATGTCACTGGCGGTAATTAGAGCCAGCGACATTGGCTGGTTGCTTTACTTATTTAGTTTCCTTTTTAGTTTTTATTTTTTTCTCTTTTTCAGTCTCTCCTTTTATAGAGACTTGCTATATGTAATTAGTTCTGTTTTTATTATAAATACAAGCAGTTTCTTAGAGGAGTGGATATAGATCACGACACCAGTCTCTCTCTCTGGTTTTTGTGATTTTTTCTCACTCTTTTCTTCTTCTTCAATTCTCTTTTTCTTATTCATTAGATTTTTTGGTTTAGTACTTTGTTTGAGTGGTTTCGTTACATGGTATCAGAGCATTAGATCTTGGCTATCTTCAACACTTGGTTTGATAAACCTTTGATATTTTTGCTCTACCTATGTATTGATTTTACTTGGTGTTTTAGATGATCAAGATCTGATGTACCTACTACTATGTTGTTCATGTGTGATTGATAACTTCTTGATCATCTTCTTATTATCTATGTGGTAAGCATTCATTACAATTTTTACCTATCATCCTACCGCCACCCCCCTTGAGCCATCATTCCTTTGGCCACTCGGTTGGCTGAATCGAGATTTTTTTATTTGTGCAAAGATAGATATATATTGTGTAACCCAACTACCTCCATCTTCCTTTGCTTCTTTTTTAGCCTTATTTCCTTGGCCAACCGATTGGTTGAACAACGTGAAAGTAAAATAATTAATTTGCATTGCTTGGTTGTGATGACTGATTATAAGCCTTTAGAAGTTTAGATCATCTCTGTAAAATTAAAAGGGGTGTCAAACTACCTTTTATGGGCTTAGGCTATTAAAGCCTACATTTTCTCTAAAGAAAAACTGTCATTGTTGCTTGATGATGCACCTGACCATGATCCTAAGGATCCAGAATCTGTGAAGACATATAATACATGGCTTCGTGATAATTCCATGGTTTAAACTTAGTTATGGAATAGTATAGAGTCTTTTATCTTATCTACTGTAATGTTTCATGATACTGTCAAAGCCATCTGGGCTGATTTAAAGGAGACCTATGGTCAAGATAAGAATGTTTCTAGAATTTATGACCTCCATGAGAGGATGTTTACTTATTCCATTGGTGACAAATCTCTGACTGATTACTATGGAGGCTTCAAAGGTCTCATTGAGGATATCCAAGCTGTGCAGCCTCTTTCTACTGATATTAACAAACTGAAGACTCAACAGTCTGAGTTTTATGTGGCCAAATTTCTGGCTGGTCATTCTTTTGAGTATCAAGCTGTGAAGAGTCAGCTGCTTGCCGGTGCTTCCATACCTACCCTAAGCGAAACGCTCTTTCATCTCCAACCTTTGGTTCCTCAGATTGACACTTCCCAAAAAGATACAATTACTTTGTTTGCTGGCCGTGGTCAGGGTACCTCCTCTAGGGGTCGTGGCTCCAACTGAGGTCGTGGCAGTGGTCGTGGTTTTGGCCATTCTCAAATTGATAAATCTGCCCGCTTTTGTACTCATTGCAATATAGCCAACCACACTGCTGATTCTTGTTGAGGTTGTTAGTCAGTTTATGCATCCTCCTAAAGTTACTCATTGGGAGGCAGCCTGTCGCATATTGCGGTATCTCAAGAAAGCTCCTGGAACTGGTCTTATTTATCATCGACATTGGCACCTTGACATTGTTGGTTATTCTGATTCTGATTGGGCAGGAGCTGATGGTGATAGACGTTCCACCATTGGATACTGTACTTTTGTTGGAGGTAATCTGGTTACTTCGTGGAGTAAAAAACAAACTACTATATCCAAGTCCAGTGCTGAAGCTGAATATCGTGCTATGACATATACTACTGCTGAGTTGTTATGGTTGAAAACTCTTCTACAAGAACTTGGATTTCCTACCTCTAGATTTATGTCGTTGATGTGTGACAATCAAGCTGTTATTTATATTGCTAGTAATCCAGTCTTCCATGAACGTACCAAACACATAGAGGTTGATTGTCATTTTGTTCGAGATGCTGTTATGAAGAAAATCGTTATTACTCCCTACGTATCTTCATCAAATCAACTTGTTGACATTCTTATGAAGCCGTTGTTTGGACCAGGGTATCGGTTGAACTGTTACAAGCTTGGATTGGGTGATCTGTATACTCTAAGCTTGAGGGAGGGTGTTAAAGATAAAGCCCACATAGACCAGGCCCATGAGGCCCAGATTGAGAACCAGGCCAATGTCACTGGCGGTAATTAGAGCCAGCGACATTGGCTCGTTGCTTTACTTATTTAGTTTTCTTTTCAGTTTTTATTTCTTTCTCTTTTTCAGTCTCTCCTTTTATAGAGACTTGCTATATGTAATTAGTTCTGTTTTTATTATAAATACAAACGGTTTCTTAAAGGAGTGGATATAGATCACAACACCAGTTTCTCTCCCTGGTTTTTGTGATTCTTTCTCACTCTATTCTTCTTCTTCAATTCTTCTTCAATTCTCTTTTTCTTATTCATTAGATTTTCTAGTTTAGTACTTTGTTTGAGTGGTTTCGTTACAGTAAGGAAGAAAAAAAATTTGTACCAAGTCTTTTCTAAGCAAGTTTCTATTCATATTGGTTTATTTATTCATGGACCACCAATCAGAACCTGTACTCCTGGGAAAAGCTCCTACAAGGCTATTTTGTTAGACCAGACCCATGATGAAAATCTTCATAATAATGAGCAACATATGCACCCATTTGACCTTAATTTGAAAGAACCAGGAGGCCATCCTCCTGATGCAGCTCAAGAATCACATCACGACCCGACGGGCCTTAGAATAAATGTAGAGAAACTTCATATTCCAATCACCACACTACAACCAATGAATTATGGATTTTTTTGCCCACTACTTCTCTTGGAGCCCTAAATCCTTTTGAAGGATCTCCTTAGCTTCGACCTCAGCGGAGAAAATCATGTCATTGAGACCAACCAGTTTAGTGGTTTCCTGGATATATTCAAGAAGAATCCAAAATGAATGACCTCCTTATCAATCTTTGGAAAAAACTCATTTTGACCAAAGCCGCAAGACATCTTAATTTTCAGTCGTTTCTGGCTGACAATAAATTAAGGAGATCCTGGAATCGGATATGTCCATGATTCTTCAATATAGACAGAAAATCTGCATGCTCTGTCCAAAAGCATTGCATCTTGAATGGTACATTCCTAGGATGAGGAGTCTCCTCACAACAGATCAAAACATCATTACAGAGACTTCGATCAGAGTTGATATGGGAAATGATCCATTGAAAACACTCCCCATGGTGTTGCATCCAAACATCATTATAGAGACTTTGATCCTGAATAGCATGGACATTACTAACAACTCTATTGTTAGACCACGTGAATTTTGCACCTTTGGACAACAAGCAAAAGAGAGGCATTGAATTGACCATGGCTGAAAACTCTGTTGCAGCTCCTAAGTTAAAACTATCAAATCCCTACTTTCATGAGCACAATGACATACATTAAAATCTCCAACCAAAATCCAAGACATTGTCAAGATACCCATGGGGAGAAGGTCAATCCATAACGATCTATGCTAACCCCTGAAACAACTGGCATAAGGAGACGAAATGAGGTTTACCTATAATTAGCTATGATCAAGTAATTTGCTACTCAGAAGACATGATCACCGACGGACAAGGCAAACCTAATTTTCAGAGAACCCAAAGGTTAGGATGTTTAGGCACCTTAGAACTGTGAATGAAATCCACACAATATCCTAAAGCATGAAAGAAAACTTTAGAGAATTTCGATGGATGCACAAAAGGCTCCGTAAGGCATAAAACTTCTTGATTATGCTCCTTAATACTATTTTCAAAGCGGTTCTTGCCTTGGCATTCAAGACACCAGGGATTTTCCATAAGAATGCCTTTCTTTGAAACATTATTGTTAATCAACCAAGAAGATCTTCTTGGCGACGGCTCATGTTGAGCCTGCTTCCTCCCTCCCCGATTTACAATTGTAAATGGAATGGAGCCATTCTGCATTGAAGAGCTAACAACCACCAACTCCTAACGGTTAACCACTGCAACACATCCACGATTACTAGTAGAGATAGATCCAAAATTTGAAACAGTGTGCAACATCAAGGCATTCCCAATCCTAATAGAAATATTATCATATAAGGCCACCTTCATAGGGATTAGTTCCACGAACCTCATTCCTCGACAACTCTATAGTTAAAGAAACATATAACAGAACTGTCTCCATAAACTTAGAGATACCCACACCACCCTTGTTCGGCAAAACCAAATCCTTGTTGGCCTTCATATTGTAATTGTTGGCAAAATGGGCAAAGTGGGCCAAGTTTGATAAGAAAGAGTGTCTGCGGGTCCCAAAGGGAAGGTGGCAGTGACACAGGTGATATGGCAGTGATACAGGCGATGTGGCTATGTTACAGGCAGTGTGATAGTGTTTATGATGGTGTGACATTCTCAGAAGAGAGAGAAAAATCAAGAGAGAGAAAGAGGAGAGAGAAAATTGATGATGGGACCCACCATGCCTAGGTGGCCTGCCACCATGGCCGCCAGCCCCGCAGCCAAGGCTAGCAGGGCCATGCCGCATGTCGTAGCCGAGGCCAGCAGCAACTGCAAGCCGCATGCCCAGCCACAAGCCGCATCAAGGCATGCGCAAGCCATGGGCTTGCCCATGGCTTTCCCTCCCCGCAAGCCGCAACTCTCGCACACCATGTGTTCGGCTGATTTCCAGGAGAGAGAAAAGCTCTTTGGAAATTAGACCCTGGGACGGTTTAACATTTTTGTTCTCTGGTCACAGAGGCTATTCAATATATATGCAGGGGTATTTTCGTCAGGTCAAAATCATAGAGATCCGAAATCGATAGTCAAGAATGAGCCACACAGCTAAAATTCCTATCAGACGGCTTAAAAAGATGCGGTATCTAATGTATCGCGGAGATCCCGTCAGATACTCCCGCGAGCCTTACTACTGGTTGGCAGCAACGTTATATGTTGTATTACGTATCATGCAAGCTGCGCCTTGATCCCGTGTGATGTGCATGCAATAGAATGGCGGGCAGATTCAAATCGAATGGCTAGATTCTACCCCGATCATGTTTGACGCGATCCGATAAGATCCAACGGATCAGAGCCCATCCTGCCTTTTCAGGTTGATCCAGCGGCTGATATTGGAGATTCCTTCTCCAACCAACCACACTCAACAGCGCCGACTGACGTGTCAGCGTCGGCTTTGCTTTGGTGTAACGCAGGTGTATTGAATCCATCTAAAAGATTCTATATGAAATGATCTCATTGGGCCTCACTGTTTTGGCCGTAACTTGGCCATCCGATATCCAAATCGGATGGTTCAAGTTGCACTCGACTCATTTTTGAATTCTCTATTAGTTGGGACTGGTTGTGAGCTCGTAAGGAGAGCTGAAAAATTAAAAAAGAAGAAAAACAAGGAAGAGGATGAGGTTTTAGGGTTTTGGAAGCTTTGGTTTCTAACTAACCTCTCCATTGCTCATTAATGGTGTTTTAAATGCTTATGAGAGGTTGGTAGAAACTTCATTATGCGTCAATGGTGTTTGTTAAGCTGTGAGAGAGAGAATGTGGCTTGTTGGTAAGGAGATTCTTGGAGAATTTAGTTTTGCCCATGGTGGAGGTTGTTAAAGCCTCCTGAGAGTAGTGTGGAGCTCCAAAGATACTATCGGCTACCTGGAAGCATTGGTTGATGGGTGTGCAAATCTGATAAACCTGGCCACTGAGTGGTAGCGAGGTAGATTTGCATACGCTTGTATGTGTGTGACAGTCTGGTTCATCATCAACGCTGGGCAGTAAAGAAAGATTAGGGAAAAAGTTTTCACATTGATTCACCCCCCTCTCAGTGTTATTCAAGGTCCATCAATTGGTATCAGAGCACCAAGCTCAGTGATAGCTAAATCAGTATCTGAGAGATCAGAGGGCAGCTATGACACCAGGGGAAGGTTCTCATAAACCCCCATTGTTTGATGGTACAGACTTCGTATTTTGGAAAAGGAGAATGGAAATTTATGTGGATCACTTGGATTCGATGTTTGGGCTGCAGTTGTAATTGGTTATACTATACAATTGCTCCTAGTGTTACAGACAAGAAGAATTTTGAAAACAATCGAAAGGCACTCAATGCCATTCAAGGTGGTCTGACTAACAGTGAATTTCCAAAGTCATGGATTGCAAGACTGCAAAGGAGGTCTGGGATCGGCTGATAAATATCTATGAAGGAGACAAGAAGATCAAGAAAGTGAAGCTGCAAACATTCAGGGCTCAGTTTGAAAACCTAAAAATGAATGAGGATGAAACTGTTGATCAGTATATGAATAGAGTCAATGAAGTGGTCAACTCTATTAGAGGACTTGGTGAAACATAAAAGGACCCATTGTTTGTCAAAAGAACTTAAGGTCTCTCACATCCAAGTTTGAATCAAAAGTCTCAGCTCTTGAAGAGACTAAGGATTTGGATGAAGTCACCATAGATGAAATACATGGAGCATTGACAGCTTTTGAGATGAAAGTAGACCTTGGAACTACAGTTGATAAGCAAGTAGCCTTCAAGGCAATGAAGAAACTCAAGATTTTTGAAAAACCAAATGAGAAAGAAAGTGAATTTGAAGCCACAACTCATTTCACTAGAAAATTAAAGAAGGGTACAGGAAGATATAAGAACAAAATCCCTTTCAAATGCTTCAATTGTGGTAAGGTTAGACATTTTACTGTAAAATGTCCAAAGAAGAGTAAGATTGATATTGATGATGAAGATGAAAGCAAATACAAGTCCAAGGCAAAGAAAAATTACAGCTTCAAAAAGAACAAGTCAAATAAAAAGAGTTTCATTTTCAAGAGAGTCAGTGAAACCTCAAATGATGACTCAGATGATGTCTCAGAGGATGAGCCTAGTGAGGCCTTGTTCAAAGTTTTCATTGAAGAACATGAAGGGAACAAAGGTGAAGAATTTACTTCAAAAATTCATGAAGAAGGTAAAATTGTTGACTCCATCTCAAGTGGTGATGAAGAAAGAGACAATGAAGATACATGCTCAAGCAGTGATGAAAAAGGTGAGATAAACTTTGAGGAAGAATTTGTTGCAGCCATGAAGGAACTCAAGAAGGAAAGAAAGAATGACAAACTCGCCTCACAAGAAGCCAAAAAGCAAAAACATGTGATTCAAGAATTGAGAGCTCAAGATGAAGAGTCTAAGAAAGTTATTAAAAATCTCAAGACTCAAGTTAAACAGGCATCTATAGACTACTCCATGGTACTGAATGAGAATGCAACTTTGAAAGCTCAATTTGAAGAACAATTCCCTATGGTTGATCGATTTGAAAAATTTAAGAATGAGTTTACACTTCTAAAGATAAAAGTGGCTGAGTATAAAAAGGAAGAGCTTGAGAGACAAAAAAAATTGGCTCAACATGTGGAATCAAGTAACTTTACTCCAGTGCATCCTAGTAGTAGCAGACTTGATAGGATCATCAAGCTCAAAGACCTTCCCACATTAAGTTTGGCCTTGGTTTTGATAAAGGAGAAACATCAATGAATGCCAACTCAAAGGGAAAAGGTCTTATATCTTTTGTGAAAGAAAATGGAAAGGGTAAGGACCCTATAGTTTATGATAAAGGAGGAAACAAAACCCCTCTTCCTAAGACTAACTATGCAAGGCCAAGACAAAATGCATGACAAGGCAGGAGAGTGGAGCATGACAACTTCTATAAAGAAAACTATCCCAGTGCACCACAAAGACAAATGTGGTACATAGCATCTTCAAGGCCAAGACCTCATTTTTAGGAATACTATTATAAATGCAACAACTTTGGACATAAGATTGCTACTTGTAAATTCAACATGAGAGATGTCAAATTTGAGAGTAGAAATCAATTTGCTCCCCTTGAAGAGAATTTTGTTGAGTGTTACAACTGTCACAACTTTGGACATGTAGCAAGGAACTGTAGAACCATCTTTCCCCCTATGCCACCTCTACAGAAACAGCATAACAGAACAAGAAGAAGGCTCCAAAGCAGAAATATGTTAAGAAACCACCATCACAGAAGAGAGTTTGGGTTTAGAGGGATAAAACAAAAAGAAACAGCTCTTTGGTTGTGTAGATAGCTTTTAAGGCACAAGATAGCTCTATACCATGGATTCTTGACAGTGGGTGTTCAAGTCACATGACTGGAGATAGTAAAAGACTTCTAAAGCTTCAACATTATGAAGGAGATTCAGTTAAGTTTGGCAACAATGATGGTGCAAAGATAGTGGGAAAGGAAAGCATCAGTCTCAATAATCGAAATATAACATCCCATGATGTCCTCTATGTTTCAGGTTTGAAACATAACTTATTGAGTGTCAGCCAGATTTGTGATAGAGGTCACAAAGTGATTTTCAATGATTAAGGATGTGAGATCCGAAGGTCTGACAGTGGAAAGTTGATGGCATCAGGAAAGAGAACTTCTAGAAATCTCTATACTTTGTTTGAAGATTTTGAAGAAAATAACATGATGAGTCAAGAAGAGGAAACATGGTTATGACATAGAAGATTGGGACATATTGGCTTTAAAAATCTGTCAAAAATATCTAATAAGAATGCTGTGAGAGACATTCGTTCATTGAAGAAGTCCTCTAATGATATATGTGCATCTTGTCAGAAGGGGAAGCAGATAAGAACATCATTCAAACCTAAGGAGTACCACACTACTCAACCATTGGAGATAGTTCATACAAATCTATGTGGGCCAGTGAGGACACAGAGCATTACAGGGGAGAGGTACTTCATTCTGTTTATAGATGACTACTCTAGAATGACTTGGGTGATGCGTTTGAAACATAAATCAGATGATCTGGCTAGATTCAAGATCTTCAAAACTCAAGTTGAAAATGAGACAGGGAAGAAAATCAAGTGTTTGAAATTTGACAGGGGAGGAGAGTACACCTGGATAGACTTTGCAGAGTATTATTCTGAGAATGGCATCAAGAGATAGACTTCAGCTCCTAGAACACCACAAAAAAATGGTGTTGCAGAGAGAAAGAATAGAACTGTTCAAGAGATGGCCAGGACTATGTTAACTAAAAATGACATGGGAAATAAATTCTGGAGAGAAGCAGTGCATACAACAATATATGTTCAGAATAGGTGTATGTTGAGGCCACATGAAGACATGATTCCCTATGAATTATGGTTTGGTAAGAAAGTCATAGCAAAGCACTTTAAGGTGTTTGGTAGTAAGTGTTATATCAAAAACACCAACCATGATCTAGGAAAGTTTGATGATAGGGCCGATGAAGGAATATTTCTTGGCTACTCTACCTCTAGTAAAGCTTACAAATGTTACAACAAGAGACTTGGTAAAATTGTTGAAAGTATAGATGTGAGAGTTAATGAGCACAAGAATTCTCCTACAGGATCAAATAGTGAGGTTCCTATCTTTGAAGACCTAAACAGTTAGCAGAATGACAGTGAAACAAAAAAGAGCAAGATGTAACAAATGTGCCAAGACAGAGAGCTGTGGTCGAGACAGAAGAAAGAGAAGAGCAGTCAGATTCTGAGGCAGACATACAGAATGGAAGTGGCTCAAGCAGAGTAAGAAAGAATCATCCTGAAAAATTAATTCTTAGTGATCCCTCAGCTATAATGCAAACAAGGAAGGTGAGAAAAGAAAAATAGATGTTCTCTCTCTTATCTCACATTGAACCCAAATCAGTTGTAGAGGCATGTGAAGATGCTAGTTGGCTCAACAATGAATGAGGAGTTAAACCAGATAGAGAAAAATAAAACTTCAGAATTAGTGCCAAGGCCTGCAGACAAGAATGTCATAGGCACTAAATGGGTCTATAGAAACAAACTCAATGAAGATGGCAAAGTTGTAAGAAACAAGGCCGGATTAGTTTGTAAAGGATATGCTCAAGTTGAGGGCATTGACTTTGAAGAAACATTTGCTCCTATTGCTAGGTTGGAAGCAATCAGGATGTTTCTTGCATTTGCTGTACACAAAAACTTCAAGGTCTACCAGATGGATGTTAAGTTAGTCTTCTAGAATGGTGACTTAGAAGAAGAGGTGTATATAGAGCAACCAGAAGGATTCCAACTGAGTAAGGACCCTACACTTGTTTGTAGACTAAAAAAAGTATTGTATGGGTTGAAGCAAGCACCAAGAGCATGGTATTCAAGGCTGGACACTTATCTTTGTCAGCTAAGTTTCAAGAAGGGACTGGGAGATAGCAACCTGTATGTGAAATCTGTTGATGGTAGTCAGACAGTTGTGGTAGTGTATGTAGACGACATCATTTTTGCAGGCCACAAGGATGAGTCATATAAGGATTTTGCTCAGAGAATGCAGGATGAGATTGAAATGTCCATGATTGGTGAATTTTCTTATTTTTGGGTCTGCAGATCAGTCAGTTGAAGGATTGCAGACCAGTCAGTTGAAGGATGGGTTCTTTTTATCTCAGACCAAGTATGTGAAAGAGATGATGAAAAAGTTCACAATGGAGGATTGCACACTAGTGAGCACACCTATGATGACTAGTTGCAAGTTGAGCAAAGATGACGACTCTCCACCAATTGACCACACTATGTATAGGTCAATGATTCGAAGTCTGCTCTACTTGACTGCTACAAGGCCAGATATTCTACAATCTGTGTGTATGGTAGCTAGATTTTAAGCTGACCCAAAGGAGACACATGTAGTAGCTATGAAGAGGATCTTCAGATACTTGAAGGGAACAATGGAGTATGGTCTGTGGTATGCAAAAAGCAAGGACCTGGTATTGTCATCCTACTCAGATGCAGATTGGGCAGGTTGTGTTGATGATAGGAAGAGCACTAGTGGAGGTGCCTTCTATCTTGGTAGAAATTTGGTGGCTTGACATAGTAAAAAGCAAGAGTCAGTCACATTGTCTACAGCAGCGGCATAATATATTGCAGCCACTTCTTGTTGCACACAAGTTTTGTGGATGGAGCAAATGTTGAAGGATTTAGGCTTTGAGTCAGACAAGCCTATTTCAATGTTTTGTGACAATACTAGTGCCATAAATATCTCCTAGAACCCAGTTATGCACTCTAGGACGAAGCAAATAGCCATTTGGTATCATTTCTTGAGAGAGAAGGTGACAGAAGGAGAAGTCCAGTTGGAGTTCATTCCTACATTAGAGCAGACGACAAACATCTTCACAAAACCACTCCCTAGGGAACAATTTGTGTATTTGAGATAGAAGTTGGGAGTGGTTATCCTCCCCAAGCATTGAGGAGCTTGGAGTGATGGGGAGCAGTGTGTGGTTGTTATATCTATTTTGCTCCCTATATTTGACTCAGGGGGAGTCATTTGGTATTTTTTTTGTTGATGTGGTGGTGAGTTGATGTCTTTTGGATGCCCTAGAAAAGATGCGGTGGGCACTCCTATGTGGCAAATCCCTTTGTACTTGTTGTCAAAGGGAAAAAAAGATCTCATGAGCAGATTGATGTGGATTGAAGTTGCCAACAATTCCAAAGGGAGAGATTATTGGCCTTCGTATTGTAATTGTTGGCAAAATGGGTAAAGTGGGCCAAATTTGATAAGAAAGAGTGTCTGTGAGCCCCACAGGCAAGGTGGCAGTGACACAGACGATATGGCAGTGATACAAGGGATGTGGCTATGTTACAGGCAGTGTGACAGTGTTTATGATGGTGTGGCATTCTCAGAAGAGAGAGAAAAATCAAGAGAGAGAAAGATGAGAGAGAAAATTGGTGATGGGACCCACCATGCCGAGGTGGCTTGCCACCATGGCCGCTAGCCCCACAGCCAAGGCCAGCAGGGCCATGCCGCATGTCGCAGCCGAGGCCAACAGCAGCAGCAAGCAGCATGCCCAGCCGCAAGCCGTAGCAAGGCATGCCGCAAGCCATGGCCTTGCCCATGGCTTTCTTTCCCCTCAAGCCGCAGCAAGGCATGCCGCAAGCCATGGCCTTGCCCATTGCTTTCCCTCCCCGCAAGCCGCAACTCTCACACACCATGTGTTCGGCTGATTTCTAGGAGAGAGAAAAGCTCTCTGGAAATCAGACCCTGGGACGGTTTAACACTTTTGTTCTCTGGTTATAGAGGCCATTCAATGTATATGCAGGGGTATTTTTGTCAGGTCAAAATAATAGAGATCCAAAATTGGCAGTCAAGAATGAGGCACACAGTTAAAATTCCTATCAGACGGCTTAGAAAGATGCAGTATCTAGTGTATCGTGGAGATCCCGTCAGATACTCCCGCGAGCCTTACTATTGGCTAGCAACAACGTTATACGTTGTATTGCGCATCATGCAAGCAGCGCCTTGATCCCGTGTGATGCGCATGCGATTGAATGGTGGGCAGATTCTAATCGAATGGCTAGATTCTACCCCGATCGTGCTTGACGCGATCCGACAAGATCCAACGGATCAGAGCCCATCTCGCCTTTTCAGGTTGATCCAGCGACTGATATTGGAGATTCCTTCTCCAACCAACCACAACTCAACAGCGCCGACTGACATGTCAGCGTCGGCTTTGCTTCGGTGTAGCACAGGTGTATTGAATCCATTTGAAAGATTCCGTATGAAATGATCTCATTGGGCCTCACTGTTTTGGCCGTTACTTGGCCATCCGATATCCAAATCGGATGGTTCAAGTTGCACCCGACTCATTTTTGAATTCTCTATTAGTTGGGACTGGTTGTGAGCTCGTGAGGAGAGCTGAAAAATTGAAAAAGAAGAAAAACAAGGAAGAAGAGTGGGTTTTAGGGTTTTGGAAACTTTGGTTTCTAACTAACCTCTCCATTGCTCATTAATGGTGTTTTAAATGCTTATGAGAGGTTGGTAGAAACTTCATTGTGCATCAATAGTGTTTGTTAGGCTGTGAGAGGGAGAATGTGACTTGTTGGTAAGGAGATGCTTGGAGAATCGATTTTTGCCCATGGTGGAGGTTATTAAAGCCTCCTGAGAGTAATGTGGAGCTCCAAAGATACTATCGACTACCTGGAAGCATTGGTTGATGGGTGTACAAATCTGGTAGACCTGGCCACTGAGTAGTAGCGAGGTAGATTTGCATACGCTTGTATGTGTGTGACAGTCTGGTTCATCATCAACGCTGGGTAGTAAAGAAAAATTAGAAAAAATATTTTCACACTGATTCAACCTTCCCTCTCAGTGTCATTCAAATTCCATCAATCCTCTGCTTCATCAGAAACCCCTTCATCCTTTGAATCCACCACTTCTGCCCATGGGGTTCGTGCCCCAACACCAACATCATGATTTTCCCCTGAGCCTACTTCTGGCTCAACAACCAAAGAAGAAGCACCACCCACAGACGCAGGGGTAACATTAATCGGTTCTGGAGCAAGTTGACATGTAAAGGCAACATGGCCATACTTATGACACATCTCACACCTTGAAGGAAGATCTTCATATATAATCACCTATTTAAAAAAAAAATTGCACATCCGAACCAAACTGTTTTGAGAAAGTAGAATTTCCTTGAGTCGTGGTTTGTGCGAACAATATCACTACACACTCGAGCATAATATCCAAACACCGAGCTCTGGGAGACGAAGAGCAAGGGTAAAAATTGGTCATCCTTAGAAATCATCACAATATTCACATCCCATAGGGGATGAAGACCAAGGCCCCTTCGTTTTTCATAAGGCAAACCTTCTGCCATCTGACTACCGTAGCTTTGAAGACTCAGGATCACCGACATGGAACAACCTGCTATTCCAATACATGTTTGGACAAAACTATATTTTTTAAGAGTACTAAGATGAAAACCCTATTTCAATTACAAGAATACGAGATTTGGTAGAATCGGCGTATGTCAAGCTTGAGTTGATGACGATTAAGGGAGGGTAAGAATCATTCAGCAATGGATCTTTGAAATCATTTCTTAAACACTCATTGTAGCAACATTAGATAGGAATGCATATGACATTCTACAAATGGAGTTCAAAGAATATTTAAAGGTAATATCCATCAAACTTCAAACTCTTAGAAGTGAGTAAGAAAATATGAAGATAACAGAATCTGAATCCCTACAAGGTTACTTCTTCAAACTCTTGGAGATCATCAATCAAGTGAAGATCTGGGAAGAAACAATAACTGATAAGAGAATTGTAGACAATCTTGATTAGTTTATCAAAAAATATGATCTGATTGTTGGCATAGAAAATTAGAGGGTATCTCTTCTTTGAGTTTATATGAATTGATGTGGTCTTAACATCCTCATAAGTAAAAAAGTGATTCCAAAAAATCTCTAGAAAGCGCCTTTAAATTTAAACTCATTGTGTGGGCCGAAAAAAAAATTGAGAAATAATCATCAAGCCATGAACAAAAGAAAGGGGAATCATCTAAAGGAGATAGACAAGAAAGAGGAAGTAGTAGAAATTCTAGAGGAAGAGGAAGGAACATGTTTGAGAAATCTAGAGGGACAGAAAAAAAATACTTTTGACAGAAAAATGAATGTGAAAGGAGCTCAAGAGAAATGTAACATTTGTAAAAGAATCATCCATGTAGAAAAATATTGTTGGTTTGAAAAGAAGCTTTAATGTTTCATTTATACAAAATTTGTAAAAATTGTAGATTCAAGTATAATCAGGAAAGTATTTATTTTGAAGAAAAACAAGGTGAAGGGAGCTTGTCAAATAGCTTGAGAAGTGAAAAATGAGTTGTGGTATTTGGATAGTGGTTGTGGTAATCACATAGAAAGAGATAAAAATATTTTTATAGATATGGATCCATTAAGTTTCAAGTAAGAATGAAAATTTTAGCTTTTGGTGCATGCTAAAAGGATAAAAAAAAAAAAAAAGTTGATGTTAAAATAAATAAATGGACTAAATTTATTCGAGATGTAGTGGTAGTCCCAAATTTAGGGTAAATTTTTTTGCTGTTGGACAGGTGGTGAAGCATGGTTATTCAGTCATTTTTTAAGATAATTCTTGCACAATTTATGACAAGGGAATGGAAGACATGTACTACAAAAAATAGACATGAAAAAAAAAATCCACTTACTTTCAAGTATGTGGGAAGTTTAGCTTTGAAGATAGGGATTAGTGATGAATCTTGGTTATGGCATTTAAGACTTGGGCACTTGAATTTCCAAAATCTCAAGTTACTTCGGTACGAAGCTATGGCTTGACCCTTAGCACCCTGTGGGAGTCCTGTTGCTTCATTATGAAGATAGAATCCGATGCTGAGTCTAACAGACATGCCCTAGTCTGTTGTTATAGAGTTTCATGGGGACCGTGTCGGCAGCATAGGTAAGGTGTCTTTCTGTGTAACCGTTTCTCAAATTTGGATGTAGAGAAATTATAGAATTTTCAGGAATTTGTCTCAGTCTTCAGATTCTACCATGGCGGAGATTAAATCTATTGCTTTGGCTAGATTTCATTTCCTAGTGCTTAAGGGAAAGAGAAACTCTAGGAATTTCTCTATTCTTCATCTTATGGGTTAGATGGTTTGGTGTTAAGTTGATGTGTTGTTAGTGCTGTCTTGGCTGCTTGCCGATTCTTTTGGTCTCGTGGCCTTGTCCACTCCTTTTCTTTTTCTTTTTCTTTTTTTTTATATTTTAAATAAGTATATAATTTATTAATCCAAAAGAAAGATAACACAAACAACCTGGACCCCAACAGAGACCCAACAACCAAAACCAAAGAGCACCCAATGAAAAGGCAAAAACTAGACTAAAGACCCCGAAGAACAGGGCCGGCCCAAGGAGCTAACCACCAAGGCACCTTATAAATGCACAAAGGACAACAAAAACAAAATAATGGGACATGAAACAATGAGCATTACACATCGCTAAAACGATTGAAAGGTCTTCGGCGACAATTGCTCCTAATAAATACTGGAGAGGATAAACTGAGGAGTGCCTCATTTTCCTTTAAAAGCACCACAGCTCTATTAGAAGTGCGATGATACTCCTTCCCATTGTGATTCTCTTGAGATTGAACCCCATCTTGAGGAACCACATTTTCAATATTGCTTCCCAATATCATCTCCTTACTCTCTAATACATCAATTTCATAAAAAAAAAGGATGGGAGACAGCTCCTTTGTTTGTACATATTCTTTCCATTTTTTAATAAAATCTTCATCGATAAAAAAAAAAAATCACCTCAAGATTTGTAAGTAAGAGGACAGCTCAATGACATTCTTACAAAAACACTTCCAAAAGAAAATTATCAGCATTTGAGAAAGCTCATGAGTTTTCATGAACAACACTTAAAAGGGGGAGAAATGTTGAACTTAAGGTCCTATTTTATTTGTATTAAGTTCTGTTTTTTTTGTCTTTAGTGTCTTGCCTTAATGTTGAGATGAGTCCGACTGTATATTTAAGTTGTGTACTAAACACAAATATAAGTTATTGTAAATATCTGTCCAAGTATGGGACAATAAGTTACTCTAGAGCCTACAAAATAAGTCTTAAGACTTTTCAGCACATTTCCTGTCTTCCCTTCTTCTTCTTCTAGTTAAAACCCTTAAATCTTCCCCTACATCTAACCTGAATCTTCTTTCAAAATTCAGTTATAAAAACAGCCGACATTCTAAACAGGTAAATATAAATAATGTCATAACATCATTGGTTAATTCATAACAATGCACTAAGCGCAAACTGGAACCTACTAAAGACTAATCCCAAACACCATTGTTCCATTACAAATATTCCTGTTTCTGCCTCAAAATAATCTAAACAGCTATGTATTTTCTTCTCCACTAAATGGTCTAAGATGGTTGATACTTCATCGAAACAATACATTGAAGGTAGGTGACATAGAACTTACGGAACAGTAAGTAAATGGAATATCATAAAAAAATGCTCAAACTAAAACATGACTTGAAGATTCAAGCAAAATATTGGTTTCTACGATTCTTATGTTGTTTGTAAAATATTTTAGTTCTCCAGGAAGTTTCCAATTTTGATCCATTCCAAGATCAAGAATAGAATAACTTTCAGTACTCTAACATAATATCAATACTGTAAAAAGAACCTTCCTCAGGCTTTTGGGCTCCCATTCGTTACGTGATTCAAGCAAACAAAAATAGCTGAGTTGTTTGAAATATTCATTGGACAACCGAATTAATAAAGGTATTGGAGTGTCTAGCACTCCTTCAAATGATTGCCAATGATGTTTTCTGTTTTCGTGTAAAACGATAATGTTTATGATTTTAATAGGGAGAAAAACTACAAAAAAAAAAAAATAATAAATAAATAAAATAAAAGCATTGAAGGCCCCTTTTTTTCCCTCCCTCTGAAGTATTAAATTTCATGCCCATATAATAATTTTATACGAAAGATGCATAACATGCACAAACATGGCCATCCATGGGTGGCGAAAAATCATGCATGCAGAATCACTAAAGAACCCAAACTATTGAAAAGCTAACATGTAAGTGGGAAATATTAAATTTCCAAACCATGAAGAAGAAGACAAAAACAAAAACAGTGTTTTCCATAATGAAAGATAGGGAAAAGGCTGGGGTGCCCGGAGGGAGAGGGAAGAGAAAGAGAGAGGGGTTCACTTTTCTGCCCAATTTTAATCCCTGGGTAGTTATTTGGAGTTTTCAAAGTAGGGTTTACTATGGAGGGAATGAAATCTCCTCTTTAAATTCATTTTTAATTGTTAGATCTTTACTTAATGAGATCTTCTCTTAATCTTGATTTGCGTCAGAACCTGTAATTGTTTAGTACCATTTATTTAAGAGCAGATAATGGAATGAAATTCAATGCTTGGATCAACTAAACCACTCAAATTTCACACTTTGTAGTCCGTTCCTCTATATAATTAATCAATATTTAATAATAATAATTATTATTTTGTGGTCAGTAAGTTGAAACTGATACTGGACCTCAGTGGCTGAGGCAGTAACTCAACCAAAGCTATGGGCTGCAATCCAAAATGCATCCATTTACAACTGACACTTTATATGGACTCTCCCGGTTAAATGCTGCTTAAGTCTTAAAGGTTTGAGTTTAGAGTCGGCAGCACAAAATTCAGCATCCCATGTAATAATATATAGCTACCCATATAGTCTCTATAGAGTTCAATAATAACAAATTACCATTTGAGGGAAGAAGCCATAGGAATCAAGGAGGCAGCTGCATCCTCGGCTTCGGATCTTCGTTGGCCTTGATCATATTCTTCTTCTTCTTTTTCTTCTTGTATGGAATCCCCCTTGCCTTAGCTTGGCACCCCCTCACCTCACGCAAATAAACACGAATAGCACCGTTGCCGAAAGGGTTTGCCGCTGAAGAACCACCGTTCTCTTCGTACGCAGCACGAAGACGGCCAATAAGTGCATCAAGACTTCCCCAAGCTTGCCTGAGAGGGCAGGTGCAAGGAGCAGGAGGCTCAGGCTGCCCAAAGAAGATACAACCTTGCAAGTGAACCTTAGTCTTACCAAACTGATCAAGGTACCGAAGGAAGTCCAGTATATGGCTGCAGTTACACTGTGAAATTGAAACTGGAGGCCTCTGGTTCTTCAAATACTGACCAAAGGTGTTCCAGTCTCTCCTCTTTTGTGATTCATACCGACTTAGTGGAGCCGGTTGTTGCTTCTCACCGGCAGATCGTGAGGATCCTTCTGCGGTGTCTTTTCCTCTGTCACTAGACATCGGAACCAAGCTTTTGTCCATTTCTGGAAAGAAGGCTGGAAATTGGGTTTGAAGGCAAAGGAATAGGATGTGAAGTGGATAACAGATGAAAATCCGATTGTTGGGTCTCTTGAGGAGACATGAAATGGGCCCTATGAAGGTGCTTTTGTTTCCTCTTTTTCTTCCTCTTTGGTTCTATTTTCTTCTTTTTAATAATAATCCTAGCATTACCTATATTTTCACATGTAATTTACAATTATTGTAAGTCATCATCGACAAAATCATTATCTTTTTCATTAGCACAATTACCATCATCTCTTCATACCCATGGACTCGGCAGATCGGATGTTTTGACTCGGTTTTAGTCCTTTACCGTAAGGGGAAGAAGAACATCTCACAATTTCTGGTTTCTGGATAAATGGGGTGAACGCTCCTTTGTTGGACTAGTCTAATCTGATTTTGAGTTCCCCGTAGGGTTTCTCCGGTTGGGAACTAAGGCCTTGGTGCTCTTTTTTTTTTTTTTTATGTTCTCGTGTTTTGTTGATTTTTGTGTTTTTCTTTCCCTAGCTTATGGCCGTGAAAGTTTAGAAATTTATAATGATTTTTTTTTTTTTTTGTATTTGGCTGGATATACCTAGATGTTAATTCTACTTTCTTTTATTATTTATCAATATAATGTTTTACTGATTTTTAATAAAAAAAATAGTATATGTATTTACTGATTAAAAAAAAGTCGATATGCTAAGTAGGATAAATATTCTTGTCAACAAGTTTTCTATAGAGTCAAAAATAAAATAAAATAAAATAAAATAAAATAAATTGCTAATGTTGATGGTAAAATATGATAAAATAACAGAAATTAATCTCGATCGAACAAATTCTCAGTTACTGTTTGAGCTGAGTTAATCCATGACTCGCACATACAACTCGCCATGATATGAACAGATTGTTTTGACTAAATGAGTTGAGGGAAGCGTAGGTGGATAGGCATGAACTTAGATTCTGTTCGATAAACTAATTGGCCACACAAGATTTTCCTTATAAAATATAATAACCATCACCACTACTAATGCTTTATAATACTAAATAATATCCCCACTGTCTTGCTATTAGTGATGGTTTTTGTAGGATCCTTCTCTTCTTGGACGACCATAGATGCTTTGTATCCATGGCGTATATATGCTCAATATTTTTTTTTATTTTATTATTATTTTTAGTCGGTATGAATGTTACAAGGATTGTTACAACATGTAATTGTAATTAATTTTTTTTAATGCATAATTATTGGATCATTATGGAAATCTCAATATAAAAGGGGACAGTTCTGATACTTTATTTGAAAACTGATGCAAATCTAACAGTGAATAGACCTCGTTACGACATGTAATTATAGCAAGATTCGTTACAAGTAAAAACCCCTCTCATTTTTCGGGTTCTATTTAGTAAGATACGCCAATGACCAATTTTCCTTGATTATTATATTGGGTAAAATGGCATAAAGTATTGTAGTCTGATTGATTATTCTAATGAATATGATATTGCTTTTAAAACCTGATCTGGTTCTAATCTTACCCGACAGTTTTCGTTGACAGAGAGCACCATCTAGCGTTCAATATTCTCACATACTTTATCAAAAGGTCAAAATGTAAGAACCCTAGGTCTAGGTCTTGATCCAATAGACAATTAAGTGGTCAAAGGCTATAATTTCAATAATCCGAAGTGGGGTTTGGAAAGAATCTACCTTACAAGCCATAAACCAAATTTGGCATTATTTGGGCTATTATTAGGCCAATTACTAGGTCGAACATCTTCTCACGCCTCATAGAAACTATCTATATGAGACTATCCCTTAACTCTTAGGTCCTGACACAATGTTGGAATTCTGACTCTTCTAAAATGGTATCTCACCGATGACTTGTGCCCCTTGGAAGGAGGCCTTCTTGTCGTCCACCTAAGCTACCAAATAAAGGCATGATGCCAATCCCCAGGAACAGTAAAGCTATATATATATGACAATATATATATATTTATTGTCATAAGCAGAAAAGAAAAAATCATTATGAAATCAAATATATCGAAAACAAGAACACTCGTCCTAGTGCATCTTCCGTTGGACAAAGGAGGGACAAGTCTATTTTACCGACTAATGTGATCTGCTAGATGGTGTCATATATCCCCGCAACTGTCCCTCATGTACCATTTTTCTGTTTGGCCTGGTGGAGACTGTCTTTTTTTTGTACAAAATGTCTGCATTATTTGAAACTGTCGGTGTTCTCCAGACCTCTTTTTTTTTTTTGGGGTGGTAATAGGTGTTCTCCAATTTCATTTATGCATATATTAAGAGACGAGAAATATTCGTTTTGACCTACATAAAAACATGTGTTTCCTTAGCACTTCCATTAGTAGTGTGAGAGACCAACTATGCAAATGTAACCTGTTCGAATTCGGTACCATTGCCATGTAAAAATAATATGGAGCATGAGAAAAAAGACATATATAGGAAGTGCACAAGGCTCGTCTTATATATGCCTTTGTAGAAAAATTGTTTTCAAATTCAGACTCATGATCATCATGTTAAAATTGAGCAATCTTACAATTGCATCAAAACCGCCCTCTCAATGTTTTGGTTACTATTAATGTAATAAATATATAAAAAAAATTCAATCCAAAATCCATTGGGTCTCCCTCAGAAAGGAAGCTTCAATAGAAACTAGCAATCTTAATTCCCTTTCACTTTTCTTGTGATTAGATCCTGCTTTTCTCCTTTCCCTTCTTTCCTCATCCTTTAGGCATAGTTAGTTTGATGGAATAGTAGTGGAGTGGGAATTAAAGGGTGGGAAAGTGGTCAAAGTTTCCCAAAAGAATGAAGGATTTTGGATTGTCTGGATAGTTAGGGAGGGAATTGTTATCGTTGGAAAGTGGTTGGACTCCTAATTGCAACACCTGTCATAGAAAGAAGGCAGACAGAAGAGTTGGGCGGGTTGGATAACCGGGGACCACTCTAATGTCTAAATTAATTAGCTCAAGGGTGAAAAGAAAATGAACTTGGGTAAAGAAGGCCGAGTTCAAAGTAATGAGGGGGCCAGTAGTGAATTCAGTAGTATGTAAGAATAAAGATAACAAAAGTTCGATCCATGTTTATTTTCATGGTAGGGGTATTTATGGAACATGGAGTGACCTTGGATTTGTTGGACTTTGTATTGTCATTGTTGGCAACTTGGCAGATGTAGCAGAGTAGATGAGCATACAGTCAGTGAAATGAGGAGAGAGAGCATCTGTGTCAGAGAGATAGTGTCAGTGCAATGGCAGAGATGAAGCAACCTCGTATGTGTGGTTCTATAGTGTTCTACAACGTTAGTGCAGTGGCAGAGATGAAGCAACCTCATATGTGTGGTTTTACAGTGTTTTACAACCTCCATAGAGTGTTTGAGATGGCTTGCAGCGAGTTGAATGAGATTCTACACTGACTTTGATAAGAGAGATTATTTATGGGCCCCACTGGTGATGTGACAGTCCCACTGGTGATGTGGCAGTGACACTGGTGTTGTGGGCATCGTCTGAAGAATGAACGACATCTTCTGAAGCATTAAATGAAGAGAGAGGATAAAGAGAGAGAGACTAGAGAGTGAATGAGGAGAGAAAGTGTGGGTGGGACCCATTATACCAAGGTGGTATGCCACCATGACAACCACCTTGGCCGAGGGCCACGACACCATAGGCAGTAGCCACCACATAGTCGAGGCCAGCAGCAACCATGCAGTAGCAGCCAGCTTGGTCGAGGGCCAAGGCACCATAGGCAGCAGCCACCAGATAGTCGAGACCAGCAGCAATCATGCCATAGCAGCCAAGGCAGCTGCTTGCTGCAAGGCCAGCAGTAGCACACCTAGCAAGCAACCCAAGCCACATGGCTGCTAAGCCCTTCCCGCATGCCTAGTGTTCTACATATTTCCTAGAGAGAAGCTGAAAGTTTTCGATCAATGGCTTAGAGCGAAGCACCTCTCAGCCAGAAATCTCACTACAGGGTATGTTTTAACAAAACCTCGGTTACAGTCAATCGAAGGAAAATGAAGTGCCTAGGTTGTCATTATGACACCCAAAGGCCGTTGAACGTCTTCCACGTGTCCATAACCATCGATTTTTGAAAAAGGCATGTGCTTTTCCATTTCTAGCACTCATTGTGTCTCGCCCTCAGCCACTAGGGTTGTGTCATGTGGACCGCCTTATCGGAAACTTGAATTTTGAATTGTTGAGTCTGTGTACCACGTGCTCAACGGCTGCCATGTGGATTGCATCTTTAGGGCCCAAAGAGTTGGACCCTTAAGGGGAGATTTGAACTCTGTAAATAGAGCCTCATCTCCTTCCTTTCTTCACTTTGCATTAGGCGTACTAAGGTTTTGCCGTAATTCCCTTCAGTAGCTTTACTCTCAACTATTTAGTGCTTTCTTCTCCATCTATCTAAACACCAATAAGTCTTTCTTTCTTGCAACAATGGTGGAAGAGTTTTTTGCTCCGAACTAATGACGTATACAATACATAAATTCTCAATGTACTCAACCTAAATGCTACATAGTTGATTCTCATCCTTCACAGACATCAACTGTAATAAGAGCATCCATCGACAACTGAGTTCCTTAACTGGGGCAAGCCAAAAGACTCTGAGGTTGTTTGGTGGCTCGCAAACGAGGGCGGGACTATGGTGGTAATTGTAGGCATCCTCCTTCTAGGGTTCACGGGTCTCATAAGTGTTCTTTTGAGATTAGGTTCGATAGATCTTCTCGAAACCCCATTGTTCCTTTGCCTTATTCTTCCTCATTCCCTGTGAACCCTAGGTCTGCTGGGGTGACCTCGACTTCGGGCTCTGGGGGTACTGAGTCTGTAGAGCACGATGATTCCGAGGAGATTCTCTGGGATGAGTCTGTGGATCCATCTACCTACTGGCAACTTCGCCACAGTCCTAGTATAATCAATTATTCTACAGTGGTTGCTCTTCGGGACAGATTCCAGGTGCCCGAGGAGATTGAGTTTAGGGCACCCTTGGAATATGAGAGGTTCTACACTTGCCTTTTCAATAATGCCCCTGTACGAATACATGTTCGTCTCATGGTTCAGATTTCCTATTCATTCTATAATTATAGATATTTTGACTTTCTATGGGTTTGATACAACCCAGATTGCCCCTAATGGAAGGGGCCGTATTATAGCTTTTGCATTTTTCTTTTCTAGGACATACCATTGGCTCACTATCTGTCTTTTCTACAAGATTTTCATGCTCAACTCAATGAAAGCGGAGCACCTGAAAGATCCAAAGTAGAAAGTAGAAAATGGGTACTATTATTTTAGTGCCAGTCCTATCCGCGGGGTCTGTCACAACCCAATTCTGCACTATTCAGAATGGTGTGATGAACCGCTAATAAACCAACGGTTCAACCAGGATCTCGAATAGGTTGGGTCCGTTTGCTTAAACCATACACATCCACAACAAAAAATCAGAATAAATACACAATAACGGAAGTCTTTAATATTAAAGTTGGGATGCTACAGGTTATAGGCGTAATCAATCGAGTAAGCTTCGCTACCATTGTCTCCTTGAGAATGGCTAGAGATGCTGCGGGGTAAGACCTATTCTATTCATCAGTTGTAGGAAGGAAGTGACAATATGTGCTAGTGCTAAAAGGGGGCTTAACCGCTCTCGACTTCGTTTGATCTTCTGTCGGTTCCCGAAAGAAAGGAAAGCTTGATCCGCAAAACGTCTTTGTATGCCAAGTCACTGGACCGGCGAAACTGATTCTCCCGAGGTTGAGCTTTCAAAGTGGGATCGTTCCAACGCGCCCAGGCGAGAAAGAAATTAGTATAGAATCAGTCGGGGCCAATCCTCTCATTCTTGGTAAGGGCATGGTGAATTCCGTAAAACTGGAGTTTCGGAGAGAACGCAGTGAACAGAGTTGGTGGTTCGGCAGGACGGATGGGACCTGGAGTTAACATATATGATAATAATATAAATATATAAGAATAGAGAATAGGAATACAAATTTGAATTTATAAATAATTATAAATTCTAGATATTGTGTAGAATAGGGTATCTGAAATAGATTAATTAACTTAGTAGATTGTGTTTCACGCATATACCTTTATAAATTTAAAAATTCATCACTACCTATTCTTCGTCACCAACCATTTCTGGTTACTCAAGCATAGCATCTCTCCCCAAGCCCTTGTCATTTCCAGGATCGGCAGTTCCATCCCCTCCGTCCAGTTCTGCTTCGTATCCCATCGATACCTCAGGCAGCACTAACGCGGGCGCTGTAGTTTTTCAGCTTAGTTCTGGCGCGCGCCTGACTCTCCATTGGGCTCATCCGGAAGAGCGGGTCTTTTTTTTTGAGTTTATTTTGCCTTAAAAAGGTGGTTTTGCCTAGTCCTATGCTTAGTCTTTCACAGGTAGATATCGCCCTAATTGAGCTGGTTGAGGAGATGAAAGGATCAATTCACTCGTCACGAAAATGCAGCGAGCTCCGCTTGAAAAAAAAGCGAAGCGAGCCTAACAGAGAAAGCCGTTGCGCGCGTGAGGCGCGCATCCGTTTTTCAGCTGGCTCATAATAGGGAATACCCTAACCCTGGGAACCGGGGCCTGGCCATCCTTCGTTTGCGGTCGACGTTCCAGCAAAGTTTGTCCGTCGACAGCTGAATGTTTCGATCTGCTAGTGGTTCTGATCTCTCTTTCCTGGTTCTTCTCTTGTCCTGTTCACTCGCTTGTCTAGTTCCGACAACGTACAGAGCTCTTGGACTCCGTAGTGTGACGATTACCGATGATAAAGCGCTCTTACACTTTCAAGCCTAAGGCCAAGACCAATGAGACCATCTCTTTTTAGGGCCTGTCCCTTTTTCTTGCTTGATCTAAAATTTCTCTTTATCTTAGCTGTAAGGCGAGGTAAGAGCGCTATTACCCCTGGGAGGGAGATCCTATCTCCAAGCAAATAACCCAAGGTGGTGGACCCCGAATTGTCGACTTCGGACTAGGTTTTTTTTTACTAAAACCACGGCGAGAAAGAACAAAAAGGCTTCCCCTAGAGGGGTTCACTGAACCTTTTCCAAAAAAGAAATAAGTAATGTTAAAGTAAAGTAGATTACTAGATCCCGGGCGAGCCCTAATAGAGAGGCTTTCTCATTCAGCTACATTAGCGTCAAAGTATAGTTGGCATTAGCATTTTCTTTCGGAGGGAAGTTTAAGGTATTGGGATGTAGAGGGAATAGAACCTTCTTGAACTGAAAGTCTAACTGTGATAAAGTAAATAAATTATCTAATTATCTTCAAAAAGGACTAAGATAAAAATTAAAATAATTAAATCATTCACATTGTCTGTATAACTTAAACAAAATCTAATCAAAAACACAGAAGTTGCACTTGCATGATTAATCATGCGACTCCATCATCACTTCTGCCTCCATTGCCACCACATGCTCGTATGTTGGAGCATTCATATAATCTTCTACTGTCGTACCGGCATCATCAACTAAAAATATTTGAATTCGAAAAGGGCGAGCACACATCATGGCACAGTGAGCAAACAAAACAATGCAACAAACGTATGCATGTATTCATTTCACATCTTTGGTCTGGTTCATAAGTTTGTAATGTTCAATAGAAAGGATGGGTGGCTGCTGCACCTCTATACACGAATGTGTGGAACTGCCCAATGGGTCAAACACCATTGCTGCCCCCACATGCACCCACCATGGAATAGAGATAGAACTAAAGTGCTCAGGACCGCACCGCATCACACTTCCCCCGATGCTCTACCCATACCAACACATAAGCCCCTGTTGCCGAGGGCTTGCAAACTGGGCTCGCAACTAACCAATCCTAATGTCAAACAGTGTATCCAAGGCCTCACCTGTCACACCCCAATTCTACACCAACCAGAATGGTGTGATGGATCGTCAATAAACCAACGGTTCAACCAGGATCTCGAATAGGCTATCCCTACCATGTTAAACCAAAACACATTCCACATTAATCAGAGATAATAAAGTAAATAGCGAAAGTTTTACAGATAATGAACTGAGGTCTAGTCATGATAAATAATTAATATTCTATTTATCTCTAAGTAATCAAAATATAATTTAATACATATTTCAATATCCAAATAAACGAATCACAATAGTCCTCCACAACTTGCTCATCATAGCCGCCACCTGTTCGTATGCATGTCGACATAATCTTCAGCCGTAATACCTGCAACATCAGAAACTAAAAAAAATTACGCGTGCGAGGGTCAACTCTCCAACTTGAGCTCAGTGAGTAAACAAAACAATGCAACAAACATATGCATGCATTCAATTCATATCTTCGGTGAGGTTCATAAGTTTGCAATGTGCAATAGAAAGGATTGGTGGCCACCGCACCTCTATACACGAATGTGTGGAACCGTCCAATGGATCAAACACCATAACCTCCCCCATATGCACCCACCATGGAATAGAGATAGAGCTAAAGTGCTTAGGACCGCACCGCATCACACTTCCCCTGATGCTCTACCCATACCAACACGTAAGCCCCTGCTGGCGAGGGCTCGCAAACTGGGCTCGCAACTAACCAATCCTAATGTCAAATAGTGTATCCAAGGCCTCACCCCAACATCCCTTAATACGTCCATAGGGATAGAGCTAAGGCCCCCCGGCAGAGTCAGAGACTACACGGTCTGAGACCACCTTCCCTGATGCCCTACGACGTAATAGTTCTGCTAAGGTAATGGCGATACGACGAAGTTAGTGAACAAGACTTGAGTAGAGATAGAGCTAGAGTTTGGTGACCTGACTGAACCACAATGTCATGTCCTCCCCCTGATGCTCCACTCGCATCAACTACACTAATTACACACATACATTCACATGCCAATTCCTAGCATCATCATCAATATCATATTATAAATAAACAGAAATTAAATATGCATGAACAGTAATAATAGGAATAATAGATGACATGTGATATGCACATTACAATCATACAAACATGGAATCATTCATGGTGTTGGACTCAATAAATAAAAACAGTTTATTATTAGTCGATTAGTTTAGGTCTTGTTCCCTCACCTTTGATTGAGCGTAAATCCTCGTTCAACCTTTATGAATCACTTTCAAATCACTAGAAAGACCTAACAAGTCGATAAATTTTAATTAGAATTAATTCCGTTAAATTTAGACTAACAGAAACTGTAGGGTCGTAGGGTAAGGTCGCACCTAGGGTAGCAGTTTCTGTGACCACAGGGGTAGGGTCGCAGGGTAGGGTCGCACCTAGGGTAGTAGTTTCTGCGACCCTAAGGTGTAGGGTCGGACGTGGGGTCGGATACCGTTCGACCCTACGTGCGACCACACCCTCCCTGGGACTTCTCGAGGGCATGTGGTCGATCCTCTGGTCTCGTAGGGTCGGATATCATACGACTCTACGTGCGACCACACGTATTCTGAGTCAATCTTTCATTCTAAAGTCCATTCTTTCATGTTTCAATCCTTTGGCTTACTTTCATGATCCATTCTTAGATTGTTTTATGGCTCAAAACTCCAAGTTATACACTATTCATTGTCCATAACAATTTCCTCCTTGGAATCTCTTGGAACTTGTCAATGGATTGATGATTTGGGTTTCTCCTAATCCTATGTTCTTCATATCTTTTCTAGGATCTCTTATTCAGGTAAGGAATTAGGTTCGTACCTTTATTCAGAGGTTTCTCTGAAGTTTTCTTCTCTTCCTTAGTCTTCTTCTTCAAGTTTCCTTCTCTTCTTCTTTTCCTTCTCTTTCTCTTTCTCTAACTTTCAATTAGGGTTGTAAAGGAGTGAAAGATGCTAAGGGACGTCCTATTTATAGAGGAAAACCCTTCATAATAAGCCACAATGAGTTTAAGAAAGATCCCCTTGGAATTAGGAAAGTTTTCTAATTTTCGGTTCGTGCTGTTTTCGTAGGGTCGGATGTAGGGTCGGACATACTGAACCCTATGTTTTAAAACGTGAGACCCTAGGGTGTAGGGTCTCATGTAGGGTCGGACATACTGCGACCCTATGTTTTAAAATGTGCGACCCCACGACCAAAAAGTCATGGGTTGGACTCTTTTGAGGTGGGGTCGGTCACACCTTTTAGGTGTGCAACCACACACTCATATTTGACTACTTTTGAGTTATATTTCATACTTGGTCTTGTAGTTTCTTCACGCACTGGGTTCACTTGGCTCGACCATGATAGGTAGACCTGATACAAGGTGGTAAGACCGGTTAGTTTGATACGGGTCTTACAACTCCCCCGCTCTTATTAAAAATTTCTTCTTCGAAATTTGTACGTACCTTTCGAGTCGAAAAGGTTTGATATTGCTTCCACATAGCGTTCTCTTCTTCCCATGTGATCTCTTCTATATCTCGACTCCTCCAGGTAACCTTAACATAGTAGATGTCACGGTTGCTTAGTCGTTGAACCTTTCGACTAGTGATTTCAGTTGGTGCTACTTCAAATGTCAAATCATCAGTTAGATCTGGTGGATCCACTGTCAAAACGTGTGTTGGATCTCTGACGTACTTCTTCAATAATGAGATATGAAATACATCATGCACACTTGACATAGACAGCGGTAATGCTAGTTGATATGCAACTTTTCTACGTCTCTCCAAAATTTTATGAGGTCCCAAAACATATATAGGATACAACTCTCCCTTCTTGTTGAATTGTTTCAAAACCATGCATAAGTGATATCTTCAAAAACACTTTGTCACTTATGGCGAACTCAAGGTCTTGGTGTCTCTTCCAATAATCCGGAGCTGTCTTGGACCTTTTTCTTTGATCTTGTCTGCCACTCAACAGGTTTCTTCAATAGACTCAGGTCTTAAAATTCTTCATTCTCTGACTTTGTTCCAAAATAAATGAATTTGACATTTCTACCGTACCATGCTTTATAGTTAACATTTACATGGTAGCTTGATAGCAAATTCAATCTGTGATAACTTTTCAACTCAAGCTCCTTGAAATCAATTTCACAAGCTCGGGGCATATCTCTTAGGATCTGTATAGTCCGCTCCGACTGTCCATCGGTTTAAGGTAAAATGCGGTACTAAACTTCAACTTTGTCCCCATTATTTTCTGTAGATCCTCCCAAAACTTTGAGATAAAGCATGAGCCTCTGACCGGCACTATGCTCTTAGGCATACCATTTAATCTGATAATATTATCCACATATAGCTTAGTTAGCTACTCCAAAGCATACCAAGGTCATATAGCAATGGAATGAGCTATCTTCATAAGGTGATCAACAATCATCCAACTGCGTCAACCGACCTAGGAGTCAGTGGAAAATCGGTGACATACTTCATTAAAACGCAGTTTCACTTCCAAACTGGCTCCGATAGTGGTTGTAGTAAGCCATATTGGTCTTTGTCTTTCAGCCTTTACTTGCTGATAATTCAGACACTAGAACATGCACTAAACCCCATTTGTTATCATTCCTCTTTACCAGTACGATCTCTTCAGGTCATGATACATATTGGTACTCCAGGATGTCCTGAATATGCAATCGCTTGTTCTCCTTGCATAAGCACACATCCTAAACCCAATCCAGATGCATCAATGTATAAGGTAAATGGTTGTCCTGGGATAGGAATAGTCAAGATGGGAGCAGATATCAATTCTAGTTTTAGAGTCTGGAAACACTCTTCACACTTGTCAGTCCAATTAAACTTCTCTCCCTTCCTGGTTAGCTTGGTAAGAGGTATTGCGATCCTAGAGTGGTCCTCCATGAATCGTCTGTAATAACCAGCTAAACCCAAGCGACTTCTATTCTTCGCAATATTCTTTAGGTGTTTCTCACCATAAGATTATTTCTATCTTAATAGGGTCCACTTTAATTTCTTTTTATGATGCTACGTGATCTAAGAAGATCACTTTGTTTAATTAGGTCTCATATTTCTTGGACTTGGCATAAAGCTTTTCCCTTCTCAGCTGTTGTGAAGCTATTCCAAGATCCATTGTATGAGTTACTTCATTCTTAGAATAAACCAAAATATCATCTATGAAAACTATGACCAACGTGTCCAACATGTCATGAAACACCCAGTTCATCAGCTCCATAAAAGATGTAAGGGCATTGATTAATCTAAACATCATAATCGGGAACTCATAATATCCAATCCCGATTCTAGAAGCTATCTTCGAGATATCACTGTCCAACTTCTTCAGTTGATGATATCTTGACTGAAGATCAATCTTAGAAAATACCTTTGCTCCTTGCAACTGTTTAAACAAGTCATCGATCTGAGGTAGTAGATATCGATTCTTGATCGTGAGCTTGTTTAGTTCCCGGTAGTCTATATATAATCTGACACTACCGTCCTTCTTCTTCACGAATTGCATTGGCGCTCCCCGTGATGCAATATTTAGCCTATTAGGACTTTAGTCTAATAACTCTTGTAGTTGAGTCTTAATTTCTTCAACTACATAGGAACTACTCTATAGGTGCCTTTGACACAAGTATTGTCCTTGGTAACGACACGATGACAAACTCGATCGTATGATCAGATGGTAACCCAGGTAAGTCTCTGGAAACACATTTGGAAATTCATGCATCACATCAATATCTTCCATCTGTGGTGGTTCTTTGGTAACGTATACCACAGATACCATATATCCAACTTCTTTCTCTTCAAAGCATATCTTTGCCTTTAGCATAGAGAGGATCAGCTTTCACTTCTTAGGCAACATGCTTCCAATAAAACTAAATTATATGCCATCTTTACTCTTGAATGATAACCTCTTCTATGCACATAACAACTTTGTAGAGTGTTGAGACAACCAGTCTATTCCCAAGATGACGTCAAATCCTGTCATCTCAAGTCGATTTAGGTTGCATCCAAATTCTGTCCATCCATATGATTTGAACATTGTTAATAACACTCATCCAATACAACATCTAGTCCAAAAGGGCTTGAACTAGCAAAATCTGGTATAAAGGTCTTAAGAGCACATCTAGCTCCTTAATCTCCTAGTTTTCAAAGACTATTGCTTAAAATCTCATATATCAAAAAAAAAAAAAAAAAAAAACTCATTATCTTACATCTTCTTTTATCATTGTAGTTCTACCCTGATCTCTCTTTCATATACCTCGAAAAATATCTTGTGATTGTTACTTCATATCCCAAGTCTATCTATAAGCATTAGGGTATATGCTTATAAATTCATTATTTCAGCCAAACTCTTTTTGTCACACCCCAATTCCACACTATTCAGAATGGTGTGATGAACCGCTAGCAAACCAACGGTTCAACCAGGATCTCGAGTAGGCTATCCCCGTTTTATCTAAACCTCATACATTCACATTCATAATCAGAGTAAAATACACAATAGCGGAAGTCTTATAGTAAAATGAACTGAGAATCTAAATGTGGTAATCATATTAAGGTATCAAATTATTTTATTTCAACCGAGACATAAGTAAGTAAAATATCAATTACATCTCCTTAATAAATCCAAAAAAAAATAGAAGAAACTCTAATTGAATACGCATGAGTTGCACTCGCAAGAGGAGTCATGAATATCCTGTCTTCAGCTTCCATCGCCGCTACATGTCCGTACATAGGAGCGTTGATATAATCTTCAACTATGGTACCTGCATTATCAACTAAAAATATTCGACGTCGAGAGGGTGAGCACACATTATGGCTCAGTGAGCAAACAAAACAATGCAACAATACATATGCATGCGATTCAATTCATATATTTGGTCTGGTTTTACGTTTGCACTGTGCTATAGAAAGGATAGGTGGCCGCCGCACCTCTATGCACGAGAGTGTGGATACGCCCGATGAACCTCTCACCGTCGCCCACAGCACCCACAATGAACATTGCCCAACGAAGGTTACGTTTATCGATGCACAACTCCATACCAACAACTAAACCCCTGATGGCTAGGGCTGCAAACGGGGCTCGCTACTAACCAATCCTAATCTCAAACAGTGTATCCAAGGCCTCACCCCAGCATCCCTCAGAGCACCCGTAGAGATAGAGCTAAGGTCCCTCGGTAGAGTATAGGACTCAAGGACCGAGACCCTCCTTGATGCCCTACGTCGCAATAGTTCTGCTAAGGTAATGGCGATACGACGATGCTAATGCACAAGACTTGAGTTAGAGATAGAGCTAAAGTGCCCGGATCAAACACCGCCTAACACTTCCCCTGATGCCCTACTCGCATCAAGCACACTAACCACACACAAACATTCACATGCCTATTCCTAGCATCAATCATCATCATCATGTTATAAATAAATAAAGTTAAATATGCATAAACAATAATAGCAGGAATATTGGATGACATGTTGAATGCACATTACAAGCATATTCGCATAGAATCAAGCATGGCATTGGACTCAAGAAAATAAAAGTAATTTATTATTAACCAATTAATGTAGGTTTTGTTTCCTCACCTTAGCTTGCTAGCAGATCCTCTTTCAAGCTTTAAGAATCACCTTTATATTGATATTATATTACTAGAAGACCTAACAAAGTCGATAGAATTTAATTAGATTTAATTCCAATTTTCTAACTTGGTGTTATCTATAGGGTCGCAGGATGGGTCGCAGGATGGGTAGCAGTATAGTGCGACTCCCTTGTAACAGGGTCGATATCAGGGTCGATGGGTCAACCCTATGTACGACCACCTCTAGTTTTGGTCGATATTCTCATGTTTTGATCCATTCTTCCTTGTTTAACTCCTATGGCTTCTTCCATAGTCCATTCCACATACTTTCTATGGATTAGAACTTCTCTTCATCCAATATATAGTCTAATTGATATCCTCCATGGTTTCCATTGAAACCTAACCATGGATGGATGGATTGGGTTTCTCCTACATCTTCCTTCAACTATTCTAAGTCTCACGAAATTCATAGGATTAGTCTTCTTACCTGAGAAGAACACTCCTTCTTTGTAACTCTTCTCCTTTTTCTTCTTCTCTCCGTTCCTTCTCTTCTTCCTCTTTTCCTTCTCTTCTCTTTCTCTCAATTCAATTAGAGTTCTAAAAGGAGTGAAAGAGGCCTAGGGACGTCCTTAAAATAGAGTAGAAACATCCTAAAATAAGTCCCTTTGAGATTAGAAAAGAGCCCCAACCAAAATTATGGAAATTTCCTAATTCTATTTTCGGCGGCAACTGAGGGTCGATGAGGGGGTCGATGATCCCGTCGACCCCTAGTTCCTAAAGTGTTCGACCCCCTCTGTAAAACAGGGGTCTGACTTTCTGTCTTGGGGGGTCCGACCCTCCCTTGCTGGGTATGCGACCCTCCCCTTTATTTAAGTGTTTTTGGGTCGATTTAATACCTGTGATCACGATCTCCTTCACGCACTTGGTCCATTTGGCTCGACCACGATAGGTAGACCTGGTTCAAAGTGGTAAGACCGGATTAGTTTGATACGGGTCTTACAACTCCCCCTAGTTATAAAAATTTTGTCCTCGAAATTATACGTACCTTCTGAATCGAACAAGTGAGGGTATTGCTTTCGCATAGCATTCTCTTCTTCCCATGTAATTTCTTCCATGTCTCTACTTCTCCAGGTGACCTTAACATAATAGATATCTCGGTTGTGTAACCGTTGCACCTTTCGACTGGTGATCCCAATTGGTGCTACTTCAAAGGTCAAATCTTCAGTTAAATCCGGTAGGTCCATTGTCAAAACGTGCGTTGGGTCCTTGACATACTTCTTCAATAATGAAATATGAAATACATCATGCACACTTGACATAGAGGGTGGTAGTGCTAACTGATAAGCCACTTTTCCCCGTTTGGCTAGAATCTCATATGGCCCGACATATCTTGGGCTCAATTTTCCTTTCTGTCCGAACCGTTTCAATCCTTGCATAGGCGATACCTTCAAGAATACTTTATCACCCACGGCGAACTCAAGATCTCTGTGTCGAATATCTGCATATTCATTCTGATGGTTCTGAGCTGTTCTTACCCTTTTCTTGATAATGTCGACCACGCGACAAGTCTCTTCGACAAATTCTGGCCCAACAATACTATGTTCTCCAACTTCATTCCAAAATAAAGGAGTTCAACACTTTCTTCCATACAGTGCTTCATAGGGTGATATCTGTATAGTAGCGTGGTAGCTATTATTGTAAGCGAACTCGATCAGTGGTAACTTTTCATCCCATGATCCTTTAAAATCAATTACACATGCTTGTAGCATATCTTCTAGAATCTGGATTGTACACTCTGACTGTCCATCTGTTTGTGGATGGAATGCAGTACTAAACTTAAATGTTGTACCCATAGCCTTTTACAATCCTTCCCAAAACTTAGAAGTAAATCGTGGATCTCTATCGGACACAATGCTCTCTGGTACACCGTGTAATCGAACAATATTATCTACATACAACTTTGCTAACCTTTCCAGTGTATACTGAGGTCGTATCGGTATAAAGCGAGCTGTTTTAGTCAGACGGTCTACAATCACCCAAATTGCGTCAACTACTCGAGGAGTCAGTGGTAATCCCGTGATGAAGTCCATAGTGATGCAGTCCCATTTTTATGCTGGTTCCGATAATGGCTGTAACAGTCCTGCGGGTCTTTGTCGTTCAGCCTTTACTTTCTGACAATTTAGGCATTGAGACACGAACTTAGCTACATCTACTTTCATCCCTCCCCATCAATATAGTTTCTTTAGATCATGATACATTTTTGTACTTCCAGGATGTATCGAATAGACGGTGGTATGGGCTTCTTTCATCAGTCGGTGTCTAATGTCCACACTTTCTGTTTCGGATACACATATCCTTCCTTTGTACTTCAGTACCTTCTCTTCGTCCAAGGTGAACTCAGGGTTAGTTCTACCTTTTTTCGATGTCTTCTTGTACCGTTCTCAGATAAGGGCCTGATTTGATAGCTGTCTTCACTTCATCAATTATGTTCGGTATAATCTTCAATGCAGCGAACATGTTTGAAAATCGATGAATAAACCCTTAGTTGGCTGATCCATCCGTTGTATCTATCACATACTGCTCATTGCCGTGATTAAATACCATTCCTGTAGTACACATTGCCGTAGTTGTGCTAACCTCCCCTCGAGATTTTATCATTGCCTTTCTGCTCAACGCATCTGCTACTACATTAGCTTTCCCCGGATGATACTGGATATCACAATCATAGTCTTTCAGTAATTTCAGCCATCTTCTTTGTCTCATATTCAACTCCTTCTGATTAAATAAATAAGTAAGACTTTTATGGTCCGACTTAATCTGGAACTTCTCTCCGTATAGGTAATGTCTCCATATCTTGACAGCATGTACAACTGCTGCTAACTCCAAATCATGAGTGGGATAGTTTTTCTCATGTGTCTTCAATTGTCTTGAGGCATAAGCAATTACTTGTTCTCCTTGCATAAGCACACATCCTAATCCCAGTCCTGACGCATCAGTGTATAGGGTAAATGGCTGTCCTGGGACAGGAATAGTCAAAATCGGAGCGGATATCAATCTGGTCCTCAATGTCTTGAAGCTCTTCTCACATTTATCCATCCACACAGACTTTTCACCTTTCTTAGTCAAACTGGTGATAGGTACGGCAATCCGAGAGTAGTCTTCCACAAATCTCTGATAATAACCAGCGAGACCCAGAAAACTTCTAATTTCTGCAACGCTCTTTGGTGCTTCCCACTTTACAATAGCCTCGATCTTGCTGGGGTCCACTTTGATTCCTTCAGCGGATACTACATGGCCTAGGAAGGCGACTTCACTTAGCCAAAAATCACACTTTGAAAATTTTGCATACAGTTTCTCTTTCCTTAAACGCTGTAGGGCGGTGTTTAGATTCTTAACGTGGGTTTCCTTGTCCTTGAAATATACCAATATATCATCAATAAATACTATAACCGACGTATCCAACATGTCGTGGAAAACCCGGTTCATAAGTTCCATGAAAGTTGCTGGTGCGTTTGTTAATCCAAAAGACATGACCAAGAATTCATAATGTCCATATCTGGTCCTAAAAGCTGTCTTAGGAATATCACCCTCTTTAATCTTCAGCTGATGGTAGCCTGACTGAAGATCGATCTTAGAAAATACTTTTGCCCCTTGCAACTGATCGAACAAGTCATCGATCCTAGGTAGTGGATATCGATTTTTGATTGTCAGCTTGTTCAACTCCCGATAGTCGATACATAATCGAACGCTACCGTCCTTCTTCTTTACGAACAATACTGGCGCTTCCCATGGTGATATACTGGGTCGAATATAACCCTTGTCCAGTAGTTCTTGTAGTTGTACTTTCAATTCCTTCAATTCCGTAGGAGCCATTCGGTAAGGTGCTTTCGATACTGGTGCGGCTCCAGGTAAAAGATCTATAACAAACTCTGTAGCTCGGTCAGGTGGTAGTCCTGGTAGTTCCTCAGGAAACACATCTGGGTAGTCCCGCACAACATCAATATCTTCCATCCGAGGCGCTTCCTTGGTAAGGTCGACCACTGATACTAGAAATCCGACTGCTCCTTTCTCAAGGCACTTCTTAGCCTTTAGTGCTGAGAGTATGAGCTTGCGTTTACGGGGAAGTTTGGTTCCCGTAAAACAGAACTCTGTTCCTTCTTCGTCTTTAAATGTTAGCTTATTTTTGGCGCATAATAGGTTTGCAGAATGCCGAGCTAACCAATCCATTCCCAAGATGACATCAAAGTCTACCATCCCAGTTGGATCAAGGTTGCATCTAAGATTTTCTCGCTAATGAGAATTGGACATGGCCCATAACCTTTCTCTAATTCCACTTCTAACCCCATTGGTGACCGTACAATTAGTTTGTAGTCTAATATTTTGATGGAGAAGTTCAGCTTCCTTCCGAACGACACAAATATAAAGGAATGAGTAGCTCCTGAATCAAAGAGTACTTTGGCGGGTATGCCATTTATAGGTACGATACCTGTGATTTGTTTAAACTTAGTCCACATGCTTACATAATGTAATACAACTTAAAGGTTTAGGTCATACCTGTGACCACATCGGGTGATGCGGCAGCATCCTCAGATGTAACAGCATAAACTCATCCTTGATGTTGTGGCTTCCTGGGTTTAGGACACTCTCTCATCATATGTCCCACTTGATTTCAGTTATAACATCTTGGACTTTCAGTATTTGGCTTTAGTTGCTGCTGAGTTGCTTGAGTGGTCTTGGGTGCAGCGGTGAAATTTTGAGTACGGAAAGGCTTGTATGTCTTGTTATTACCTCCGTTGTAAGAATTACTAGCTGGCCTTTTCACACCTCTGTTTTGTATAAAATAGCTTTTCTTCTGGCTCGATTCTATAACTCGAGCAATTTGTACGGATTTATTATAAATCTTCTTGTCTAAACCCAGCACGTGCTCTCTGATGCTTCCTCTGAGTCCCGTGACAAACCTACGGGTTTTGGTGTCCTCTTCTTGCATACTAAGTGGTGCAAAGAAAAACAGCTCCTCATAACGCTGTTGATATGCATCCACGGACATCTAGCCCTGATATAAACTCATGAACTCCTTCTCCATAGAATCCTTGAAGCTTCGGGGAAAATACTTCTCAAAGAAAGCTTCCTTATATATAGCCCAGGTCAGAAGGGCGTGTTCAGTTATCAGATAGTCCCTTGTAGATTTCCACCAATGATGTGCGTCACCTTTTAGCATGAAGGTGACACATAATACCTTCTCCTCCTCTGTAATTGTCAACATCAGAAAATTTCTCTCCATCTCGTCGATCCAGTGTGCTGCCCATAATGGATCGGATGGTTTACCATTGAACTCCCTGGGTTTCATCTTCAAGAATCTCTCAATCAGTCGAGAATGATCCATCTGTACCGAAGTGTATGCCCCATACATAGGTGGTGGATACTGGAAATTTCCTTGCACTAGTTTCAGATGATGGGCTGGAATCTGTGCAGCTGGTGGTTGTGGTGCTGGGTGGTTACCCACCGGTGTTGCATTGGCTTACCCAGCCGGCATAGGTGTAGTTTGTGCCGCCTAGAACATCATTCCCATCATAGCCTGCATATGGGCTTGTGCATGTTGCATCTGCTGAAGTTGTTGTGCTAGATTTATCACCACGGTAGTCAGTTCCGGTGGTGGGGGTGGCAAGTTATTAGGATTTTCCTGACCCTGGTTCATTGGTGGTGCAACCTGCGGATTACCCTGTGCATTCATATTGTCTAGACTGGTTTCCTCCACTGGTGGTGGTGGTGGAACCGTGTTACGACTTTGCCTGGTTACTCTTCGTCCAGCCATATCTTCACTGGTAGTGGTGATGCCTAAAAATCATAAGATACGTGAGGCAATCATTTATACTTCATGTAGATACACTAACCAATGTAAATTTCAAAATTTTTTTTTTAGATCATTCTGGGTAAACTACTGTCCTTCCTATATAGGGTCGATAGTGAGGGTCGATGGTATATGCGACCCTGGGATCGACCCTGGAAATTTCTGATTTTTTTTTCGAGAGTCGAGGGTCGATGGGTGTGCGACCCTCGATGTGACCCTTGGTTCCTTGCCAGGTTACCGAGAGCAGTGGGTCGATATAGGGGTCGATGTATGTTCGACCCTATGTTCGACCCTTTTTTTGTCAGATCACCCAAAGCCGTGGGTCGATATGGGGGTCGATATGAGGGTCGACTCTTTGGGTTGAATTCTGCGACCCTCAGTCCAAAAATTAGATTTTTAAGGTCCGATTTGAGTTCATTTCTCATTCTTTCCCCTCCGTTTCAACTCAGCTTCTTTCCTGTGGGTTGCTACAGTGCCGATTCCCCTACATTGGCCATTTGGATTACGTTTCTTGTCACCTACATCCTTCCTACAAGTATTTCTTCTTCCCTTATCTGTTTTTAGGTTTTCTTTTCTAGGTTTTCACTTGCATATTTTGTTTTCTTTAAATTAAACTTTTTTCAACCATAAAAATTTGATTTTTATTGGGGGCTTTTGTTGTTGGTGGGTCAATGGACGAAAGCCCTCAAAAATATTTGAGTTTCATCGGTTGGTTATCGAGAAACTCAAAATTTTCTCTTTTTTGCCCTAATTTGTCGAAATTTTCGATTTCTCGCAATTTCTTCAAATTGGATTCCGTTAATTAAAATTTCTGACTGTATGAGTATTGTAGGATAGTTTAGAGCCTACGTAAGTCCTCCTGCCCACGTGTATGGGTGACAAGTCAGGCTGTTGGTCAACTTACATCGTTATAATGTCGAAATTTTTTGTGATTTTTCTATCTTACTAATCCATTATCTGTTTTTCATTGTGGTCTACAGATATCATGGCTCGCACCAAGGTTCCTAGTGTTAGTGACCATCTCTGCTTCCGCACCAATGAAGCTGAGACTCAGTATGCCCGCTTTGCCCTTAAAAGGTAGAGGGTGGTCGACTGGTGGACTTGGCTAGCCTAGCCTTGTTCAATGTAGAGGGAGCATTTGGTGACATGGGTTGGCTTCCTGTCATCACCTATGATGCCTGCACCTGCCCGGATTTGGTGCACCAGTTTTATTGTAACCTCCAGGTGGTGGGGGATTACAATGATGTGGATAGGGGTCACGAGCTCAGGATTACTAGCTATGTCAAGGGAGTTGAGGTCTCCTTTGACTACCGGCAGCTAGCGGATTTGTTGGGCATTTCCTATGATGGCCCTATGGTTTACTGTGCTCTTGGAGAGCACCAGTTCTCCTCCACAGAGATGAGGGCTGAGATCGATAATCAGCTTCTACGACCTGATCGCTGGCAGATGAGGGCATGCTATATGCGTCCAGCTCCACGGGTATTTTGCAAGATTATCCAGCATAATCTGATTCCGCAGAGTGGCCATTACGAGAGGGTTTCCCAGCTGACCCAGTATCTTTTGTACAACATTTGCACTAGACAGCCCGTCTGCCTTCCTTACATCATCATGCAGACTATGATCAATGCCACATTGCCCAGTCATAGGGGTAATCTACCCTATGGACATATGATCACTAAACTACTGACCCGCCTGGGTGTGGATTTGTTGGATGAGAAGATTCAGGAAAAATCCTTCTCTATTCCTCTAGATTGGGATGCCATCTGCAGGATGGGTATGCGGGATGCCCAGGTCAGTGATGAGGAGAGGAACGCGATGGTGCGCCCTCACACTCGTGTGGAGATGGCTGACGCTGAGGCAGCAGCAGCTGCAGCTGGGGTCCCTGGTGGTGCTGTCGGGGATGATGATCATCTTTACATGGATGTGGATTCCATACCACCTCCTTTTTCTACACATGCTGCTGGAGCGAGTACATCTTTTGCGGCTGGTCCTTCACATGTAGCTGGTCCTTCGCATCCACCTTCTGATGATGTGCTGAGTATGTTTCACGAGATTAGAGAGGCTCAGCGCGCATTGGATCTGAGGATAGTGGAGCTTCTAGACGCTCAGCGTCGGACTGATCAGCGGGTGGCTGATCTCACAGCTAGTCTTCAGGCGGCTTAGACTTAGGTGGCCTGGTTGACTAGAGTCTATGCCGAGGACTATGACAGAGATCGCGAGGCACCGCCTCCTCCTTCACCTCCAGCTCCATGATTATATTTCTTTACTTTTTCTTTGTAATACAGAGTAACTGTCCGGGTTGTGGACTGTACTGCTTTAAGTATTAATATATATATTAGCTTCTCTCGCATTGTATTTAAAATTTGTTTCCCCTTTAATAGATGCATTATTATCTTTTTAAATTGGTTTCAAACATCACTTGTGCTTATAGTGTGTTAATATTGCAGTTTTAACTTTTTATCCTATCTCAGTTCATAATTGGTTGTGAAAGTATGCTGGTTTAGCGGACAAGGCCTGAAAGCTCTGATACCAAGTTATCACACCCCAATTTCGCACTATTCAGAATGGTGTGATGAACCGCTAGCAAACCAACGGTTCAACCAGGATCTCGAGTAGGCTATCCCCGTTTTATCTAAACCTCATACATTCACATTCATAATCAGAGTAAAATACACAATAGCAGAAGTCTTATAGTAAAATGAACTAAAAATCTAAATGTGGTAATCATATTAAGGTATCAAATTATTTTCTTTCAACCGAGACATAAGTAAGTAAAATATCAATTACATCTCCTTAATAAATCCAAAAAAAAAATAGAAGAAACTCTAATCGAATACGCATGAGTTGCACTCGCAAGAGGAGTCATGCATATCCACTATGTCTTCAGCTCCCATCGTCGCCACATGTCCGTACATAGGAGCATTGATATAATCTTCAACTGTGGTACCTGCATTATCAACTAAAAATATTCGACGTTGAGAGGGTGAGCACACATCATGGCTCAGTGAGCAAACAAATTAATGCAACAATACATATGCATGCGATTCAATTCATATCTTTGGTCTGGTTTTACGTTTGCACTGTGCTATAGAAAGGATAGGTGGCCGCCGCACCTCTATGCATGAGAGTGTGGATACGCCCAATGAACCTCTCACCGTCGCCCACAACACCCACAATGAATATTGCACAACGAGGGTTACGTTTATCGATGCACAACTCCATATCAACAACTAAACCCCTGATGGCTAGGGCTGCAAACAGGACTCGCTACTAACCAATCCTAATTTCAAACAGTGTATCCAAGGCCTCACCCCAGCATCCCTCAAAGCACCCGTAGAGATAGAGCTAAGGCCCCTCGGTAGAGTATAGGACTCAAGGACTGAGACCCTCCTTGATGCCCTACGTCGTAATAGTTCTGCTAAGGTAATGGCGATACGACAATGCTAATGCACAAGACTTGAGTTAGAGATAGAGCTAAAGTGCCCGGATCAAACACCGCCTAACACTTCCCCTGATGCCCTACTCGCATCAAGCACACTAACCACACACAAACATTCACATGCCTATTCCTAGCATCAATCATCATCATCATGTTATAAGTAAACAAAATTAAATATGCATGAACAATAATAGCAGGAATATTGGATGACATATTGAATGCACATTACAAGCATATTCACATAGAATCAAGCATGGCATTGGACTCAAGAAAATAAAAGTAGTTTATTATTAACCAATTAATGTAGGTCTTGTTTCCTCACCTTAGCTTTCTAGTAGATCCTCTTTCAAGCTTTAAGAATCACCTTTATATTGATATTATATTACTAGAAGACCTAACAGAATTTAATTAGATTTAATTCCAATTTTCTAACTTGCTGTTATCTATAGGGTCGCAGGTAGGGTAGCAGTATACTGCGACCCCCTGTAACAGGGTCGATATTAGGGTCGATGGGTCTATCGACCCTATGTGCGACCACCTCTGGTTTTGGTCGATATTCTCAGGTTTTGATCCATTCTTCCTTGTTTAACTCCTATGACTTCTTCTATAGTCCATTCCACATACTTTCTATGGATTAGAACTTCTCTTCACCCAATATATAGTCTAATTGATGTCCTCCATGGTTTTCATTGAAACCTAACCATGGATAGATGGATTGGGTTTCTCCTACATCTTCCTTCAACTATTCTAAGTCTCACGAAATTCATAGGATTAGTATTCTTACCTGAGAAGAACACTCCTTCTCTGCAACTCTTCTCCTTTTTCTTCTTCTCTCCGTTTCTTCTGTTCTTCCTCTCTTCCTTCTCTTCTCTTTCTCTCAATTCAATTAGGGTTCTAAATGGAGTGAAAGAGGCCTAGGGACGTCCTTAAAATAGAGTAGAAACATCCTAAAATAAGTCTCTTTGAGATTAGGAAAGAGCCCAAACTGAAATTATGGAAATTTCCTAATTCTATTTTCGGCGGCAATTGATGGTCGATGAGGGGGTCGATGATCCCGTCGACCCCTAGTTCCTAAAGTGTTCGACCCCCTCTGTAAAATAGGGTCTAACTTTCTGTCTTGGGGGGTCCGACCCTCCCTTGCTGGGTATGCGACCCTCCCCTTTATTTAACTATTTTTGGGTCGATTTAATACCTGGGATCACGATCTCCTTCACGCACTTGGTCCATTTGGCTCGACCACGATAGGTAGACCTGGATCAAAGTGGTAAGACCGGGTTAGTTTGATCATCTCACTCGACATTGAGCATAACTTAGTATTACTTTTACTAATCTGAATACTATCAATGCCATGATTTTTTACTTTATCCTTGTATCCGCACTTAGATTTTTGCCTTTGAGAATTCTCTGCCTTGTCAAAATTCATACCGATATAGCCATCTTTAACTCTATTTGAGTGCTATCTATTTCTTTACTGGCTACTCTTGATAGTTTTCACTTTTTTCTCATGCACTCTTTTACACACCATGACTCCTACCCATCATTTCAGCAATCTCAAAATAGATTCTTCATTACTTCATCTGAGGTCTCTTGACTATAGAATCTAATCTGAATTTAATCATCTTCTTTCTCATAATTATTTATTAACTAAACATCTTATCAATGGATGTCGAAAAATGTAAGAATCAGAATGTTTATCCAAAAGCAATTCATTTTCTTCTGTCGAATTCAGGGTAATGACGAACACTTGCTTTATCTAATGAACTTAGGTTTAAAGGATCTGGAGTAAATCTGTGTTAATTCAACCGGCATCGAAAGATCGTTAAGTTGCACGGTGGTCCAAATACATGGAAAATAGAGGTTTTATAACTCTTAACCTCAAGGTTATTGGTTGTATCGAGTATATATAATGTCATTGGTCAAAGCACTATAGGAATAAATCTGGAGAAAGTTTTGGTACATCAGTAAATCAGGTATAAATCGAAAGATGTACGCTCAACATGATTAAACATTTAACTGTTCATTCAGTTCATATCTCTGTTCATGTTGTTGATCATGAGAGTGGCTCAGTTTGGTATAATCAGGACTAATTCTAAGGAAATAACATCTATAACTCCAATTGACAGGTTGAATCAAGAAGGTATTTTATCAAGGTACGAGAATTCAAAATCAGGTATGTGCATCCTCTATAATCATAAGAGTAAATCAATAATGCACCGCATCCTATATAACCTATCTAGTTATATGGCTATAATATCTTTGATCCTTTGCTGAAAACGTTTGAGGCTTCATCTTCAGAAAATATTCTTCAATCCTTGTTGGATCATTCTGCCATGATGCAGCTATCCCATATATCGGTGGCTGATAAGGGTCACCACCTTGATACATTGCTTGTTGTGTATCAAGCTTCTGCACTGGGGTGTGCATTACTAGAACTTACTGTATGGTAGGCACTGTGTTATAGTTAACAGGTGCTGGGGGTATAGTGTTGCTACCAATCGGTACCGTGCTTGGTTTAATCTGGAGGTGTTGATGTAGCATTAGCAACTTGGATAGTGATTCACATAGCAACTTGCATAGTCGGTCTCATCTGTTGTTGCTCTTGTATTTTGTCTAGCTAAATTTATTACAACCATAGCCAAGGTACTTGGTAGTCCAGATGATTGGCTAGAGTGGCCTGGTTGTTCACCTCTGCTGATTTGCTCCAATCTAATTATCATTATTTAGCATCTACTCAGATGAGTTTTCACTACCTGTTCTCGACCCTAATAGTGGTGGGGTCGAGTTGCAACATCTTCTTAATGCTCAGTGGGCAATGGATCAGCTTGTGGTGGATTTCACTCTGAGTCTCCACGTTACCCAGGAGTATAGCTTTATTTTCTTTTATAGTTACTCTCACTTTTGGTCTATAGCTATTGTTCTCTTATCTCTGCTGCATTCAGCCCGAGATCTTTCCCTTTTCCTCTACAGGGATTTAAGCGTTACTAGCCATTTTCTTCTTCCTCTGTCATATATCAAGTTTCACATCTTGTGAGTACCAACTTGGTATTTTAATTTTTCTACTTTACAGATGCTTCCTTCGTGTTATTGTACTATATCCTTTGTATACTCAGGCAACTATCCTACTTGTAGACCATACCATATGTTATTTATCTATCGGGATACATTTTGATTCTCTTTTTCTTTAGTCTATATATATATACATATGGTTCCACTTCTTATATGTATATTATTGTCTTGTTTAATTTCTGTCTCAACCAACACAGGTGCTTATGGTGTGTTTATATCAAAGCTTTTAATTTATCCTAACTCAGTTCAAAGACTCCAGTGGAAGTATTCAAGTTTGATGGGCAAGGCCTGAGAGCTCTGATACCAAGTTGTCACACCCCAATTCTGTACCAACCAGAATGGTGTGATGAACCGTCAATAAACCAATGGTTCAACCAAGATCTCGAATAGTTTATCCTCACCATGTTAAACCAAAACACATTTCACATTAATCAGAGATAATAAAGTAAATAGCGAAAGTCTTACAGATAATGAACTGAGGTCTAGTCATGATAAATAATTAATATTCCATTTATCTCCAAGTAACCAAAACATAATTTAATACATATTTCAATATCCAAATATGAAAGTTAAATACTAAGCGTATCCATAGTTGAAACGCTCGCTTAACGAATCACAATAGTCCTCCACAGCTTGCTCATTATAGCCGCCACCTGTTCGTATGTTGGCGTGTCGACATAATCTTCAGCCGTAATACCTGCAACATCAGAAACTAAAAATAATTGCATGCACGAGGGTCAACTCTCCAACTTGAGCTCAGTGAGTAAACAAAACAATGCATGCAGTCAATTCATATCTTTGGTCTGGTTCATAAGTTTACAATGTGCAATAGAAAGGATAGGTGGCCACCGCACCTCTATACATGAATGTGCGGAACCGCCCAATGGATCAAACACCATAGCCTCCCCCATATGCACCCACCATGGAATAGAGATAGAGCTAAAGTGCTTAGGACCGCACCGCATCACACTTCCCCTGATGCTCTACCCATACCAACACGTAAGCCCCTGCTGGCGAGGGCTCACAAACTGGGCTCGCAACTAACCAATCCTAATGTCAAATAGTGTATCCAAGGCCTCACCCCAACATCCCTTAATACGTCCATAGGGATAGAGCTAAGGCCCCCCGGCAGAGTCAGAGACTACACGGTCTGAGACCACCTTCCCTGATGCCCTACGACGTAATAGTTCTGCTAAGGTAATGGCGATACGACGATGTTAGTGAACAAGACTTGAGTAGAGATAGAGCTAGAGTTTGGTGACCTGACTGAACCACAATGTCATGTCCTCCCCCTGATGCTCCACTCGCATCAACTACACTAACCACACACATACATTCACATGCCAATTCCTAGCATCATCATCAATATCATATTATAAATAAACAGAAATTAAATATGCATGAACAGTAATAATAGAAATAGTAGATGACATGTGATATGCACATTACAATCATACAAACATGGAATCATTCATGGTGTTGGACTCAATAAATAAAAACAGTTTATTATTAGTCGATTAGTTTAGGTCTTGTTCCCTCACCTTTGATTGAGCGTAAATCCTCGTTCAAGCTTTATGAATCACTTTCAAATCACTAGAAAGACCTAACAAGTCGATAGATTTTATTTAGAATTAATTTCGTTAAATTTAGACTAACAGAAACTGTAAGGTCGCAGGGTAGGGTCGCACCTAGGGTAGCAGTTTCTGCGACCTTAGGGTGTAGAATCAGACGTGGGGTCGGATACCATTCGACCCTACGTGCGACCACACCCTCCCTGGGACTTCCCGAGGGCATGTGGTCGATCCTGTGGTCTCGTAGGGTCGGATATCATTCGACCCTACGTGCGACCACACGTATTCTGAGTCAACCTTTCATTCTAAAGTCCATTCTTTCATGTTTTGATCCTTTGGCTTACTTTCATGGTCCATTCTAAGATTGTTCTATGGCTCAAAACTCCAAGTTATACACTATTCATTGTCCATAACAATTTCCTCCATGGAATCTCTAGGAACTTGCCTATGGATGGATGATTTGGGTTTCTCCTAATCCTATGTTCTTCATAACTATTCTAGGATCTCTTATTCAGGTAAGGAATTAGGTTTATACCTTTATTCAGAGGTTTCTCTGAAGTTTTCTTCTCTTCCTTAGTCTTTTTCTTCAAGTTTCCTTCTCTTCTTCTCTTCCTTCTCTTTCTCTTTCACTCACTTTCAATTAGGGTTGTAAAGGAGTGAAAGAGGCTAAGGGCCGTCCTATTAATAGAGGAAAACCCTCCATAATAAGTCCTAATGAGTTTAGGAAAGATCCCCTTGGAATTAGGAAAGTTTCTTAATTTTCAGTTCGTGCCGTTTTCGTAGGGTCGGATATACTGCAACCCTTCGTTTTTAAAACGTGAGACCCTAGGGTGTAGGGTCGCATGTAGGGTCGGACATACTGCGACCCTACGTTTTAAAACGTGCGACCCCACGACCAAAAAGTCATGGGTTGGACTCTTTTGAGGTGGGGTTGGTCACACCTTTTAGACATGCAACCACACACTCATATTTGACTGTTTTTGAATTATATTTCATACTTGGTCTTATGGTTTCTTCACGCACTGGGTTCACTTGTCTCGACCATGATAGGTAGACCTGATACAAGGTGGTAAGACCAGTTAGTTTGATACGGGTCTTACATCACCCCAACATCCCTCAATATGTCCATAGAGATAGAGCTAAGGCCCCCCGACACAGTCAGAGACTACATGGTCCGAGACCACCTCCTCTGATATCCTACGACGTAATAGTTCTACTAAGGTAATGGCGATACGATGATGACAGTGGACAAGACTTGAGTAGAGATAGAGCTAGAGTCTGGAGACCAGGATGAACCACAGTGTCATGTCTTCCCCCTGATGCTCCACTCGCATCAAGTACACTAACCACACACATACATTCACATGCCTATTCCTAGCATCGTCATCATCATCATGTTATAAATAAATAGAATTAAATATGCATGAACAGTAATAACAGGAATAGTGGATGACATGTGATATGCGCATTACAAGCATACAAGCATAAAATCATTCATGGTGTTGGATTCAATAAACAAAAATAGTTTATTATTAACCAATTAGTTTAGGTCTTGTTCCCTCACCTTTGATTGCTAGGAGATCTTCGTTCAAGCTTTATAATTCGATAGATTTTAATTAGAATTAGTTCCAACATGTTTAAACTAACAAAACTTGTAGGGTCGCAGGTAGGGTAGCACCTAGGGTAGCAGTTTCTGCGACCCCAGGATGTAGGGTCATAGGTGGGGTTGGATACCATTCGACCCTACGTGCGATCACACCCTCCCTGGGACTTTCTGAGGGCATGTGGTCGATCATATGGTCTCATAGGGTCGGATATCATTCGACCCTACGTGCGACCACAAATATTCTGAGTCGACCATCATTCTAAAGTCCATCCCTTCATGTTTGGATCCTTTGACTTACTATCATGGTCCATTCTATGATTGTTCTATGGCTCAAAACTACAATTTATACATCATTCCTTGTCCATAATGATTTCCTCCATGGATTCTCCTGAAACTTATCCATGGATGGATGATTTAGGTTTCTCCTAATCCTATATTCTTCATGTATCACATCGAGATGTCGATTGGTTTTCCGCCCCCAAGGCTCGACTTCAAAACCGTACGTGGAGCTTCCGCCTCATACGGTAACTATTCTAGGCTCTCTTATTCAGGTAGGGAATTAGGTTCATACCTTAATTCAGAGGTTTCTCTGAACTTCCTCCTCTTCCTTAGTCTTTTTCTTCAAGTTTCCTTCTCTTCTTCTCTTCCGTCTCTTTTTCTTTCTCTCACTTTCAATTAGGGTTCTAAAGGAGTGTAAAGGCTAAGGGACATCCTATTTATAGAGGAAAATCCTCCATAATAAGTCCCAATGAGTTTAGGAAAGATCCCCTTCGAATTAGGAAGGTTTCCTAATTTTTGGTTTCTATCTGTCATCATAGGGTCGGACGTAGGGTCGCAGAATCCGTCGACCCTATGCCTTCTTAGTCATGTGACCCCACGACTAAAAAGTCATGGGTTGGACTTCTTTTGAGGTGGGGTCGATCATACTTGTTTAGGCATACGACCATACTCTCACATTTGACTGTTTTTGGGTTAGACTTCATACCTGATCTTGTGGTTTCTTCACGCACATGGTCCACTTGGCTCGACCATGCTAGGTAGACCTAGTACAAGATGGTAAAATCGATTAGTTCGATAAGGGTCTTACAACTCCCCCTCTTATTAAAAATTTGGTCCTCGAAATTTGTACATACCTTCCGAGTCAAAAAGGTGAGGATATTGCTTCCGCATAGCATTCTCTTCTTCCCATGTGATCTCTTCTATATCTCGACTCCTCCAGGTGACCTTAACATAGTATATGTCACGGTTAAGTAGACGTTGAACCTTTCGGCTAGTGATTTTTGTTGGTGCTACTTCGAATGTCAAATCATCAGTTAGATATGGTGGATCTACTGTCAAAACATGCATTGGATCTCTGACGTACTTCTTTAATAATGAGATATGAAATACATCATGCACACTTGACATAGATGGTGGTAGTGCTAATTGATAAGCCACTTTTTCACGTTTATTTAGAATCTCATATGGCCCAACATATCTCGAACTTAGCTTCTTTTTCTGTCCGAATCATTTTAAACCTCACATAGGTGATACTTTCAAGAATACCTTATCACCTATGACAAATTCAAGGTCTCGGCGTCGAGTATCTGTATACTATTTCTGACGATTCTGAGCCGTTCTAACTCTTTCCTTGATGAAGTCGACTGCTTGACAAGTCTCTTCAACAAACTCTGGTCCAACGATGCTACATTCTCCAACTTCATTCCAAAACAGAGGAGTTCGACATTTCCTACCATACAATGCTTCATAGGGTGACATCTGTATAGTAGCCTGATAGCTGTTGTTATAAGTGAACTCGATTAATGGTAGTTTCTCATATCATGAGCCTTTGAAATCAATTACATAGGCTCGAAGTATGTCTTCTAAAATCTGAATGGTACGCTCTGACTGTCCGTCTGTCTGAGGATGGAATGCAGTACTGAACTTCAACGTTGTACCCATAACCTTTTGCAATCCTTCCCAAAACTTTGAAGTAAAGCGTAGGTTTCTATCGGACACAATGCTTTCAAGTACACCATGTAATCTGACAATGTTATCCACATATAGCTTGGCTAACCTCTCCAGGCTATACTGTGATCGTATAGCTATAAAGCGAGCTGTCTTAGTCAGACGATCTACAATCACCCAGACCATGTCAACTACTCGAGGAGTCAATGGTAACCCGGTGACGAAGTCCATAGTGATGCAGTCCCATTTCCATGCTGGTTCTAGCAGCGGCTGCAACAGTCCTGCAAGTCTTTGCCGTTCAACCTTCACCCTCTGACAATTTAGGCATTGAGACACGAATTTAGCTACATCTGCTTTCATTCCTCTCCACCAATATAATTTCTTCAAATCATAATACATCTTTGTACTTCCAGGATGTACCGAATAGGCGGTGGTGTGAGCTTCCTTCATTAATCGGTGTCTAATGTCTAAATTTTCTGTTTCAGGAATACATACTCTTTCTTTGTACTTTAGTACGTTTTCATTGTCCAAGGTGAACTCAGGAGTTGTCCTACCTTTTTAGATGTCTTCTTGTACCGTTCTCAGATAAGGGTTTGATTTAATAGCGGCTTTCACTTCATCAATTATATCAGATACAATCTTCAATGTTACGAACATATTTGAAAACCGATGAATAAACCCTTGGTTGGTTGATCCACCCGGTGCATCTATCACGAACTGCTCATTACCATAATTGAATACTTTTCCTGTAGTACACATTGCTGCAGTTGTGTTAACCTCTCCTTGAGATTTTATCATTGCTTTTCTGCTTAGCGCATCAGCAACTACATTAGCCTTTCCTGGATGATACTGGATATCGCAATCATAATCCTTCAATAATTCTAGCCATCTTCTTTGTCTCATGTTTAACTCCTTCTGATTAAAAAGTTAAGTGAGACTCTTATGATCTGATTTAATCTGAAATTTTTCTCCATACAAATAATGTCTCCATATCTTGACCGCATGTACTACTACTGCTAATTCCAAGTCATGAGTGGGATAGTTCTTCTCATGTGTCTTCAGTTGTCTTGAGACATACGTAATTACTTGTTCTCCTTGCATAAGTACACATCCTAAACCCAATCCCGATGCATCAGTGTACAAGATAAATAGATGTCCTAGAATAGGAATAGTCAAGATCGGAGCAGATATCAATCTAGCCTTCAATGTTTGGAAACTTTTCTCACATTTATCAGTCCAAACAAACTTTTCTCATTTCTTAGTCAAACTAGTAAGAGGTACGACAATTCTGGAATAGTCTTCCATGAATCGTCGATAAATCCCAGCTAGACCTAGGAAACTTTTAATTTCTGCAACGCTCTTTGGTGCTTCCCACTTCACAATGGCTTCAATCTTGCTAGGATCCACTTTAATTCCTTCAGCGGATACAACATGGCCTAAGAAAGCAACCTCATTTAGCCAAAACTCACACTTTGTAAATTTAGCGTAAAGCTTCTATTTCCTTAATCGCTGCAGAGCGGCTCTTAAATTCATGACATGAGTTTCCTTGTCCTTGGAGTAGACCAATATATCATTAATAAATACAATGACCGATGTATCCAACATATCATGGAATACCCGATTCATGAGTTCCATAAAAGTTGCGGGTGCGTTAGTCAATCCAAAAGACATGACTAAAAATTCATAATGTCCATATCTTGTTTTGAATGCTGTCTTCGGAATATCACCGTCCTTAATCTTCAACTGATGGTATCCTGATTGAAGATCGATCTTGGAAAACACCTTGGCACCTTGCAACTGATCGAACAAGTCATCGATCCGAGGCAATGGGTAGCGATTCTTGATTGTCAGCTTATTCAATTCCCGATAGTCTATACACAGTCGAACGCTATCGTCCTTCTTCTTTACAAACAATACTGGTGCTCCCCATGGTGATATGCTAGGTCTGATGTAATCCTTGTCCAGTAATTCTTGTAACTATACTTTTAATTCTTTCAATTCAGTAGGAGCCATTCTATAGGGTGCTTTAGATACTAGTGCGGCTCCAGGTATCAGATCTATAACGAACTCTATCGCACGGTCAGGTGGTAGTCCTGGTAGTTCTTCAAGAAATACATCTGGAAAGTCACGCACAACATCAATATTCTCCATTCGTGGTGCTTCTTTGGTGAGGTCGACCATTGATACTAGATACCCAACTCCTCCTTTCTCGAGGCATTTTCTGGCCTTTAATGCAGAGAGGATGAGTTTTAGTTTACGGAAAAGTTTGGTTCTCGCAAAACTAAACTCTGCTCCTTCCTTGTCTTTAAATGTTAGCTTCTTTTCTACAAATAATAGGTTTGCAAAATGCCGAGCTAACCAGTCCATTCCCAAGATGACATCAAAGTCTGCCATCTCATGTTGAATCAAGGTTGCATCCAAAGTCTTCTCGTCAATAAGAACTGGACATGACCCATAACCTTTTTCTAATGTCACTTCTAATCCCATAGGCGATCGTACAAGCAGTTTGTAGTCTAAAGATTTGAGTAGTAGATTCAGCTTCTTTCCAAATGACACAGATATAAAAGAATAAGTAGCTCCAGAATCAAAGAGTACTCTAGCGGGTATGCCATTAATAGGTACGATACCTGTGATTTGTTTTAATTTAGTCTACATGCTCACATAATGTAACACAAAAATGAAAGGTTTAGGTCATACCTGTGACCACATCAGGCAATGCGGCAGCATCCTCAGATGTAATAGCATAAACCTTTCCTTGTTGTAGCTGCTTTCTGGGCTTCAGACACTCCCTTGAATAATGTCCTACTTGGTTGCAGTTAAAGCATTTTACTCCTTCGTTATTTTGCTTTTGTTGCGGTTGAGTTGCTGGAGTAGTTTTGGCTGCAGCATTGAAGCCTTGACTACGGAAGGGTTTGAATGTCCTTGTATTCCCTCCGTTGTATGAATTTTCGTTTGGCCTTTTAATACCTCTATTTTGAGCAAAATAGCTCTCTTTCTGGCTCGACTCTATCACTCGAGCAATCTGTACTACTTCATTGTAGACTTTCTTCTCCAGTCCCAGAACATGCTCGCAAATGCTTCCCCTAAGTCCCATGACGAACCTTCAGGTCTTAGTTTTTTCCTCTTGCATACTGGCGGGTGCAAAGAAAAATAGCTCTTCATAACGCTGTTGGTATGCATCCACAGTCATCTGGCCCTGATATAAACTCAGGAACTCTCTCTCCATAGAATCTCTAAAAGTTCTGGGGAAGTACTTCTCAAAGAATGCTCTTTATAGATAGCCCAGGTCAATTGGGCATGCTTGGTTAACAAATAAGTCCGTGTGGACTTCCACTAGTGGTGTGCATTGCTTTTTAGCATAAATGTTACACACAGTACTTTTTCCTCCTCATTTACTGTCATCATCATAAAATTCCTCTCCATTTCATCGATCCAATGTGCTGGCCACAAAGGATCAGCTGGTTTACCATTATATTCTTTAGGCTTCATCTTCAGAAAATGCTCGATCAGTCGGGAGTGGTCCAGTTGATACTGAGCATAGGCCCCATACATAGGTGGTTGGTACTGGTAACTACCTTGAGCTACCTCAGGATTCTACACTTGAGCCTGCATGATTGGTGTTTGAGGTGCATGGGGTACTGTGTTGCTTCACCCTGGTACCGTGCTAGCTTGTCCTACTGGCATAGGTGTCGTATGGGCAACAGAAAAAGCCATTCCTATTGCAGCTTGCATATTGTCTTGCACCTGCTGTATTTGCTGCAGCTGTTGTGCCAGGTTCATTACCGCTGTAGCCAGATCTGTAGGTGGGGCTAGCATGTTTGTAGGATTTACCTGGCCACTAGCCACTGGCGGTGCCATATTCAGATTCTCTTGTACATCAGGATTTTCATGGTTGTCTTTCTCCACAGGTGGTGGTGGTGGAATTGGGTTACGGCCTTGTTTGGCCACTCTTCGCCCAGCCATTTCCTGTCCTGGTGGTGGTAGTGTCTGAAAAACAGTCATAGAACATGTGAGGCAATCAATATAAGTTTTTCCCATGTCAAAATCCAACTAATCAATATAAATTTCTAATTTTTCAGATCACTTAGTAAAAATACTGAATTTTCCATCGTAGGGTCGATGGTAGGGTCGCACTGTATTCGACCCTAGGGTATGCGACCCTAAGAACACTGTCAGCTCACCGAGAGCCTAGGGTCGATCGTAGGGTCGGTATACATCCGACCCTAGGTCCGACCCATGGTTCTCTGTCAGATCACCGAGAGCCTAGGGTCGATGGTAGGGTCGGTCGTAGGGTCGGTCGTAGGGTCGTACATTTTGGTCGAATTCTGCGACCCTATGATCCCAAATCAGGTTTTTGAACCTAATTTTGGTTTCATTTCCTATTCTTCCTCTTTTCTTCCAACTCAACTCGCTTCCCTTGAGTTGCTACAGTATCGACCCCTAGGGTATGGTGATTATTTCTTCCGTTCACGACTCCCGCTCCGTCTCTTCAGGTATGCTCTCTACTGTTTCCATTTTTAAGCTTTCTAAACTAGGTTTTCGTCTATTTACATCGTTTTCTCCAAATTAAACTTATTCTAATCGTAAAAATTTAATTTTTATTGGGGGCTTTTGCTATTGGTCACCCAATGGATGAAAGCCCTAAAAAATATTTGAGTTTCATCGGTTGGTTTTCGAGAAACTTAAAATTTTCCATTTTTGACCTAATTTTTGAGATTTTTTTAATTTGTTGGAATTTCTTCAAATTCGATCTTTCTAGATTAAATTTCATACTGTATGAGCTTTGCAGGATGGTTTGGAACCTATGTAAGTCCTCATACCCAGTTGTTTGGGTGAAAAGTGAGGCTTTTGGCCAAATGATGCCGTTATAATTCTGAAAATTTTGAGTTTTTCACCATTACTAATATCTTGTTTGTTTTTCTGTGTCTTGGCAGATAGTATGACTCGTATCAAGATGAGTATGCTTGCTATGAGCGTAAAAGTAAAAGGGGGTCGCTGTGTAAACTTGGCTAGTCTAGCCTTATTTAACGTGGAGGGTGCTTTTAGTGACATGGGCTGGCTTCCGGTGATCACCTATGAGGCTTGTACTCATCCTGCTTTGGTGAAGTAGTTCTATTGCAATCTCTAGGTAGTGGGGGATCGCAATGACACAGAGAGGGGTAGGGAGCTCAGGATCACTAGCTACGTGATAAGTGTATAATTTTATATTTTTTTATTCCTTTTGTATTATAATTTATAGGGTGTTTATACCTTATTGAGCTTAATAGAATTTATTTTATGAGTTTGGTATATTTTAGAAATCTTGTTAATTAATTAATAAAAGTTGAAAAAATTCTAGCACTCTTAATAATAACGTTTTGAATTTCATGTAGGATTCTAACATGGAAAGAGTTCGTTTGGGCTTCCAAATGTGATTTTAAAATCTGATCTGGAAAATTGATCCAAATCTAAACCAGAGAAGGAAGGTTGCTACACATGGAAGGTTTACTATTGGAAGGCCTTGATTGATTGTTGGAAATCTTGAGGAGAATATACACAACTATAGAATCTTACAAAATTTGGTAGATTTGGAGGTGACAATTGTTTAAATATAAAATGATTTTCATTTAATCTAGGAATGAAGATTTTGTTTAATTTTTATTTCCATGTAATAAGGTTGTCAAATTTAGGCATATCAATTTTAGTCTTGTATTTTGACTATTTAAACAATGTAAAGCCCATGTAAAGATCATGCAAGAGTGATTGAGAAAGAAGGCAGTGGCTGAAGAATAACTCTCTTTCTTTTATTTTTGTGTTCTTGAAAAAATCATGTGTCGCTAACTTTCTTATCTTTGGTTAGACGGAGCTAAAGCCATCATTGTAAACTTGTGAGACTTGTTTTTATTGATTTTTAATTGAATATTTATTTTTCTTCCAATTTATGTGTATAATGATTGATGAATGGGTTGATTAGGAGTACTAATAATTGATTTATTTATCTAATCGATTGTTAGATTAGAATTAAATTGCTATCAATTGATTATTCTATGTCAGTGGCAATGGGGATTGATGTTAATGTACAAGTTAATGTTATATTCCTAGGAGAAATCAGATTAAAGTAATTAAACCACGTTGGTGTGTGCTTAACGTTTAATTTCAATCGTCTTTTTAATTGTTATTGTTATTCCTGAATCAAATCGAGAGCCTAGTCTTGAGATTGATTTAAGAGTAAGGGTACTATTAATAAGCTATCTTTAATAGACCAATCTTAAGGAAAGACAAAGGATTTTAGGCCTAGTCCTAATTTTCTTGATTGATTATTCAATTGGAATTGATTATCCTTTATGTCGATGAACAAGTTTACGAAGATGGTGTAAGTATCCTTTTGACCGAAGCTTTCTCTTATTGGTTTAATCTTTGATATTTGTATTACCTTACTCTTTATTCTTACATTTTAGATAATTAATTATTGTTCTTTTGTATTGCAAACATACCCACCCCCTCCATACGTAGGATAGCCAATAAAGTTGTGCTAATAAGATCAATCAGAATCTGCTTTAGTACAATAATTGGTTATTTTCTGAGTCTTATTTCATTTTCATTTGTTTTTCTCTCTTTAGGTTAATTAAACATTTTAATCTTGATCATACAATCCTTGGGGGTTCGACCCTTACTTGCTACTATCTACGTTTCAAAGTAAGGTAATTTAATTTGAGCGCTCGACACGCATCAAATTTTGGCGCCGTTGTCGAGGATTGTTTTGATTAAGTTAATTTGTTTGGTTATTTAATTATTTTTTTATTTTTTATTATTTGTCTATCTACTTGTTCTCTTAAGTGAATGACCCGATCTTCTCATTCGGGAGAATTGCAATTTGATCCAGAAATAGAAAGAACTCTGTACAAGCTAAGGAGAGACAGTAGAAAGACAGCAAAAAATTCTTCACCAGGCAACAACGTAGCCATTGATTTAGCTTCTGCCAGTACTAGTAATTCAGATTTTGAAGAAATGGTAGACAACAACAACCGCACTCTTAAGGAGTTAGTGGCTCCTAATCTGAACCAACAACCACTCTGCATCGAGTATCCTAATCTCGATGTTGCCTTTGAACTTAAATCTGGTCTAATCCATCTCCTTCCTACTTTTCGTGGCCTTGTAGGTGATGACCTACACAAGCATCTAAAAGAATTTCATGTGGTATGTTCGAGCATGAAACCAATCGGAATTTCTGAGGAGCAAATCAAGTTGAGGGCGTTTCCATTCTCATTAGCGGACTATGCAAAAGATTGGCTTTATTACTTGCCATCAGGATCCATTACCACATGGAATGAGATGAGACGGATTTTCTTGGAGAAGTATTTTCTAGCTTCAAGGGCAGCCAATATTCGAAAGGAAATCTGTGGTATTAGGCAATATAATGGAGAAACATTTTATGAATACTGGGAGCGATTCAAGAAGCTCTACGCCAGCTGCCCTCATTACCAAATTAGTGAGCAATTACTCATTCAATACTTCTACGAAGGGCTTTTTCATACTGATAGGGGTATGATTGATGCAGCGAGTGGAGGAGCATCAGTGGATAAAACTCCAAGGGCAGCCTGTAATTTGATTGCAAATATGGCTGCTAATTCTCAGCAATTTGGTGTAAGAAATGACCCTCCATCGAACAGGATTAATGAGGTAAGCACTTCTTCTCTTGAATTAAAAATTATAGAATTGTCTTCACTTGTTCGTCAATTGGCTGTGGATAAGGTACAATAGGTTCAAACTTGTGGAATTTGCTACATCGCGGGACACCCAACCGATATGTGTCCCACGCTTCAAGAGGAATCTACAGAGCAAGCAAATGCTGTGGGTGGATTTCCAGGACAGCCTCAACGTAAGTACGATCTATACTCAAATACTTATAATCCGGGATGGAGGAATCACCCAAATCTCAGCTATGGTAATCAAGATGGCCCCAATCTTCAGTATGGGTATCAACAAGGTCAACAACCTTTTTAATCCAGACAACAAGAACCTTCAAGTTCAGGTATGACCATAGAAGATATTGTTAAAACACTTGCCAATGAATCATTACAATTTAAACAGGAAACAAGGGCAGGTATAAAGAACTTGGAGACTCAAATAAGCCAATTGGCCACTTCAATGAGTAGACTAGAGGCTCGAGGCTCGGGAAAGCTACCTTCGCAACCGATGGTGAATCCGAAGGAAAATGCAAATGCCATAGTCTTGAGAAGTGGAAAAGAAGTGGAGAATATAGAAAAGGAAAAAGAGAAAGAGACCTCAAAATCAGCTCCAACATCTATTTTCTCATCTGGGGTAAACTCTAAACCTTCTATTTCCTCTATTCCTATTCAACCTCCTTTTCCTAGAAGGTTTGCTCAATCTAGAAAGGAAGAAAAAGAAAAGGAGATGTTGGAGATTTTTCAGAAGGTAGAGATAAATATACCTCTTATTGAAGCAATTAAACAAGTGCCACGGTATGCTAAATTTCTTAAGAAATTTTGCACATCCAAGAGGAAATTGAAAGGAGATGAAAAGGTAAGTATGGGTAAAAATGTCTCAGCCGTTATTCAACGGAAGCTTCCCCCTAAGTGTAAAGACCCAGGTACATTCACTATCCCATGAAAAATAGGTAACACCAATTTCAATAGAGCTATGTTAGATTTAGAAGAATCAATTAATGTCATGCCTTATTCAATATATGCTTCATTAAATCTAGAACCTTTAAAAGAAACTGGTGTAACTATTCAATTAGCTGATAGATCAAATGTATATCCTGAAGGTGTGATTGAGGATGTGTTAGTTCAAGTTAAAGAATTGGTGTTTCCTTCGGATTTTTGTGTATTAAAAATGGAGGATGACTCATCTCATAATTCTACACCTCTTTTGTTTGGTAGACCATTTTTAAAGACTGCTAAAACAAATATAGATGTTCATGATGATACCTTATCTATGGAATTTGATGGCGAGATAGTTCGCTTTAATATTTTTGAGACTATGAGGTATCCTAGTGATATAAATTCTGTTTTTGCTATTGATATAATTGATTCTATGGTACAATAAGTTTTTGAATTAAATGGTGAAGATGAGTTGATGGTGGCTATTAGCAAACATTTGAATAGCATGGATTTCAATTCAAAAATTGTGTTAAATGTTGAATTAGAGAAGATGTTGATGGAATTGCAGGCCTTACCCCCAATTCTAAAAAGATATGATGTTGCTTACATTGAGTTGCCTATATCTCATACAAGGTTGTTACCTTCCATTGTGCAGGCACCTATTGTTAAGCTGAAACCACTTCCAGACCATCTCAAATATGTCTACTTAGGAGACAATGAGACGTTACCTGTGATAATAGCAAGGGACTTGACCAAGCTACAAGAGGAGAAACTCATTCGAATTTTGAGAGACCATAAGACAGCCATTGGGTGGAAAATAGCTGACATTAAGAGAATCAGCCCGGCCACGTGCATGCATCGCATACTTCTTGAGGAGGGAGCCAAACCGATTAGAAAAGCACAACATAGACTCAACCCTCCTATGATGGAAGTTGTGAAGAAGGAGATACCAAAGCTCCTTGATGTTGGAATTATCTATCCCATCTCTGATAGTAAGTGGGTAAGTCCGGTTCAGGTGGTACCTAAAAAGACGGGCATAACTGTTGTTAAGAATCAAAAGAATGAGTTAATCCTTATTAGGATACAAAATGGGTGGCGTGTTTGTATTGATTACAGGAAATTGAATGCTTCAACTCGTAAAGACTACTTTCCTCTTTCCTTTATCTATCAAATGTTGGAGAGGTTAGCAGGTCGTTCGCACTATTGTTTTCTTAATGGTTATTCAGGTTACTATCAAATTGTGATTGCACCTGAAAATCAGGAGAAAACGACATTCACCTGCCCATTTGGTACCTTTGCTTACCGACGAATGCCGTTTGGTCTTTGCACCGCCCCAGCCACATTCCAGAGGTGTATGGTTAGCATTTTTTCTGATTATGTAGAGAACATTATAGAAGTTTTCATAGATGACTTTACTGTTTATGGAGACTCTTTTGATACATGCTTGGATAACCTTACACTTGTTCTTAAGAGGTGTATAGAAACTAACCTTATTTTGAATTCTGAGAAGTGTCATTTTATGGTAACACAAGTTGCAGTTTTAGGTCATGTGATATCTTCTAGAGGTATAGAAGTTGACAAAGCAAAGATAGATCTTGTTCAATCTTTACCTTACCCCACAACTGTGCGGGAAGTACGTTCCTTTCTTGGACATGCAGGCTTTTATCGATGCTTCATCAAGGATTTCTTGAAAATTTCATTGCCCTTATGCAAGCTCTTACAAAAGGAAGTGGTGTTTGACTTTAACGATGAATGCAAAGGAGCTTTTGACAAGCTCAAAGAACCGCTAACAACAGCCCCAGTGATTCAATCACCGAACTGGAAACTCCCATTTGAGATCATGTGTGATGCTAGCAATTATGCTATTGGGGCTGTTTTGGGCTAACGTGTGGGGAAAGTTGCTCATGCTATCTATTATGCCTCTCGGACACTAACTGAAGCATAGTGTAACTACTCCACAAGGGAGAAAGAGCTATTGGCTATAGTTTTTGCTTTGGAAAAATTTAGATCTTATTTATTGGGAACTATAGTTATTGTCTATTCCGATCATGCAGCTCTTAGGCATTTGCTGGCGAAAAAAAATTCTAAGCCAAGATTGATCAGATGGATCCTTCTTCTTCAAGAATTTGATTTGGAGATTAAGGACAAGAAGGGAGTTGAGAATTTAGTTGCAGACCATCTTAGTCGGGTGGTTAAGGAGGGTGATGCGATACCATTACAAGATTTATTCCTAGATGAACAACTACTTAAGGTGACAAATGTAGTGCCCTGGTATGAAGATTTAGTCAATTATTTGGCTACCAAAACCTTACCACCAGAGCTACCTAGAGTACGACGAGAGAAAATCAAGAGTAATGCTCGGTACTACATTTGGGATGACCCTTATCTTTGGAAGCAATGTTCAGACCAAATGGTAAGAAGGTGCGTACCTGAAACTGAATTCGAATCCATTCTTATCTTTTGTCATTCATATGCATGTGGTGGACATTTCTGTCCTAAAAGAACAGCAAGAAAAGTGCTTGAATGTGGCTTCTTTTGGCCATCTTTATTTCATGATGTATATATATTTTGTAAGTCATGCACTCGTTGCCAATACTCAGGTAATGTGGCCCGTAGGGATCAAATGCCACAAACCCCCATACTTATTTGTAAAATTTTTGATGTTTGGGGCATTGACTTTATGGGTCCTTTTCCTAATTCGTTTGGAAATATTTATATTTTACTTTCTGTTGATTATGTGTCAAAGTAGGTGGAAGCAAAAGCCACCCGAACTGATGATTCTAAAGTGGTTGCAGATTTTGTCAAGTCTCACATTTTTGTTAGGTTTGGGATCCCACGGGCAATGATTAGTGATAGAGGGACTCACTTTTGTAACTGCACTATAGCAACACTGCTTAAGAGGTATGCTGTGACCCATAAGATTTCAACTGCCTACCATCCACAAAATAATGGGCAAGCCGAGGTATCTATTAGAGAGGTGAAGTCAATTTTAGAAAAAACAGTTAATCCGATTAGGAAAGACTGGAGTACAAGATTTGACGATGCACTATGGGCTTATAGGACTGCTTATAAGACACCTATAGGGATGTCTCCATATCGGTTGGTTTATGGAAAAGCATGTCATCTACCGATAGAATTAGAGCACAAGGCATTTTGGACAATTAAGCAGTGTAACATGGAGGCGGATAAGGCGGGGGAGCAACGAAAGTTGCAATTATAGGAGTTAGAGGAGATTCGCAATGGAGCTTATGAGAACTCTCGGATTTATAAGGAAAATACGAAGGCCTTTCATGATAAAATGATTTCTAAGAAGCAATTTGTTGTCGGACAAAAAGTGCTCCTTTATAATTCAAGGCTTCGATTATTTCCTGGTAAGTTGCAATCTCGCTGGATTGGTCCTTTTATTGTTATTAATGTCTTTCCACATGGTGCAGTTGAGATTCAAAGTTTGGACACTCAAAAGATTTTCAAGGTCAATGGATATAGACTTAAACCTTACCATGAAGGATTTCAAGTTAACTCGTTAGTTGAGAAAGCTATGGACTTAGAAGATCCACTTTATTCAGATTGAGGAAAGCTGCAAAGTCGAGTGAACGACGTTAAACAAAAGCACTGCTTGGGAGGCAACCCAAGAAATCAGATTTGCTTTCTTAACCCTTTATTTTTTTATTTTTTTATTTATTTTTTATAGATATTATGTTTGTATTTGTCTTTTTCTTTGCATTTAGCCTTACATTGCATTTAGCCTTACATTGGGGACAATGTAAGTTTTAAGTGTGGGGGAATTCTAGGATGTGTTTTGTTTTATATATTGGTTGTATATACTAACTGAAAAAAAATATATTGGTTGTATATACTAATTGAAAAAAATTGATTTCAAATTTTCTTTCAAAAAAAAAAAATTATTTGTCCAGTTACAAGTTTGATTAATTCTCTAAAGTGATCATGTTGAACTTTATAAATATGATTAAATTATTGGGATTCTTGAACCTTAGATTAGATATGCAACTAAATTTGAATCACCATCTGAGATAAAGTTATATTGTTATGTGCCTTTGTATTTCACGTTTGCACCAACTCTTAGTTATGGGGAATAAACGGTAAATTTGAGAAATGACAATTCCAAAAAAAAAAAAAAAAAAAAACTTGAAAAAGAATAAATAATTGCTTCAATGTCCAAAATGCCTCAAAAACAAAAGAAAAATTGAGATGATGGTTATAAGCAGTTTAATTGACTAAGTCTGATTTTGTGGCCTTTGTTACTTGAGTTATTAAGTCCTAGGGGTGTCTCTACACCTAGTGCCCTAAAGCCAACTGGTTTGGGAGTTACTGACCCAACACTTGCTACATGGGTAACTTAGAAAGCCTAAGAAAATGGACATTGCATAAGTCGATGAAAAAAAATTGACTTCCAAATTTTTTGATTTTGTGGCCTTTGTTACTTGAGTTATTAAGGGTGTCTCTACACCTAGTGCCCTAAAGCCAACTGGTTTGGGAGTCACTAACCCAACACTTGCTACATGGGTAACTTAGAAAACCTAAGAAAACGGACATTGCATAAGTCGATGAAAAAAAAAAAAACGGTGTTATTTTTCTTGAAGTATACTGTAAAGCCCCTTACTAATTGAGTTACAACACTTCACACTATAGATGCATATTAATATGAATTTGTTGAAGATGGTGACAAAAATAAAGTTATTGTATCTTTGATAAGATTTAAGTTTTCTATTGAGTTTAATTCTGTTTATGAGTTATAATTGTGGAGTACTTAGGATTTTATTTAATTCTTGTAATTTGTCAAATCTAAAAATATTTTTCTTTGAATTTTATGGGTAGATTCACTACAAACCCTCACGAGACACAACTCGTCCACTAAGGGTAACCTAGGGGTTCAATGGCTTGTTGTACATGGTAAGTGCAATCGTAGTTCCTACGAAAGTGGAATAGTTTAAGATTTATTTTATTTTATTTTGCCCGAGGACGTGCAAAGGCTAAGTATGGGGGAATTTGATAAGTGTATAATTTTATATTTTTTTATTCCTTTTGCATTATGATTTTTAGGGTGTCTTATACCTTATTGAGCTTAATAGAATTTATTTTATGAGTTTGGTATATTTTAGAAATCTTGTTAATTAATTAATAGAAGATGAAAAATTTTTTAGCACTCTTAATAATAACGTTTTGAATTTCATGTAGGATTCTGACATGGAAAGAGTTTGTTTGGGCTTCCAAATGTGGTTTTAAAATCTGATCTGAAAAATTGATCCAAATCTAAACCAGAGAAGGAAGGTTGCTACACATGGAAGGTTTACTATTGGAAGGCCTTGATTGATTGTTGGAAATCTTGAGGAGAATATACACAACTATAGAATCTTATAAAATTTGATAGATTTGGAGGTGACAATTGTTTAAAAATGGAATGATTTTCATTTAATCTAGGAATGAAGATTTTTTTTAATTTTTATTTCCATGTAATAAGGTTGTCAAATCTAGGCATATCAATTTTAGTCTTGTATTTTGGCTATTTAAACAATGTAAAGCCCATGTAAAGATCATGCAAGAGTGATTGAGAAAGAAGGTAGTGGCTGAAGAATAACTCTCTTTCTTTTATTTTTGTGTTCTTGAAAAAGTCATGTGTGGCTAACTTTCTTATCTTTGGTTAGACGGAGCAAAAACCATCATTGTAAACTTGTGAGACTTGTTTTTATTGATTTTTAATTGAATATTTATTTTTCTTCCAATTTATGTGTATAATGATTGATGAATGGGTTGATTAGGAGTACTAATAATTGATTTATTTATCTAATCGATTGTTAGATTAGAATTAAATTGCTATCAATTGATTATTTTATGTCAGTGGCAATGGGGATTGATGTTAATGGACAAGTTAATGTTATATTCCTAGGAGAAATCATATTAAAGTAATTAAACCACGCTGGTGTGTGCTTAACGTTTAATTTCAATCGTCTTTCTAATTGTTATTGCTATTCCTGAATCAAATCGAGAGCCTAATCTTGAGATTGATTTAAGAGTAAGGGTACTATTAATAAGCTATCTTTTAATAGACCAATCTTAAGGAAAGACTAAGGATTTTAGGCCTAGTCTTAATTTTCTTGATCGATTATTCAATTGGAATTGATTATCCTTTATGTCGATGAATAAGTTTACGAAGATGGTGTAAGTATCCTTTTGACCGAAGCTTTCTCTTATTGGTTTAATCTTTGATATTTGTATTACCATGCTCTTTATTCTTGCATTTTAGATAATTAATTACTGTTCTTTTGTATTGCAAACATACCCCCCCTCCATACGTAGGATAGCCAATAAAGTTGTGCTAATAAGATCAATCAGAATCTGCTTTAGTACAACAATTGGTTATTTTCTGAGTCTTATTTCATTTTCTTTTGTTTTTCTCTCTTTAGGTTAATTAAACATTTTAATCTTGATCATACAATCCTTGTGGGTTCAACCCTTACTTGCTACTATCTATGTTTCAAAGTAAGGTAATTTAATTTGAGCGCTCGATACGCATCACTACGTCAAAGGGGTGGAGGTTTCATTTAACTGCTAGCAATTGGCTGATCTTTTAGGCATATCAAATGATGGCCCTTTAGTATACTGTGCTCCCAAGGAACCCTAGTTCTTATCCTTGGCGATGCGTGTTGAGATTGATAGTCAGCTCATTAGAGATGATCGCTAGGAGATGAAAGCTATTAACCTACGTCTTGAGCCTCGGGTGTACTGCAAAATTATCTAGCACAACCTGATCCCCCAGAGTGGATACTATGATAGGATTTCTCAGTTGACTCAGTATGTCCTCTACTCCATTTGCACCAGACAACCTACCTGCCTTCCTTATATTATTATTCGGACGATGATCCGCGCTATGCTACCTGGTCAGTTAGGCAACCTACCCTACGGACGTCTGATCACTACACTACTCACACGCCTACACGTTGATTTATTGGATGAGAGGATTCAGGAAAAGACCTTCTCATCAGACCTTGACTAGGAGGCCATCTGTAGGATGGGTATGCGGGATGCTCAGGTCAGTGATGATGAGAGGAACACTCTGGTGCGTCCTCGTACTCGAGTAGAGGTAGCAGACGCTGAAGCGGCATCAGCAGCAGTAGGAGCAGGGGTCCATGGGGGTGATGCTGAGCATAAGGATCATATGTTCATGGATGTAGACGCCATACCTCCTCCTTTACCTCTACATTATACTGGAGCTGGTCCATCTCGGGCTCCTTCACACACTGCTGGTCATTCACGCCCACCCTCTGATGATATAATGGGGCTACTGCATGAGATTAGAGAGGCCCAGCACGCGTCGGATAAGCGGATGGTCGAGCTAGCAGCTAGTCTCTAGGTGACCCAGACTCAGGTAGCCTGGCTGACTAAAGTGCATGCAGAGGACTATGACCGATATCGTGAGGCACCTTCTCCTCCAACACCTCCAGCTCCATGATATATATTTTCTTTTGTTTTTCCTTGTACTACAGAGTAACTGTCCAAATGGACCGTACTCTGATTTAGATATGTATGTACATTGCTTTTTATTTGATGTATATAAAACTTATTTCTCCTTTTAATAGTGCATTATTCTCTTTCTTAATTTTGTCTCATACAACACAGGTGCTTATAGTATGTTCTTATTACAGTTTTTACATTTTAATCCTAACTCAGTTTACGAACTTTTATGGAAATATATCGGTTTAATAGATAGGGCCTTATAGCTTTGATAGCAAGTTGTCACACTCCAATTCTGTACTATTCAGAATGGTGTAATAAGCCGCTAATAAACCAACGATTCAACCAGGATCTCGAATAGGCTGTGTCCATTTGCTTAAACCATACACATCCACAACCAAAAATCAGAATAAATACACGATAGCGGAAGTCTTTAATATTAAATGAACTGAGAGTCTAACTGTGATAAAGTAAATAAATTATCTAATTATCTTTAAAAAGGACTAAGACATAAATTAAAATAATTAAATCAATTACATTGTCAGTATAACTTAAACAAAATCTAATAAAAAACACAGAAGTTACACTCGCATGATGAATCATGCGACTCCATCATTACTTCTGCCTCTATTGCTGCCGCATGCCCGTATCTTGGAGCATTCATATAATCTTCCACAGTCATACCTGCATCATCAACTAAAAATATTCAAATTCAAAAAGGGTGAGCACACATCACGGCTCAGTGAGCAAACAAAACAATACAACAAACATATGCATGCATTCATTTCACATCTTTGGTCTAGTTTATAAGTTTGTAATGTGCAATAGAAAGGATAGGTGGCTGCCGCACCTCTATACACGAATGTGTGGAACCGCCCAATGGATCAAACACCATTTCAGCCCCCACATGCACCCACCATGGAATAGAGATAGAGCTAAAGTGCTTAGGACCGCATTGCATCACACTTCCCCTGATGCTCTATCCATACCAACACGTAAGCCCCTGTTGGCGAGGGCTTGCAAACTGGGCTCGCAACTAACCAATCCTAATGTCAAACAGTGTATCCAAGGCGTTACCCCAGCATCCCTCAATACGTCCATAGAGATAGAGCTAAGGCCCCCCGGCAGAGTCAGAGACTACACGGTCCGAGACCACCTCCCCTGATGCCCTATGACGTAATAGTTCAGCTAAGGTAATGGCGATACAACGATGTCAGTGGACAAGACTTGAGTAGAAATAGAGCTAGAGTCTGGTAACTAGGATGAACCACAGTGTCACGTCCTCCCCCTGATGCTCTACTCGCATCAAGTACACTAACCACACACATACATTCACATACCTATTCCTAGCATCATCATCTTATTATAAATAAATGGAATTAAATATGTATGAATAGTAATAACAAAAATAGTAGATGACATGTGATATACGCATTACAAGCATACAAACATAGAATCATTCATGGTGTTCGACTCAATAAACGAAAATATTTTATTATTAACAAATTAGTCTATGTCTTGTTCCCTCACCTTTGATTACTAGGAGATCCTCGTTCAAACTTTATAATTCACTTTTAAACCACTAGAAAGACCTAACAAGTCGATAGATTTTAATTAGAATTAGTTCCAACATGTTTAAACTAATAGAACCTGTAGGGTCGCAGGTAGGGTAGAACCTAGGGTAGCAGTTTCTGCGATCCCAGGGTGTAGCGTCGTAGGTGGGGTCGGATACCATTCGACCCTACGTGCGACCACACCCTTCCTGGGACTTCCCGATGGCATGTGGTCGATCATATGATCTCATAGGGTCGGATATCATTCGACCTTACGTGCGACCAGACGTGTTCTGAGTCGACCTTCATTCTAAAGTCCATCCCTTCATGTTTGGATCCTTTAGCTTATTATCATGGTCCATTCTATGATGTTCTATGGCTCAAAATTATAATTTATACACCATTCATTGTCCATAATGATTTCCTCCATGGAATCTCCTGGAACTTATCCATGGATGGATGATTTGAGTTTCTCCTAATCCTATGTTCTTCATAACTATTCTAGGCTCTCTTATTCAGGTAGGGAATTAGGTTCATACCTTAATTCAGAGGTTTCTCTATACTTCCTCCTCTTCCTTAGTCTTCTTCTTCAAGTTTCCTTCTCTTCTCCTCTTCCTTCCCTTTCTCTTTCTCTCACTTTCAATTAGGGTTCTAAAGGAGTGAAAGAGGCTAAGGGACGTCCTATTTATAGAAGAAAACCCTCCATAATAAGCCCCAATAAGTTTAGGAAAGATCCCCTTCGAATTAGGAAGGTTTTCTAATTTTTGATTTCTGTCTGTCATCGTAGGGTCAGACGTAGGGTCGTAGAATCCGTCGACCCTACGCCTTCTTAGTGATGTGACCCCACGACTAAAAAGTCATGGGTTGGACTTCTTTTGAGGTGGGGTCGATCATACCTGTTTAGGCATATGACCCTACTCTCACATTTGATTGTTTTTGGGTTAGACTTCATACCTGGTCTTGTGGTTTCTTCACGCACTTGGTCCACTTGGCTCGACCATGATAGGTAGACCTAGTACAAGGTGATAAGACCAGTTAGTTCGATATGGGTCTTACAGGGTCAATCGACCAAAGATTGTCACCGGGGTGCCCACTTCTAACCATTTGTGGAAGGCAAGATTATTTTTTGCTTTTGTTAAGCTAGCTGGAAACAGTGAGGTTCAACTGCACTGTCCTTAGATTATGTGTGGGGGTCACCTCGGGTGGCCGAGGTGAACATGAGGCCGATTTTGACTTTGGCCAAAAGGATACTCTGAGCAATGGTTTACGGGACCACCATCAAGTACCCGTATAAGTCCCGCACTCTACTAATCCGGTCTTACCATGTCGTGTCAGGTCTTCCTATCATGGTCGGATCAAGCGGACCTAGTGCGTGAAGAAACCACAAGGTTAGGTACATAAATCGACCCAAAATCAGCCAATTTGGAGTGTGTGGTCACATACCTGAGCTAGTATGGTTGACCACACCTAAGAAAAGTGAGACTACTCAAAAATCCAATGTGTGGTTGCATATTTGAGATGTGTGGTTGATGGATTCTGTGACCACTCGTGCGACCACATGACGATGAGACCGACTCTGAGTTTTAAAAACATTCCTAAATTAAGGGATCTCTTTCCTAGTTAGAGTGGGACTTTATATGGAGAGTTTTTTTGTATATTAAGGACGTCCCATAGCCTCTCCCACTCTTTTAGAACCCAAATTAAGAGAGAGAGAGAGAGAAGGAGAAAAATAAGGAGATTTAAAGAAGAAGGCTAGGAGGATGAGTTGCAAAGAAGGTTCTAGTTCTCTACAAACTTAAGGTATGAAACCTTTCCCTGTAGCAGTAGAACAGCTAGGACAGGATCATCCATTGTAATTGAGATGTCGAATCAAAGTAGGATCTCAACCATGAGACTCTATAAGTAAATCTCATAGGAAAACCATGAGGAATAGGTTAGGACCAATAACTTTGCAAAAATTATGAATTTAAGGCCATAAATCGATCATAGGAAGGACCCTAATGATAAACCAAGGAATCGAATCATGAAGGGGTTAGACTGAGGATAAAAGTCGACCAAAACTTTGTGTGGTCACAGCTAGGGTCGACCACACGGGGATCACATGATCGACCACAAGCTCTTGGGAAGATTCCAGAGAAGGTATGGTCGCATATGTCATCGCATGATATGCGACCATACTATTCGACCACACACCCTATGGTCGTAAATATTGAGACCATAGGTGCAGCCACACCTGTGACCACATAGTTTCAGAAAGTCTATTTGGCTTCAGATTAGGTTTTGACTTCTGTAACTTAGTAAACTTGAACCCTAACTTGAATACATTAATTGTTTAGGTTTCTCATAGATTCAAAGTGACTTCTAAAGCTTTAGAGAGGAACAAACATCAATCAAAGGTGAGGGAACAAGACCTAAACTAATTGGATAATAACAAACTGTTTATTTTATTTATCCAATGCAATGATTGATTCTATGCTTGCTTGTTTGTAATGTGCATCTCACATGTCATCCAATATTACTACTATTTCTACTCATGCATATTTATTTCTATCTATTTATAACATGGTAATGATGATTCTAGGAATAGACATGTGATTGTATGTGTGATTAGTGTGTTGGATGTGACTAGAGCATCAGGGGGAGGACATAATATTGTCGTTCAGCCTGGTCACCAAACTCTAGCTCTGTCTCTACTCAAGTCTTGCCTACTGACATTGTCGTATCGCCATCACCTTAGCAGAACTATTATGTCATAGGACATCAGGGGAGGTGGTCTCGGATTGTGTGGTCTTTGACTCTGCCAAGGGGCCTTAGCTCTATCTCTATGGAAGTATTGAGGGATGCTCGAGTGATTCCTTGGATACATTAGATAGCATTAGGATTGGTTAATTGTGAGCTCAGTTTGCAAGCCTTCGCCAATAGGGACTTACATGTTGGTATGGGTAGTATAAGACCCATCCACTAACCCGGTCAAACCATGTTGTGCCAGGTCTTTCCATCATTTCTGGACCAAGTGGTCGTTTGAAGATGGATCACAAACCAGGTATGAGAATTGAGTTGAAAACACTGAAAACATACCTATGGTCGAATACCTGGATAGGTATGGTCGACCACAAGGAAGGAAAAAAAAATCTCAAACCATGAACCCTACGGTCGATGATTTTGACCCTACGGTCGATGGGTTCTGCGACCGTAGCCATCGACCGTGAGACCCCAGATTAAACTCCGAGTTTTGAAAAATTTCTTAAACTAAGGGATTGCTTTCCTAATTGAAAGAGGACTCTATATGGAGAGTTTTCCTCTATATAAAGGACGTCCCTCAGCCCTTTTTCACTTTTTTAGAACATTAGTAAACCCTAGAGAAAGAAAAGGAAGAGAAGGAGAAGAAGAAAAGGCTAAGGAGATGATTTGCTGAGAAGAGATTGGCTCTCTATCACATGCAAATGTATGAACCTAATCTCTAAAGATGTTAATTCTATGGACTAAGGATTTTATGGAGGATTGGGGATGTCAACCTATCATGATCTATGTGATTCCTTGAGTAATTTCCAAGGATAACCATGGGGGATGAGTTTGGTGATTAGAGTTGATAAGAAACTACTAATGATGGCCATAGGATGACCTTAGAATAAATTCAATTGAAGAGTAGAGGATTTGACCTAGGAAGAACTCGAATTGCATGTAGTCTATGACCAGAAATCTCAAGGTCGCAGCTACGGTCAACTATAGCATGAGCAGCCTGACCAGAGGATCGACCATAGGCATTCGGGAAGATCCAGAAATCATATGGTTATAGCTGGTAGCACCACATGCCATCGTAGGGGATCGACCGTTAGCAGTAAGGTCGATACAGTATGAGACCATAGGACCAATCAGACACCTATCAGTGCTCTGTTTCGATTTCCTACTACTGTAACATGTTATATATAAACCCTAACTTAAATTCATATAACTTTTAGGTTGTTAAATTGATTAAAAGAGAATTTCAAAACTTAGAAGGAGATCGAGTATTGCTAACAGGTGAGGGAACAAGACCTAAACTAATTGGATAATAACGATCTATTTATTTTTATTGAATCCAATGCCATGATTGATTCTATGCTTGTATGCTTGTAATGTGCGTCTCACATGTCATCCAATATTCCTTCTATTACTGTTCATGTATATTTAATTCCGTTTATTTATAACATGATGATGATGATGATGCTAGGAATAGGCATGTGAATGTATGTGTGTGGTTGGTGTATTGGATGCGAGTGGAGCATCAGGGGGAGGACGTAGAATGGTGGTCTTTGACCTCATCACCAGACTCTAGCTCTATCTCTACTCAAGTCTTGCCCACTAACATCGTCATATCGCCATTACCTTAGAAGAACTATTACATGGTAGGGCATCAGGGGAGGTGGTCTCGGACTGTGTGGTCTCTGACTCTATTGGGGGGGGGGCTTAGCTCTATCTCTATGGACGTATTGAGGGATGCTAGGGTGAGGCCTTGGATACATTATTTGGCATTAGGATTGGTTAGTTGCGAGCCCAGTTTGCAAGCCCTCGCCAATAGGGGCTTACTTGTTGGTATGGGTAGGGCATCAGGGGAAGTGTTGGCGGTGTTTGATCTGGACACTTTAGCTCTATCTCTATTCCATTATGGGTGCATGTGGGATGGAAATGGTGTTTGATCCATTGGGCTCACACACTCGTGTATAGAGGTGCGGGGACTACCAAACCTTTTTATAGCACATTGCAAACTTAAAAACCAGACCAAAGAAATAAATTGAATGCATGCATATGTTTGTTGCATTGTTTTATTTACTCACTGAGCCGTGAAGTTTGCTCACCCTTTCGACGTCGAATATTTTTAGTTGATGATGTAGGTCCTACTATTGAAGATATACGAATGCGTCGACGTATGAACACGTTGCCACCATGGATGTAGAAGCTGTTGAAGATGCATAAGATTCATCATGCGAGTGCAACTAGTGCATATTTGATTAGTTTAACTATATTTGATTAATGGAACATGTAATGGATTATTTACTTTTATGTTTTGAGTTTTGGAGATAATCAGATTAATTATTTATTACCATTGTTAGATACTTAGTTCATTATCTGTAAGACTTCCGCTTATTTATTTATTATCTCTGATTATTAATGTGCAATGTGTGTGTGGTTTGATATGGTGGGTACCACCTATACGAGATCCTGATTGAACCATTGGTTTATTAGCAGTTCATCACACCATTCCGGTTAGGCCAAAATTGGGGTGTGACAGGTAGGGCATTAGGGGAAGTGTTGGCAGTGTGTGATCTGGACACTTTAGCTCTATCTCTATTCCATGGTAGGGTGGATGTGGACTAAAATGGTGTTTGATCCATTGGGTGGGCTTATACACCCCTGTATAGAGGTTCGGTGGCATCCAATCCTTTTTATAGCACATTGCAAACTTGAAACCAGACCAAAGATATGAATTGAATGCATGCATATGATTGCACATTGTTTTGTTTGGTCACTAAGCCGTGATGTGTGCTCACCCTTTTGACGTCAAATATTTTTAGTTGTTGATGTAGGTTCCACTATGGAAGATTATATGAATGCGTCTGTAAGACCCACACTCCGTAAACCCGGTCTAAACCTTGGTTTTGTGTCGTAGCAGGTCTTCCGATCATCACCGAGCCAGACGGGATGAGCGGATGACAAACAGGTATGAAATCGGATCAAAGACGATCAAATATTCATCATTTTATGTTGACGGTCGATGGTACCGGTCGACCGGTCAGCTCTGCGCAGCTGAGTACGGAGATCCAGAATTGGATCTCTGTGGGTCCTATTTTCCTAAACCCTAATGCCTGAACCTTCCTAATCCTAATAGGGTTACTAAACCCTAATTCTAGTCTATAAATACACCTTAAACCTCCTCAAATCCTTTCCATTGTCCCTCACAAACTCTAGAGAAGAGAAGGAGGTTGGAAAGGAGAAGGAGCTAGGAAGAAGAAGGAGGTGCCGCCATTACCGTTCGACGACGCTCACGTTACGCTAGTCAACGGTAAGTGTTTTAACCATTCTTCTTACCCTATGACTTTAGGATAGTTGTGTGGGTGGATCAATACCATGCAAAGTAGGTATTGATCTAAAACCCTAAATTGGATATTAAACCCTAAGTTGCCGTCAAACCCGAGATTCGAGTTCCGAGATGATATTCATCGAAACGAGACTCGAATGAGTTGGGGATAACTCTAACTTAAAGCTTAGACTTAGAATGGATAGGAGAAACCCTGAAAATCCAAGGAGATCGATCGACGGCAGTGGAAAAACCAAGTGTATGGTCTTCCGGAGACATACCGGTCGACCATACCGGTTGCTAGTTTGCTCACAGAGCTGTAACCGGTATGTTGCGACTGGTCAGCTCTGAAAGGCTGGTTTTGGACTCTGTTGGTTTCCGACCAACGTGAAATCCTAAGAAAACTATTCTAATAAAACCCTAATAATATTGTAGGACTTTGTGACTTTCCGTTTGGATCTTACGACGTGGAGCAAGCTAACAAACGAGCGTCAGGTAAGGGAATCTGACCTAAACCTAATAATTAATGGACAGTAAATCTTTGTTATTAACACTGAATATATATGATGTGATGTTTGTGCATATTTACATTCCATCCTTTACTTTTAGTTATTATTATTGTTCATGCATTGATAGGATGTGATTGTTAAGCATGTGATTGTTTTTGTTAGTGTGTGGAGTGGGGCATGGGCCTGGGATCGCTCCTCACACTAGCACCTTTTGTAGTATTCTGTCTTAACATGCTTGGTACGGGTGGGGCATCAGGGGAAGGTCGTGGTACGGTGGTCTCCGATGTTGATGCTGGCCTGGCCATGGTTATGTGGCATTGTGGTCTCTGAGGTCGACGCTGGCTTATCCACGATGCTTTAGCGCTATCTCTATGCCGTAGGGAGTTATGTTGGGATAGGGTCTACCTGCGTTATGTATCTATCCTAGTGGGTTAGTTGCGGATAGGGCATCAGGGGAGGTGTGGGAATGCCTTAGCTCTATCTCTATGCCGTAGACGGCTGTACTGGGATAGAGCATACATTGATGACATATAGGATTGGTTAGTTGCGAGCCCAGTTTGTGAGCCCTGGCCAGTAGGGGCTTAGGTACTGGTATGGGTAGAGCATCAGGGGAGGTACGGGGGTATCTTAGCTCTATCTCTATTCCATGATGGGTGCATGTGGGCCAACGGGGGTGTGATCCATGAGGTGTCACACACTCGTGTATAGAGGTGCGGGGGCCACCAAGCCTTTCTATAGCACATTGCAAACTTAAACCAGACCACAGCATAAAATGATTGTTACTCAAGCATAATATTGTGAAACTGTCTGATTGTCTTACTGAGCTAAGTTGTGAGCTCACCCTTTGTATATACATTATTTTTAGATGTTGATGTAGGTTATACGGTGGATGACTATATGAACGCTCCGGCGTATGGTGATGTTGCTACTTTGGGTGTACAGGCAGGAGAGGACGAGCATGATGCTTCATGCGAGTGCCCTTTCTGCGTGTATCTTTGATTTGACTTTTATTTATTTCCATTATTTTTGGTTAGATTAAAGTGATGTAACGATATTATATTTATGTTTTGGATTTGAATAATTGGATACTTATTTAATTTATCAATAGATACTCAGTTCATTCTATTTTAAAGACTTCCGTTGTACTTTTTATATTCTGATTGTGGTTATGTGTAATGGTTTGTATGAGTGGACATGGCCTATTCGAGATCCTGGTGTGAACTGTTGGTTCAATGACGGTTCACTCACACCATTCTGGTTGGATCAGAATTGGGGTGTGACAACTTGGTATCAGTACCGGATTCAATCCGAATATCAAATGTTTCAACTGTCAACAAGTGGGTCATATTGCAAGGACCTGCACTCTACCTAGGAAGCAACCTCCCCAGCAAGGAAAAGTTTATGCGGTCACCACTGAAGAGGCAGACGCATCACCTGATGTGGTCACTGGTACGACTCTGTCCCTTACTATTTGGCTTACTATTTTCATTGTGTGTATGTGCATGTAGAACTAAGGGATAATAATAAAAATTTCAAGAATTATAAATGTAGCTGGTATACCTGCCAGAGTACTATTTGACTCTGGGGCCACGCACTCCTTTGTTTCTATTTCCTTTGGAAAGCGAATGGAGTTACCAATTAAGCACTTGAACCCAAGCTTGATAGTTCGCACTCCGCTAGGAGTCGAAGTGGCTTTGACTAAATATTATGGACCATGTACTGTATGTATTGAGGGCCGAGATTTAGAAGCAAGTCTAGTACTACTCGAGATGGCAGACTTTGATGTCATCTTGGGAATGGATTGGCTAGGCCATCATTCAGCTATCCTATTATGTGGTGAAAGAAAGCTTGTGCTTACAGACAAAAAGGGAAAGGAGTATAGCTTCACTGGGATCAAGCTATCTAGGAAGCGAAAGCTGATTCTCTCCGCCTAAAAGCTAAGAGATGCTTAGAGAAGGGGGGAGTGGGGTATCTAGTATCTGTAGTCGACATCACTGCTGAGGTGCCAAAGATGGAAGATATAGATGTGGTTCGAGAGTTCCAAGATGTATTTCTAGATGAGCTTCTAGGTCTACCATCGGACAGGGCTACAGAGTTTGTAATAGACCTTATGCCAGGTTTGGCGCCGGTGTCCAAAGCACCATATAGGATGGCCCTTACCGAGTTAAAGGAGTTGAAGACCCAATTACAAGAATTGTTAGATAAGGGTTTCATACGACCTAGTATATCGCCTTGGGGAGCACCTGTACTATTTGTCAAGAAGAAGGATGGAAGTGTAAGGATGTGTATCGACTATCGTGAGCTGAACAAGTTAACAATCAAGAATTGGTATCCTTTGCCTAGAATCGATGATCTGTTCGATCAATTGCAGGGTGCAAAGGTTTTCTCGAAGATTGATCTCTGATCGAGGTATCACCAACTGAAGATCAAGGCCGGAGATATTCCGAAGACTGCTTTCAGGATGAGGTATGGGCATTACGAGTTTCTAGTCATGTCTTTCGGGTTGACCAATGCTCCAGCGTCGTTCATGGAACTGATGAACCGAGTGTTTCATGATATGTTGGACACTTCGGTCATCGTATTCATCGATGAGATATTGGTCTACTCAAAGGACATGGAGACTCATACAATGCATTTGAGGGCAGTCCTACAATGGCTAAGACAAGAAAAACTTTATGCTAAGTTCAAGAAGTGTGAGTTTTGGCTGAAGGAAGTGGCTTTCTTGGGCCATGTAGTATTTGAAGACGGTATCAAGGTTGATCCAAGTATGATAGCTGCTATAGTAGGATGGGAAGCACCAAAATCTATTGCGGAGATTCGTAGTTTCCTTGGGTTGGCTGGTTATTATAGATGATTCGTGGAAGATTACTCCAGGATCGCTGTTCTACTCACTAGATTGACCAAGAAGGGAGAGAAATTCATATGGACAGATGAATGCGAGAAGTGTTTCCAGACTCTGAAGTCAAGACTAGTCTCTGCACCTATCTTGACCATCCCAGAACCAAGCGTACCGTTCACCTTTTATACGGATGCTTCAGGGTTGGGTATTGGGTGCGTATTGATGCAAGGAGAACAGGTGATTGCTTACACATCAAGACAGTTAAAAGAGCATGAAAAGAACTATCCTACGCATGATTTGGAGCTAGCAGCAGTTATACATGCAATCAACACTTGGAGACACTACTTGTATGGTGAGAAGTTTCAGATCAAGTCAGATCACAAGAGCTTAACTTATCTTTTCACTCAAAAGGATATGAATATGAGACAGAGGAGATGGCTGGAATTGTTGAAAGATTATGATTGTGACATCCAGTATCATCCGGGTAAAGCAAATGTGGTGGCTGATGCCTTAAGCAGAAAGTGGGCATTGAAACCTGAGGCCGGGCCAAGTACAAATGCTGCATTGTGTGTTGTAGCCTCAAGTTCAATGGAAATTGATGAAGAATATATAATAGAGACTGCAGAATATCCAGTTGAGCAAGGTTTAATTCATAAGTTCACCATGATGTTTGCAGCTTTGAAGATCTCACCGGATCTAGTTGATGAAGTCAGGGTAGCAATCCTACAGGATCCACATCTCAAGACAGTACAAGAAGACCTAGAGAAGGGTACGAGCAATCCTGACTTTATCTTGGATTCAGACAAGGTACTCAGGTATCGTGGACGGTTATGTATACCTGAGAGTGAAGACTGCAATATCAGAGATCGAGTTATGACTGAAGCTCATTACACTCCATATTCGGTACATCCAGGAAGTATCAAAATGTACCATGATTTAAGAAGACTATATTGGTGGAGGGGTATGAAAGAAGATATAGCTCGTTTCGTGTTCCAATGTCTGAATTGTCAACAAGTTAAAGCAGAAAGGCAAAGACCCGCAGGTTTACTACAGCCATTATCGGAACCTGCATGGAAGTGGGATTGCATTACCATGGATTTCGTCACTAGCCTACCTTTGACACCAAGGTCAATGGATGCAGTTTGGGTTATAGTCGCCCGACTCACCAAGACAGCTCGATTTATTGCGGTTAGACCTCAGTATACCATGGAGAAACTGGCCAAGTTATATGTTGATAATATAGTCAAACTTCATGGCGTTCCAGAGAGTATAGTATCTGACAGAGATCTCCGTTTTACATCAAAGTTCTGGGAAGGATTACCGAAAGCTATGGGAACCAAGTTGAAGTTTGGTACAACTTTTCACCCTCAGACGGACGGACAGTCAGAGCGAACTATTCAAATTTTAGAAGATATGCTCCGAGCTTGTGCAATAGATTTCAAGGGAGCTTGGGATGAGAAGCTATCACTTATCGAGTTCGCTTACCACAACAATTATCAGGCTACAATTCAGATGGCCCCATATGAAGCACTCTATGGAAAGAAGTGTCGTACACCTCTGTTATGGAACGAGGTGGGAGAAAGAAGAATTATAGGACCGGAGTTTGTTGAAGAAACTTGCCAAGTGATTGATAAAATCAAGGAGAGAGTAAAGACAGCTCAAGTTCGACAGAAGCATTATGCGGATAATCAACGTCGAGATCTGGAGTTTGCAGTGGGTGACAAAGTATTCTTGAAGGTATCACCGGTGCAAGGTCTGAAACGGTTTGGTAAGAAGGGGAAGCTATGCCCCAGGTATGTGGGACCATATGAGATATTGACCCGACGTGGTAATGTAGCATATCAATTGTCTCTACCACCATCTATGTCAAGCGTTCATAACGTGTTCCATGTATCATTATTGAAGAAGTATGTCAGAGATCCATCGCACATCTTGACCGCTAATCCCCCAGACTTGACTGAAGACTTAACATTCGAAGTGGTGCCTGTGATGCTCTCAAGTCGAAAAGTACAGCAACTTCGAACCAAGGATATCCATTATGTGAAGGTGCATTGGAGAAGCCAAAATGTCGAAGAAATTACTTGGGAAGAGGAGGGCGCGATGAGGAAGGAGTATCCTAACCTTTTCGACGATCAAGGTACGTTCAAATTTCGAGGCCGAAATTTCTTTTAAGGGTGGGGGAGTTGTAAGACCCGCATTCCGTAAACCCGGTCTAAACCTTGGTTTTGTGTCGTAGCAGGTCTTCTGATCATCACCGGGCCAGACGGGACGAGCAGATGACAAACAGGTACGAAATCGGATCAAAGACGGTCAAATATTCATCATTTTATGTTGACCGATCGATGGTACCGGTCGACCGGTCAGCTCTGCGCAGCTGAGTGCGGAGATCCGGAATTGGATCTCTATGGGTCCCATTTTCCTAAACCCTAATGTCTGAACCTTCCTAATCCTAATAGGGTTACTAAACCCTAATTCTAGTCTATAAATACACCTTAAACCTCCTCAAATCCTTTCCATTGTCTCTCACAAACTCTAGAGAAGAGAAGGAGGTTGGAAAGGAGAAGGAGCTAGGAAGAAGAAGGAGGTGCCGCTAACCAGTAAAATCATCCATGAAAACTTCTATAATGTTCTCTACATAATCAGAAAAAATGCTAACCATACACCTCTGGAATGTGGCTGGGGCGGTGCAAAGACCAAACGGCATTCGTCAGTAAGCAAAGGTACCAAATGGGCAGGTGAATGTCGTTTTCTCCTGATCTTCAGGTGCAATCACAATTTGATAGTAACCTGAGTAACCATCAAGAAAACAATAGTGCGAACGACCTGCTAACCTCTCCAACATTTGATCGATAAATGGAAGAGGAAAGTGGTCTTTACGAGTTGAAACATTCAATTTCCTATAATCAATACAAACACGCCACCCATTTTGTATCCTAGTAGGGATTAACTCATTATTTTGATTCTTAACAACAGTTATGCCCGTCTTTTTAGATTGCACCTGAAACGGACTTTCCCACTTACTATCAGAGATAGGATAGATAATTCCAACATCAAGGAGCTTTAATATCTCCTTCTTCACAACTTCCATCATAGGAGGGTTGAGTCTACGCTGTGCTTCTCTAATCGGTTTGGCTCCCTCCTCAAGAAGTATGTGATGCATGTACATGGCCGGGCTGATTCCCTTAATGTCGGCTATTGTCCACCCAATGGCTGTCTTATGGTCTCTCAAAATTCGAATGAGTTTCTCCTCTTGTAGCTTGGTCAAGTCCCTTGCTATTATCATAGGTAACGTCTCATTGTCTCCTAAGTAGACATATTTGAGATGGTCTGGAAGTGGTTTCAGCTCAACGATAGGTGCCTGCACAATGGAAGGTAACAACCTTGTATGAGATATAGGCAACTCAATGTGAGCAACATCATATCTTTTTGGAATTGGAGGTAAGACCTGCAATGCCATCAACATCTTCTCTAATTTAGCATTTAACACAAATTCTGAATTGAAATCCATGATATTCAAATGTTTGCTAATGGCCACCATCAACTCATCTTCACCATTTAATTCAAAAACTTGTTGTACCATAGAATCAATTATATCAATAGCAAAAACAGAATTTATATCACTAGGATACCTCATAGCCTCAAAAATATTAAAGTGAACTATCTTGCCATCAAATTCCATAGATAAGGTACCATCATGAACATCTATTTTTGTTTTAGCAGTCTTTAAAAATGGTCTACCCAACAAAAGAGGTGTAAAATTATGAGATGAGTCATCCTCCATTTTTAATACATAAAAATCAGCAGGAAATACCAATTCATTAACTTGAACTAACACATCCTCAATCACACCTTCAGGATATACATTTGATCTATTAGCTAATTGAATAGTTACACCAGTTTCTTTTAAAGGTTCTAGATTTAATGAAACATATATTGAATAAGGCATGACATTAATTGATGCTCTTAAATCTCACATAGCTTTATTGAAATTGGTGTTACCTTTTTTGCATGGGATAGTGAATGTACCTGGGTCTTTACACTTAGGGGGAAGCTTCCGTTGAATAACGGCTGAGACATTTTCACCCATACTTACCTTTTCATCTCCTTTCAATTTTCTCTTGGATGTGCACAATTCCTTAAGAAATTTAGCATACCGTGGCACTTGTTTAATTGCTTCAATAAGAGGTATATTTATCTCTACCTTTCGAAAATCTCCAACATCTCCTTTTCTTTTTCTTCCTTTCTAGATTGAGCAAACCTGCTAGGAAAAGGAGGTTGAATAGGAATAGAGGAAATAGAAGGTTTAGAGTTTACCCCAGATGAGAAAATAAATGTCGGAGCTGATTTTGAGGTCTCTTTCTATTTTTCCTTTTCTATATTCTCCATTTCTTTTCCACTTCTCAAGATTATGGAATTTGCATTTTCCTTCGGATTCACCATCGTTTGCGAAGGTAGCTTTCCCGAGCCTCGAGCCTCTAGTCTACTCATTGAAGTGGCCAGTTGGCTTATTTGAGTCTCCAAGTTCTTTATACCTGCCCTTGTTTCCTGTTTAAATTGTAATGAATCATTGGCAAGTGTTTTAACAATATCTTCCAAGGTCATACCTGAACTTTGCAGGTGCTTGTTGTCTAGATTGAAAAGGTTTTTGGCCTTGTTGATACCCATACTGACGATTGGGGCCATCTTGATCACCATAGCTGAGATTTGGGTGATTCTTCCATCCCGGATTGTAAGTATTTGAGTATGGATCGTACTTACGTTGAGGTTGTCCTGGAAATCCACCCACAGCATTTGCTTGCTCTGTAGATTCCTCTTGAAGCGTGGGACACATATCAGTTGGGTGTCCCGTGATGTAGCAAATTCCACAAGTTTGAATCTGTTGTACCTTATCCACAGCCAATTGACGAACAAGTGAAGACAATTCTACAATTTTTAATTCAAGAGAAGAAGTGCTTACCTCATTAACCTTGTTCGATGGAGGGTCATTTCTTACACCAAATTGCTGAGAGTTAGCAGCCATATTTGCAATCAAATTACGGGCTGCCCTTGAAGTTTTATCCACTAATGCTCCTCCACTCGCTGCGTCAATCATACCCCTATCAGTATGAGAAAGCCCTTCGTAGAAGTATTGAATGAGTAATTGCTCACTAATTTGGTGATGAGGGCAGCTGGCGCAAAGCTTCTTGAATCGCTCCCAGTATTCATGAAGTGTTTCTCCATTATATTGCCTAATACCGTAGATTTCCTTTCGAATATTGGTTGCCCTTGAAGCTGGAAAATACTTTTCCAAAAAAAGCCGTCTCATCTCATTCCATGTGGTAATGGATCCTGATGGCAAGTAATAAAGCCAATCTTTTGCATTGTCTGCTAATGAGAATGGAAACGCCTTCAACTTGATTTGCTCCTCAAAAATTTCGGTTGGTTTCATGCTCGAACATACCACATGGAATTCTTTTAGATGCTTGTGTGGGTCATCACCTACAAGACCACGAAAAGTAGGAAGGAGATGGATTAGACCAGATTTATGTTCAAAGGCAACATCGGGATTAGGATACTCGATGCAGAGTGGTTATTGGTTCAGATTAGGAGCCGCTAATTCCTTAAGAGTGCGGTTGTTGTTGTCTGCCATTTCTTCAAAGTCTGAATTACTAGTGCTGTCAGATGCTAAATCAATGGCTACATTTAAGAATTTTTTGTTGTATTTCTACTTTCTCTCCTTAGCTTGTGCAGAGTTCTTTCTATTTCTGGATCAAATTGCAACTCTCCCAAATGAGAAGATCGGGTCATTCACTTAAGAGAACAAGCAGATAATAAAAAAATCAATTAAATAACCAAACAAATCAATTTAATCAAAACAGTCCCCGGCAACGGCGCCAAAATTTGATGCGTGTTGAGCGCTCAAATTAAATTACCTTACTTTAAAACGTAGATAGTAGCAAGTAAGGGTCGAACCCACAAGGATTGTATGATCAAGATTAAAATGTTTAATTATCCTAAAGAGAGAAAAAAAAAAACAAATGAAAATAAAATAAGACTCAGAAAGTAACCAATTATTGTACTAAAACAAATTCTGATTAATCTTATTAGCACAACTTCATTGGCTATTCTATGTATGGAGGGGGGTATGTTTGCAGTAGAAAAGAACAATAATTAATTATCTAAAATGTAAGAATAAAGAGCAAGGTAATACAAATATCAAAGATTAATCGGTCAAAAGGATACTTACACCATCTTCATAAACTTGTTCATCGACATAAAGGATAATCAATTCCAATTGAATAATCAATCAAGAAAATTAGGACTAGGCCTAAAATCCTTAGTCTTTCCTTAAGATTGGCCTATTAAAAGATAGCTTATTAATAGCACCCTTACTCTTAAATCAATCTCAAGACTAGGCTCTCGATTTGATTCAGGAATAACAATAACAATTGGAAAGACGATTGAAATTAAACGTTAAGCACACACCAGTGTGGTTTAATTATTTTAATCTGATTTCTCCTAGGAATATAACATTAACTTGTCCATTAACATCAATCCCTATTGCCACTGACATAGAATCAATTGATAGCAATTCAATTCTAATATAACAATTGATTAAATAAATAAATCAATTAGTAGTACTCCTAATCAACCCATTCATCAATCATTATACACATAAATTGGAAGAAAAACAAATATTCAATTAAAAATCAATAAATAAAAACAAGCCTCACAAGTTTACAATGATGGCTTCAGCTCCGTCTAACCAAAGATAAGAAAGTTAGCCACACATGACTTCTTCAAGAACACAAAAGAAAGAGAGTTGTTCTTCAGCCATTGTCTTCTTTCTCAATCACTCTTGAATGCTCTTTACATAGGTTTTACATTGTTTAAATAGCCAAAATACAAGACTAAAATTGGTATGCCTAGATTTGACAATCTTATTACATGGAAATAAAAATTAAACAAAATCTTCATTCCTAGATTAGATAAAAATCATTCTATTATTAAACAATTGTCACCCCCAAATCTACTAAATTTTGTAAGATTCTATAGTTGTGTATATTCTCCTCAAGATTTCCAATAATCAATCAAGGCTTTCCAATAGTGAACCTTCCGTGTGTAGCAACCTTCCTTCTCTGGTTTAGATTTGGATCAATTTCCAGATTAGATTTTAAAACCACATTTGGAAGCCCAAACAAACTCTTTTCATGTCAGAATCCTACATGAAATTCAAAACGTTATTATTAAGAGTACTAGAATTTTTTCATCTTTTATTAATTAATTAACAAGATTTCTAAAATATACCAAACTCATAAAATAAATTCTATTAAGCTCAATAAGTTATAAAACACCCTAAAAAATCATAATGCAAAAGGAATAAAAAATATAAAATTATACACTTATCACCCACAAATGAACCCAAGGATTCCCATCTCCAAACCAACCAATAAAATTAGGATTTTAGAGTTCAACACCCACTTAAACTCCTACTCTGTCACTTGGATCCACCTCACAATTTCCCACCCTAACTATGTGTCCCACTTCTAAGGGAGACTCTAATGGGATACCCATATCAGACTCCTTTCTCTTATGAGTCCCATTATTCACAAGAAAACTCTAACACATTTTTAAGAGAGAGAGAGAGAGAGTCAACGAGGAAGAGAAGCTTGGAACAACATTTATATTAACAACCATTAACACTGATCATCGCTTTGCACCACCGCTTGATCTATTACAAGTAGCTCTCTTAGTAATTGCAACTTAGTATTGTATGTAAAATGATCTAGTGGCTAAATTCTTAGACTAATATACCTTGACGGAACTCCATTCACCATTAATGGTTGAGCATAGAATCGTCCTTTAAACCTCAAGATGACCTTCACACTCAAATGATTCAGGGTAGATCTTAAACCTACCATTAGGTTTAAATCAGGCATAGTAATGCCAAGACCTAGGACGAACGCTCGGAAGAGACTTTATAAAGCCATATAATGAGGGGTCCATCTAATGGGGGACTCCGATCAGAAGCACCACCAACGGACTTCCACCAACGAAATCCAAAGACATGACCGGCTAAGGACAGAATGCCTAGAATTTTATGTTATGACTTAGACAACTAATTAATACTCGTACACACTGTACAGGTATCAAGTACCAAAGTGGTACAACTTCATGCAGTGTGATAAATCATAAGTTCAAACCCTCAGGTGAGGAATAAAACCCTGATTAATTTTTAAAGTGTTTCTGATATTGCATATGCATGTGTAACATGCTTGTTGTGAATAACATATCATCCAATAACTATCACTTTTGCATGCATTTGCTTATATGTGTGATTATTGTGAATATATGCTTTGTTGCTTGGTGGAAAGTGGTGAAAGGTTCGAGGACTGCCGAATCCGACCTACCAGGCAAACCCCTTGCCATGCATTTCCCCAATGTCCTAGTGTGATGACATCATTTAGAGGGGGAAGCAAACAGATTGGGACTTCTGCTGGGAATATTGTGGGGATACATATGATGTCATATAGGATTGGTTAGTGACAGAACCCATTTGTGCAACCATAGCCAGTAGGGGTTAGGTACTGGTATGTAATGAGGGATGAGGGAAAAGGGTCGACAGTGGTCGTTGGAGCATTACTGGCTGGACTTTTGTCCTATCACCATTCATAGAGGAAACGCATGGCTTCACCAGGGCTGTTGGAGCAAGCTGATGAGTGTCCATTTTCTCCTATACATGGAGGTTATGGTCAACTCTGGTGAATGTGACCAAGCCTTACCATAGCATTTACTATGCATTTTTCTAGACCCTTATGTGTCCATTAATCTATCATGCATTTACTTGTTTGTTTGTCTATTTCTCACGAGCTCAAGTTAGAGAGCTCACCCTCGCGATCGCCATTTTTTTAGTTGGTCTTGCAGATACTTACGTAGGGGATCAGACGAACATCCCAATAGCTTCCACTTCGGTATCACTAGAGGTTAAAGCGAAGGAGATGGAGCAAGGTGATGCTAAATCATCACATGACATGGACGTGAAGGACTAGCAAATGGATCGTTCGACTTTGACTTTTAGTTGATTTAATATCGTTGTTATTTATTTATTCATTTGGACCTGCTAATATGGGCTATGTCTAAGAATCCTTTTTTATGATGTGAAGAACAAAACACAGTACTTGAACCAATGTTATTTAATATTTAATTATTAATAGAGCTCAATTTTATCCTATTATTTTCACTATGATAGTCATTCTGATTTTTGCCTATATGGCATTTGGTTTGGGCTTGGTTGAAGGTTAATGCACTCGGAGCATTGATTTTGGGTTGGACCACGACTAAATGTTCAGTTGGTCCATCATATTCCAATACTTTACATATTGGTATGGTTTGGGGTGTGGCACATGATCATCCCAAATCAAGTGGGACCCATCCTTGACTGTGTTGGAGTGTTTGTTGACAACCTTCAAGCCTCCTCTATCGCTTTTTCACTTAAAGTAGGTCTCTCAAGGGAGGAATTGCAATGCAACTCAAACTCTTGGATAACTCCCTAATAAAAACACTCTAAGAACCCTAAATTGAGAACATTAAAAACTCTAACACGTTTTAGGAGAGAGAGAGAGAGAAAGAATTGGAGCAAGACTGAAGGAAGAAGAAGAAGAAGAACCACTATTGAAGGTCCTCCCTCAAGCTTGTTACTATAACTACACTTAGCATAAGCTATAAGGTAACCTCTAGACTATTCTTTTCATACTTAGAACGACCCTATGATGATCCTATGAGGTAAGACCCAACCTCTGATCATGTTGGAATAAAATTTCAGTAGCTATTAATGAACATTAAGATGTAATTGCTTACTAATGCTTATAATGGTTAAACTGATGTAAAGGTGTGAATGTTAGTCATGATAATGGATTATAATATTGAATTATGGGTGGGAAGTGGTCATTAATGTAGTACAGACCCTTAAAAACCCTCTAGGATAGCTCTCGACCCCATGCCATGGAGATTGGATTAAATCAGTGTCAGTTTGAGCTCATTAGTATGAGCTGGTCGACAAGGGCGGTCGATAAAATTGACCTGATCGACCGCCCCTGCTATCATCAACTGTCCGAGCTACAGAGAGGTGCAAACTTAGTATTTTCAATCCCAATTGAGCCTCCGGGCTAAGTTGACTAGTCCACACCTCAAGAATGATGTAATGAACATTATAGAATGATTGGTTTGATTGAAATGTATCCACAAGTGTGTAAGCACATACGGTTACATAATCGACATTCACAGTCGATAACCATACTTGCATATAAACTATGGGAATAGGATTTTATCCTAACCAATGGTTGAAACCTGTCATAGAACCATTGTAAAAGTGATCCTAAAGATGTGCAAGCCTCTGGAATCAAAATTGACCAAATTACCTAACCAGTTAACGAAATGAGTTTGATCGACCACCTCAGCTGATTAACCACCTCCATTGACCAACTGTTAACAATAAGCCTGTTTTGGTTAAATCTTCAACCAAGGATCTTGAGACTTGACCAACTAACCCTAGGACATGTTCCTAAGACTAATGAGGATACCTTAGAGCTATTATACGCATGACTAATCAATCATAAGTAATAATTATACATTGATTGCACTAGGTAAGCTAACGTAGGAAAACAGGAGAAGGACTCTGTCTACTATAGTGTACGGATTAGTTCACCAGTTACAAGTGAGGGATTAGCTTTGTTTTACTTTCTTGTTTTTTATGCACATGTGCTTGCTACTTGTTTGGATTACTGTGTGATAACATATCATCCAATAACTGTGATAACTATTCATGCATTGTTGCATATTTATTAACTCTATATTGGATTGGTAGATTATGAATTTTTTTGATAGCATGTGGATGTTTGATAACATGATTGTTTTTCATTCGCTTGTGTCCTAGTGGATCCTATTGGCTAGAATGGGACAGTTTATCTTAGTCCATTAAGCTAGGATATGGATACCTGCATTAGTAATATTCTTGGTTTAGGTTTGAATATCCCGTGACAAGCAACTCTTGCCAATAGGGGTTTAGGTATTGGTATAGGCTTATGTATAGGCCAAACATGGGCTTGAATTCTTTCATAACTGGAGAAGGGTTCTAGACATGGGCTGGGCACCAGCCTCTAGTGTCTCAAATGAGAGCTAAGGATGAGTCCAGTTTAAGTGCTTGTATGATGGACCAGGAGTGCCCGAGATAAGTAAAGTAACGCTTACTACTGTGATGCCAGGAGAAAGCCTATGATGGGCTAATGCTGGTATGATGCCAGGTCGGTGTACTTGGGTTGTATCTTCATTCTTTAGGTAGTTTCACATGCGATTTGATTGAGTGTGTTGCATTCACCTCACTCGTGCTTAAGTGTTCATTACCAGGATTTAGGTGTGATGTGACTTGCGCATGTCAGTTCACAAATCATATAAACCTTAATAAACTATCATGCATTTTGTGCTTGTATGTGCTAGTTTCTCACTTAGTATGTGGATTGCTCACCCCTTGTACGTATAAATTTTTAGATTATTTTATAGATAATGATTTAGCTAATAATAAAGTGATTGAAGAAGAAGTATCTGATAAATCATTTGCATGATTCTTCGCGTGAATGCAATGATTGTATCTATGGTTGAGAGATAAGCGTTATAGAAAAGAAGATGTCTCTATTTGAGAGAAAGACTTTATTAAGACTTATTTAAATTTGAATTTAGTTATTAAATCTATTTCGGGGCACTGTTTGACCCGTGATGGTTTTATTTAAGTATTAGGTATTTGATAGTATTTTATTTATGTCATGGTTTCCAAACAGATAAACTTTTATGAATATATCTATTATGGTTAGACATGGTTTCTAGTTCTAGTTATTTATTTTCGCTATTATTCTGATTTTACCTCTAATATTCCCATTAGTCTGTGTTGTGATTGATGGAAGATTTGTGTAATGTAAGTATTGTGAACGGATTCTATTATGGAAGTACTTACACTATGAGGAACCCATGGTCATACCAAAACGCCATGGTTTTGGGTGTGACCAAAGTTGGTATCAAAGCAGTTTACCTTACATTACATGCACAACTGCTATCAGATGAGTCTAACCAAAGCCAGTTAGGATTAAATAAAACAAATAATAAGCACTTGTTGTTTGAAAGCATAGCATAAACTTTAAAAAGAACATAATATACTAATACACAAACATCTCGATTCACATTACAAAATGATGTTTAATGCAAAAGACAATACAAACCACAATCCAGTCTATTACTCTACCAATAAAAGAAAAGAAATACATCATCAAAAGGTAAAAACAAACTATGACTAAAAGAAATGAAAATATTTCCACTACTGGTAAGACTACTGATACCGCCTGAATGAGGAAAGACAAACCCAGTAACTCTCATAGCCTCTTGCATCTACTGAATGTCATGGGTAAGTCTCTGAACGATGGCATACAGATCTCTAATAGTTGGCTCAGGAACTATAGTCGTAGGACTGCGAACCTTTGCCGATGCTGGTGAAACACCTCTGCCCTCAACGATAGGTGTACCCTACTGCTAAGCACCCTCCGCATCATCTGCATCATCGTCGTCACCCTTTGCCTCATCATCACTACTAGCAGAATCCATTGGAACATCCTCTGTCTGTGCACCCTCTGCAGCCATCACCGTAGCGTTAATGGGTGGCTCTTCCCCTGCAACTCCACCAAAAGCGATAGGAAAGATACCTAGTGGTAGTGTAGCCTCTAACTCATCATTGCTAAGGACCGCATCCTGTAAACCTCGCATGTTTCCCAGTGCATGCCAACCAAGGTCCAAAGAACTGACATCTTTACCCCCTCGTCAGCTTATCTACACCCAACTCCCTAAAAAGCTGCATAAGCAGCCTTCCATATGGCAAGTTCCTCTCGTTGCCATCATCCTCATCAGAATGTAGGGCTAGCATAGCTGGTAATGAGTACGGACACAGTATGTCACATACTCATTGAAACTTGCTATTGCCTCTCTATGCTTGCTCCTGGGAATGATGTTATGCTGAATGATCTGGTTGTATACCCATGAAAGTGGTCTATACCAGGACTCTACATGTTTCTATCCTGGTATTCTCAACATAAGAGTAGAAGATGAAGACCCCAGCCTGGCATATACTCAATCGCCTACCACAGAAATATGAAGTAACTCCACCAACTAACACACATCAAATGAGATATCCACCCCATGAACTCTACTGGATATCCTCAAGCCCAAATCTAGATTCTCATCCTCAAGATTAGTCTCCACCCTGAGATTATAATAGAAAAGTCTGACCAAATTAGGTTTGGTAACAAACTTATACCTGAGGACCAGTGCCCAGCCTAATGTAGTGAAAACCTCGCCTATGGTAAAGCACCACAATTGGTCGTAGTCTACAAATCTATCAGACTCGATAAGAATACTCTCAATTCTAAGCTAAGCATCCAGATTAGAACAAGAACAAAATTTGAAATCGTCAAAAGCTTGTGATGTAACCATTTTGCTACAAAACACACAAGAATGGAAATTTGTGTAAGGAATTAAGTTGATTAAAGTGTTAGACGAATGAACAATATTTATAGAGAATGAATTAATGAGAAACCTAGTAATTGAAGCTTCATTGGAAAATTCGATAAAAATTCATCGAATAACTGACATGAAAATATGGAATACATACCGACACATGAAAATGAGATTCTAAATGGCTAGAAATATTCTAGACATGTCATAGAAGAACTTTTTTTATGATTTGAAGCATTGAAAATTGGCAATTATTGATTGGAAGTAAATTTGATGATTTTGGGAAAAGCCGATATGGGAAAACTTGAAGTTAACAAATATGAGAAGATAATCATATTTGATCAGTTATAAACATCCTAGCAACTCTTATATGTGATTTACAACAAGTTATAGCAAGTTACACGAAGTAAATAAGAGTTTAATTGAATGCCTATTATACCAAACCAAAATGGGAAAAATTTGATAAGTAACTGATATGCATACCTTAGATGTTGTTTGAACTTTAAAATATGTTGGGAATGGGTATGTTTGACCTAGAAAGTGATTTGGGATAGTTACTAACCCTTCTCTCCCTTTCCTCCTTGTTCAAATTGAGAATGAGAGTGAAAAATGTAACTCATGGCCACATTTAAACACATTTTCGAGTCAGCCGGCTAATGAAATCGATCTAATTGACCACCTAATTTGAACGAGCACCTCGATTGACTGCATGCTGACAAAAAGCTATATTTGGGTTGTTTTTGGAATTTTTTATTTATCATGAAACCCATTGTTACATGTTCTAACTTGGTTATGAAGTGATTTTAAGGATTAATTTTATTAAGAGCCATTGACTAGTGTAATCCTAGTACTCGTAACCGTCTGCATAGTCAAGACACCCCTCAGATAAGTATTCAAGGTGCTTTAGAGAATACGCCTTTGTCTCCTGCTGCTACCAATAATGTTCCACCTCCTCCACCACCTCCTGTGAGGACTATTGCTAACCTAGCAGCCATCATAGGAAACCCTGCAAGGACAATAGAAAAACAGCAACAACAACAACTGCAACAACAATAGGTGATGAATAACCTGATTGCAGCTTTGTGTCAAGCCCCTATGCAACCCAGTGTTCCTCTTACACCGGTAGCCACTCCTACTAATGCAAATACTATGCCAATACCTCCTGTACTAAATGTGACTGTGCCAACCACCACCAATGTTCATCCTACAGGTTTTCCATAGCCATCCCCATTGTCAACATAGGAAGGCTTGTTGCTCTGTTTTTGACTAAAGCCGCCCAGGCTGAATGCTCTAGAGTGTTGGAAAGGTTTCAAAAGATGAAGCCATTAAAATTTACCAGAGTGGGAGAAAACCCACTATAGCTTGCAGTCTAGATGCAATCTATTAAAAAGTGCTTCAAGATGATGGTATCAATTGATGAACAACGAATTCTCTATGCAAGTCACAAGATGGAAGGTGAACCCTATACTTAGTGGGAATCGAACCAGACGATTCTCGCATCTCTGAATCCTATTGTGACTTGGGCTATGTTTAAGGACGCGTTCTTCAACAATTACTTCTCTAGAAGTATCCGGGACAAGAAAGAGATCAAATATCTGAGTCATTACCAAGGCCCAAAGATTGTTTAAGAATATCAAATTGAGTTTGAGTTACTCTTCTATTTTGCTCCTGCCTGCATGCATACCGAAGAAGCCAAGGCAAGGAAATTTTTAAAGGTCTTCAAGGTGCAATTCAAGCTACTGTTGAGACTCGAGGACATACTAGTTCTGCTGAGTGCATTCAAACTACTAAAGTCATTGAAGAAGCTCTCAGAGATAGTAATCAAGTGAAGAATGGTTTTGGCAAAAGATTTTCTACCACAACTAACAAGAAGATCTCCAAGAAACCGTTCCAGGGCAAGTTCAAGAACAAGAATGTTGTCACTACCAAGCCTGCTACCAAGCTTCTTACAAATACCACTCCTACCAGACCAATTAAGTGCTTCAATTGTCAATAAGTTGGTCAAATCCAGTCTAATTGCCCCAAGCTCGCAAATGCTCAATAGGGCAAGGTTTTTTCTATGTCAACTGAAGAAGCAGAGAAAACTCCTGATGTAGTGACAGGTACTTTAAATTCAAGTAATTTGATTTTTCAATACTACTGCATGCTTATATATGTATTAATGCATAAATTATACACGCTAGGCACTCTTAGGATATCCGATCACCCGGCTCGAGCTCTCTTCGAGTTTGGAGCCACTCATTCATTTGTGTTTCTTGAGTTCGTCAAGAAGCTATCCTTATCTGCTTAACAGTTAGTATCTGAATTGGTTGTTCGAACCCCCTTAGGACTAAAAGTAGTACTGACAGAGTACTATGGCCCATATCAAGTAAAATGAAAAGATAAAAATCCAAATGTTAATTTGATCGAACTCACAGATTTTGATACTATCTTAGGCATGGATTGGCTCTCTACCCACTGAGCCAGTGTGCTTTATCCTGAAAGAAAGATTCTTTTCCAACTAACCAATGGAAAAGCATTCGAATTTGTTGGAGATAAGCTTAGAAAGGGTAAAAAGTTATTTATATCTGTAATGCATGCCTGCAAGCTATTGCAAAAAGTTTGCATTAGATACTTAACATCTGTAATTGAAACTATCGTAGAGATACCAACCATTGACCAAGAGTTTTGAGATGTTTTTTCTAAAGATTTAACTGGTTTGCCTCTTTATCGTGAAACTGAGTTCATGATTGATCTTGTTCTAGGATTAGCTCATGTATCTAAAGCCCTATACAGGATGGTGCCCTTTGAGTTAAAGAAACTGAACTCCAAGAACTGTTAGACCAGGGATTCATAAAATCAAGTATCTAGCCTTGGGGTGCACCAGTTTTGTTTGTCAAGAAGAAAGACGAAAGTATTCAACTGTGTATTGACTATCGTGAGCTAAATAAACTTACTATCAAGAATCAATATCCTTTGCCCGGGATCGATAATCTATATGATCAGCTTCAAGGAGCCCAAGTGTTTTCCAAGATAGGTCTCCAATCTGGATATCATCAATTGAAGATTTGAGAATGCGATATACCAAAGACTGCTTTTAGGACTTGTTATGGACACTATGAGTTCTTAGTTATGTCTTTTGGATTGATAGTTGGGTGTCGAATACACCAAATTAATTATGTATTTCCTTACTAACCTAATTAATAAACTATAAATAGGGTAAGCAAAGGTTGATCCCACAGAGAGTAATTTGATCAAGATTTATATTATATTCAAACTAAATATACTAATTAATGATAAGCAAACACAATAACGAAGGGGGGTTTTGGTTGGTTGAATTAAACTCAAAGTAAACAGATATAATTTAAATGAAAAAATAATTAGAGAGAAAGAATTCAGTTCCTGGTTCAATATCTACCCACACATGTAATAGGTAAAATTCATCGCAACGCTTGTAAGAGCCGTACTCCATGAACCCGATCTAAACCTTTCATTCATGTCGTAACAGGTCTTCCAATCATCACCAGGCCAGACGGGATGAGTGGATGAAAATCAGGTATGAAAATGGAACTCAAAGTATGATATATTTCATATCGATCGATGGTACCGGTCGACCGGTATAGCCTGTGCTACAAACCACTTAGATCCGAAAATCAGATCTTTGCGGGTCTCACTTTCCAAATTCTGAACCGAAGGACTTTCCTAATGTTAAGAGCCTCTTATAAACTCAACCCTAGCCTATATAAGGACTCCTAAACCTCCTAAAATCCCTTTCATTGATCCTCACAAACCCTAGAGAGGAGAAAGAGATTGAAGAAGGAGAAGAAACTAGGAAGGAGAGAGAAGAGCCACCATTGCCGTTGGACAAAGAACACATTATCGTAAACCAACGGTAAGTGCTTAAACCTTCCTCTAAGTTAAGTTTTCTAGAATGTTTAGTCATGATTGGATCAATACCATGCAAGGCGAGGTATTGATCTAAACCATATTTTACCGTCAAACCCTAATCTAGTCGGTAAACCCTAGATTTAAGTTCTAGGTTGAAAATCATCGAAACTAGGACTTGAATGGAGTTAGAAACAACTCTAACTCAGTGCTCAGACCTAGAATATGTAGGAGAAACCCTAGAATCAATAGGGGGTGACCGACGGAAGACGAGAATTGGGTGTATGGTCTTCCGGAGACATACCGGTCGACCATACCAGTCGCACCATATGCGACTCGTACTACGACTGGTATCTCCCAGAGACTGGTCTGTAGGACCGATCGACCATATCGGTTGCACCTTTCCCCACAGTGTTGTGGTCAATACCTGCTACCGGTACCTGCGATCGGTCTGCCTTGTGAGGAGTATTTTTGACCTAGTTGGTTTTCCAACCAACGTAAACCCTAAGAAAAACTATTCTAATTCAACCATAACATCATGTAGGACCTTGTGATAATAAGTTTGGATTCTGTGATGCAGAGCAAGCTATCAAACAAGCGTCAGGTAAGGGAATCGGACCTAAACCCTAATAATTTAATAACAGTAAAACATTGTTAATAATTATGATTCTATGGACTGATGTTTGTACATACTCGCATGTCATCTTTACTTTCAGTTATTATATTGTTCATGCATACTCGCTATACTAGGATGTGACTGTTAGGCATATGATTGTTTTCGTTGGTGTGTGAAATGGGAAGGGCTTGGGGTCTGGGATCATTCCTCACACTAGCACCTTTTCGTATCATTCTATCTAGCATGCTTAGTGCGGGTAGGGTATCAGGGGGAGGAAGTGGAACTATGGTCTCCGGCCTGGCCACTAGACTCTAGCTCTATCTCTATGCCATAGGGAGCTGTGTTGGGATAGGGCCTACTGTGATGACATATAGGGTTGGTTAGTTGCGAGCCTAGTTTACAAGCCCTCACCAATAGGGCCTTACGTGTTGGTATAGGTAGGGTATCAGGGGAAGTGTTGGCGATGTTTGATCCGAACGCTTTAGCTCTATCTCTATTCCATAGTGGGTGCATGTGGGACCACAGTGGTGTTTCATCCATTGGACGGCTTCACACACTCGTGTATAGAGATCCTGGTGTAAACCGTTGGTTCAGTGACGGTTCACTCACACTTCTGATTCAGTCGAATTTGAGATGTGACAACGCTACTCCCTTCTTCACAATTAGAATTAAAGACCTTAGATAACAATACACTCTATTATCTGAGTTTTCCCTTTATCTCTACAGAAACAAGCCTTTAAGAGAAATCTAACCATTGAACAACACTGAATAAGCTCTTAATGTTTAGTTCAATGTCAACACTAAGAGAGAGAAAAATAGATCAATCTAAGTAACAATCACACACAAGCAGAAATTATTTAACTTAGGTTATTTCATTTATATTGATGAGATGAAAACTTAGACATAATCATCTACCACTTTTTTCTACTTGTGATTAGAACTAGGATGACTACGTATCACAATTTCTAGATCTAACAATCAATATCAATCTAATCAATTCAACAGGCCATTACTGAACTATTTAGATAAACATCATGAGTAAAGAGAAAAGATTAACATAAACAATTCCAATAAAAGTAAGAAAAAAAGAACAATGTTACTGATAGGGATTACCCGATTGACATGAGTTTGGGCTTCAAAATCCCCTTGAACCGAATGAAAAAACCAACCAGACATTACATGTAAGACCCGCACTCTAAAAACCCAGTCTAAACCTTGGTTTTGTGTCATGACAGGTCTTCCGATCATCACCGGGCCAGACGGGGCAAGCAGATAACAAAAAGGTACAAAATTGGACCGAAGTCAACCAATTATACCTGATTTTAGGTATACCGGTCGATGGTACCGGTCTTGGTACCGGTCGACCGGTATGGCCTGCACAGCTATGTGCGAGAATCTGGAAATTGATCTCTGTGGGTCCCGCTTTCCTGATTTCGAATCCTAGAAGTTTCCTAATCCTAGTAGGGTTACTAAACCCTATTTCTAGCCTATAAATACACCCTTAAACCTCTTCAAATCCTTTCCATTGTCTCTCACAAACCCTAGAGAAGAGAAAGAGGTGGAAAAGGAGAAGGAGCTAGGAGGAAGAAGAAGGAGCTGCCATTACCGTTCGACGACGCTCTCATTACGCCTGTCAACGGTAAGTGTTCGAATCAATCTTCTTATCCTATGTTACTTATGTGGGTGGATCAATACCATGCAAAGTAGGTATTGCTCTAAAACCCAAAATTGGCCAATAAACCCTAAGTTTCCATCAAACCCTAGATTCGAGTTTCGAGATGATATTCATCGAAATGAGACTTGAATGAGTTGGGGATAACTCTAACTCCAAGTTTAGACTTAGAGTGGATAGGAGAAACCCTGAAAATCCATGGAGGATGATCGTCGACAGTCGAAAAACCCATGTATGGTCTTCCGGAGACATACCGGTCGACTATACCGGTTGCACATAGTGCGACCGGTATGTTGCGACCGCTACCTCTCGGGAGGTTATCTGTGGGGACCGGCTGACCATACCGGTCGCTAGTCTTACCACAGAGCTGCGACCGGTACATGCCACCGGTCAGCTCTGTGAGGGTGTTTTGTAACCATGTTGGTTTCCGACCAACATGAAACCCTAAACAATATATTCTAATGAAACCCAAATAATATTGTAGGACTTTGTGACATATCGTTTGGACCTTGCGACGTGGAGCAAGTTATCGAACTAGCGTCAGGTAAGGGAATCTGACCTAAACCTAATAATTAATGGACAGTAAATCGCTGTTAATCATTGAATATCTATGATGTGATGTTTGTGCATATTCACATGCCATCTTTTACTTTTAGTTATTATTACTGTTCATGCATTGATAGGATGTGATTGTTAGGCATGTGATTATTTTCGTTGGTGTGTGGAGTGGGGCATGGGCCTGGGATCGCTCTTCACATTAGCACCTTTTATAGTATTCTGTCTTAACATGCTTGGTACGGGTGGGGTATCAGGGGAAGGTCGTGGTACGGTGGTCTCCGATATTGATGTTGTCCCGGCCATTGTTATGTGGTACTGTGGATTCCGAGTCGATGCTGGCTTGGCCACGATGCTTTAGCTCTATCTCTATGCCGTAGGGAGTTATGTTGGGATAGGGTCTACCTGCGTTATGTTTCTATCCTAGTGAGTTAGTTGCAGATAGGGCATCAGGGGAGGTGTGGGAATGCCTTAGCTCTATCTCTATGCCGTAGACGGCTGTGCTGGGATAGAGCATACATTGATGACATATAGGATTGGTTAGTTGCGAGCCCAGTTTACGAGCCCTGGCCAGTAGGGGCTTAGGTACTGGTATGGGTAGAGTATCAGGGGAGGTACGGGGGTATCTTAGCTCTATCTCTATTCCATGATGGGTGCATGTGGGCCAATGGGGGTGTGATCCATGAGGTGCCACACACTCGTGTATAGAGGTGCGGGGGCCACCAATCCTTTCTATAGCACATTGCAAACTTAAAACCAGACCACAGTATAAAATTGATTGTTACTCATGCATAATCTTGTGAAATTGTCTGATTGTCTTACTGAGCTGTGTTGGTAGCTCACCCTTTGTATATACATTGTTTTTAGATGTTGATGCAGGATACACAGTGGACGACTACGTGAACGCTCCGGCGTATGGAGGTGTGGCTGCTTTGGATGTACAAGCAGGGGAGGACGAGCATGATGCTTCATGCGAGTGCCCTTTCTATGTGTACTTGTGATGGATTTTTATTTAGTTGTTTCAGTTATTTTCGTTTGATATTAAGGGATGTAAAAGATATTTATTTTATGTGTTTGAATTTAGATAATGGGATATTTATTTAAATTATCAATAGATACTCAGTTCATTCTATTTAAAGTCTTCCGTTGTAATATTTATATTCTGATTGTTGGTTATGTGTAATGGTTTGTATGGGTGGACACGGCTTATTCGAGATCCTGGTGTGAACTGTTGGTTCAATGACGGTTCACTCACACCATTCTAGTTGGATCAGAATTGGGGTGTGACATTACAATCCTTTCAAAGAAAGATAAAAGAAAAATCATTCCCAGAGAAATAGAGATATTGAAATTTTCAGCCAGAGAAAGAAAGACTATCTTCAACACCAGTGCTCTTTATATATAGCATAGCAATCCTTTGTAGTTTAGAATTCCTTTTTTGTTTATAATTTCAAAATTGTAGAGTTTTCTTCTTTGGAGTCTTCTAGATGTTAGTTCCCCTATCTAACTCAAATCCCAAATCAATTCACCATCTTCTATTGTAGGTTTTTTTAAGTTGAGTAGGAAACTCTTTATGAAAATTTCATCCACCGTTGAATGCTTTAATCAGATCGTGTGGTTTCTATGTGTGGTAACTTTCCTACTCCGATTCGGATTCAGATCAGATTTTCATGTCAGATTTTGAGGAAACATTTAGAGGCCTAAACAAATTCAAATTTTTCTCAATAATACCATTCTGGAAAGCTTGAGATGTCCTCTACAACTTCTGTTTAAATTCTAGAACTCTTTCCACATCAAAAGCCTAGATGAAGCTTAGAACATCAACATTAAGAATGCAAAAAAAAAAAATATCTTTGTGCAATTAATTTACAAAGTTTCTAAAATGTGCAAAACTTATAAAATAAATTCTAATCAACTCAATAAGACATAAAACACATTAAAAATCATAGTGCAAAGGGAATATAAATATAGAAATCATACACTTATCAAATACCCCCACACATAGCTTTTGCACGTCTTAGGGCAAAATTAATTTTCAGTAAATTTTTATTATTTTCAACGCAATGGAATTCAAAAAATATTCACACCATAAATCAAGAACCAGTCTAAGGATTCACAAAAACAACATATGTCATAGTTGAAGGTCACTAGGAAAACAGAAACAAAAATCAATATAATAGTTTTATTCAAAAGTGAGAATGCTAATACTTAGTAGATTTCTTCATGAGATTCTCTCCACATACTCAAGAATTTAAGGTTTCACTATTTACTCAAAATCTTACTATGAAGATCTACTACCATAAGCTTACTTATTCACAAAAAATCTCCACTACTTAAAAAATATTCACACATAAATCAAAAGATCTTTATAAAGGTTGTAATAGGACTAGGGTTAGAGGTAAGGATAAGAAAAAGTACTGACATAAGAACCCAAGAAAATAATAAAGTATTAAGACAAAAATTGAGTTACTAAAACAATAGGGTTCATCAATAAACCTCTTCAACAAAACTTTCCAAACGCTAGTTTCTTTTCTCATTTTTTCATTCTTCTTTTTTTTTTTTTTTTTTTTTACTACATTCAAGAGTTTTTCTTTTCTTCTTAAATATACTTTTTTTTATAACATAATAACAAGGATAAATCATTCCCATTACATTTCACTTTCTGAAATACAACTTTCACATGTGCCAATAGCACCCCCACATTTATTCGATACATATTTTCTTTTCAAAATACATTGAACAGTTCTCAATGCTCTACTAGCTCAAAAGTTGGTAAAACATGAGGAAAATAAACATTAAAACGCTCATAATTTAGGGTGTAACAAAGAATAGAGTTTAAAAGCTCAAAGTGGGCTCACTAAAGGTAAAAATTTATAGGGTTGACTTTTTAAGCTTAGTAACTACAAAATCTTAATTGCCTTTATCATTTTCATGCATGCACATATCAATGTAATCTTGAAACAGTTAAAAGCAACTTCTAGAGATAAAAATGATAGCAGAAAATTACTCTTCCAAGAAAAATATAGACTGACATGGATGTCTTAATATATTTTGGCTCAAAAGCTCTCTAGGGTTTGATTCCATCCACTAAACATACATGCTTTACTTTTGAATACAACTATCAATGCTTATCAAAGCTCATATAGCAAGTTATTTCAACTAATTTATATATGCATCTTTTCATACTCAAATAGCTCCCATCTATAGCATTAATGCTCTCATTAGTCAATTGAAGTGAAATTTTTTAAAAATTTAGCTTAAAAGAAACTTTGCTCTTTGGAAATAACAATAGCACCCAACTCTCAAAGCATATTTATACTAACAGAAACTAAAAATAAAACATGACACAAAACAGAATTAAATAAAAAAAATTTTAAAGCTAAGTAAAACTAAAACTCTAAATAAAACTAAATTTTCTATGACAGATCCTATCCTCCCCCCCAAACACTTAAATCTGACATTGTCCTCAATGAAAAATAAGAATGCAAAAGAGAGCAATTAATAGAGAGAAGAAAAACAAATCTGTTTTCCTGGGTTGCCTCCCAAGCAGCGTATTTGTTTAATGTTGTTTGCTACTCTAGCTTTGTCCATCACTCCTCATAAACAGGATTTGCTAGTCTCACTTCTTCATCATTGCCCCTTTGAAAACCATCATAGTAAGATTTAAGTCTATGACCATTCACCTTAAACATTTTGTTTGTTTTCAAGCTCCTTATTTCTATTGCACCATGATGAAAAATATTATTCACAACAAAAAGACTAATCCAATGAGAACGCAACTTACCTAGAAATAACTTCAATCGTGAATGAAAGAGAAGAACTTTTTGGTCAACAATAAAATTCTTCCTAGAAATCATCTTGTCGTGAAAAGCCTTGGTTTTTGCTTTGTAAATGCTGGAGCTCACGTATGCATCATTCCTTAACTCCTCAAGTTCTTACAGTTGCAACTTCCTTTGACAACCAACATCAATCATATTTATATTGTAATGTTTGACAGCTCAATATTCCGTATGATTCCTTAGCATTCGAACCAACTTCTTTTCCTGACTAGGTGTCAAATTCTTCATAATGATTGCTGATAATGTCTCATTTTCTCCCAAGTACCTGTACTTTAAATGGGTCATTAATGGCTTCAACTCTAGGGTAACGACCTACAAAATAGAAGGTAACAATTTCTGGTGAGAATTAAGCAGCTTTTTAAAAGAAACTCCATACTTTTCTAGAACTACTTTTAAAGAATGTAAAGCTATCATAGTCTCCTTCAATTCTTCACTGATCTCTATCTCTTCTTTCTTTTCCAACTCAAGAAGTTTGGTAATAGCAACCTCTAATTCAATCTTGTTATTTAGCTCAAAAACCTCTTAAACTATGGAGTCAACAATATTAATAGCAAAAATTAAATAAACATCGTTAGGGTGTTTCATGGCTTCAAAAATATTAAAATGAATTACTTTACCATCAAACTCCATCATGAGGGTACCATCATGAACATCTATCTTAATCTAGGCTGTATTCAGGAATGGCCTCCCCAACAAAATAGGTATAGGATTAGGGGAGACATCATTCACTTGCACAAGAACATTCTTAAGTATCCCTTCAAGGTATGCGTTAGTACAATCAGCTAATTAGATAATAATACCAGTTTCTTTCAAGGGACCTAGATTTAATGAAGCATAAATGGATTTTGGCATTACAATAAGAGATACTTTTAAATCTAGCATAGCTCTCTCGATTCTAGTACTACTATAGGAAATGGTAAACATACCTGGGTCTTTGCACTTAGGAGAAAGTTTTCTTTGCAGGACTACTGAGACATTTTCTCCTATATTTAATATTTCATTACCTTGCAGCTTCCTTCCATTAATGCATAACTCTTTCAAAAAATTTTGCATACCTGGGCACCTGTTTGATAGCATCTAACAAGAGAATATTTACCTTCACTTTACAAAATAAATCCAACATTCCTTATCCTTATCCTCTTTCTTGGATTTTACAAATCTACTAGGAAAGGGAGGAAGATTAGCCTTAGACAAAATGGAAGGGTTAGGCATTACTTTAGGTTGAACTACTGTTCCGTTTTTCTCTATTTCTTTCTCAATTTCTTCTTCATTTGGGATAGCAGGAATCACCTTTTTCAGCTCCTCAAGTTCCTTACCACTTCGGAGTGTTATTATATTCACGTTCTCTTTTGGATTTACAACTATTTGTGATGGTAATTTTCCTCCAATTTAAACTTCTAAACGACTCGTAGCAGTTTCCATTTGACTCACCTGACTCTCCAGACTCTGAATGCTAGATCTTGTTTCCTTTTGAAACTGTTAGGTATTTAGAGCAAGAGATTTAACTATGTCCTTTAATGATGAATTTGAATTCTGAGGGACAAGTAGCCTGGGTTGGAATGTTGGCTGTCTATTTTGATAGAAGTTCTGCCCTGCTGGTCTGTTTCCTCCATAGCTCATGTTTAGATGATGTCTCCAACTTGGATTGTATATGTTAAGAGTATGGATCATACTGCCTTGGTGGTGTTGGGAAGTTACCTGCAGTAATGGCTTGTTAAGTGGGTCCTTTTTAATGTATTGGACACATATCAGTTGAGTGTCCTTGCATCAAACATATCCCACAAACTCTTACCTGCTGCATTTTTCCTATAGCTATCTGTCTAACAAGAGAGGTAAGGTTAAATAATTGTTGTTCAAGGAAAGATATATTTACCTCATTCATCTTTTTGATTAGTGCATCATTTCTTATACCAAACTGTTGGGAATTTGCAGCCCATGTTTACAATTAACCTTCTTGTAGCTTCAAGGGTTTTATCCACTAAAGCTTATTCACTTGCTGAATTTATCATGTTCCTTTCCATAGGTAATAATCCTTCATAAAAATACTTAATTAGGAGTTTATCACTTATCTGGTGGTGTAGACAGCTGGCACATAGTTTCTTAAAATGCTCCCAATATTTATGGAGTGTTTCTCCAATATACTGTCATATGACATAGATTTCCTTTCTGATGGTGGCAGCTCTAGAGGCTGGGAAGTATTTTTTTTTCAAAAATAACTTTTTGACTTTGTTCTATTAGTGATTGTCCCAGATGGTAGGTAATAGAGCCAATCTTTTGCATCATCTAATAACTAAAAGGGAAAGGCTCTCAGTTTAATTTGTTCTTCCGACATTCCTATCGATTTCATGCTAGAACACACTACATAGAATTCCTTTAGATGTTTATTTGGATCTTTACTTGTAAAACCATAGAATGTAATTTATGGACCGAATCCCATGTTCCTAAATTGAAAATAACTCAAGAGTTCCTTCCAAACCAAACAGAAACCTCATATTTTAAAAACACATGGTTAAAACCTTCACTAGTTTTACAGAATAAAGCACATTACAACACTTATGGAAACCAACGCTCCACGATTTTATCATCTATTGGAACCACTCCTTTGATCTAGTGCTAAGAGAAAACCAAGATGCGAGGCTAAAGGCCTTTGCTCCAAATGTGCAATACCCAAGCAGGTGTATGTAATGACGTTTACATGTCCTCCCAAGAAGATTTAGTAGTAAACTCCCCGGATATGGAACCCATCTAAACCATGCTATCCAATGCTCCAATAGTAGTAGGAAGCAAAATCTCCTTCGCATTGGCCACCACAGTACGTAAAAATAGAGATGTAACTTGAGGAAAAACCCAATCCCCATTTTTGATGAAATTCGAAACCCAAGCCACCTATCCCTCCATAAATCAATGTGAGCACCATTCCCTACTAGCCACCTAATTCTATCTTAATACCCAATTCAACACCTGGCAAACACTAAGCCAAATCGCTGAAGCCATACCAATGACATGCCATGATCCATCAGCTTTAATATATCTCCCTCTCATGAAATTTGCGAAGTACGAATCAGAAGATCTAATCTCCCAACTGAGCTTAGCTAGCATGAAAATATTAATGTCATGCAGGCATCTAATGCCCAACCTCCATCCTTTTTTCAAGTACACCCCTAACTCCACCTAACCACCATGACTTTCTGCTTATCTAATTCCCCATTCCAAATGAAGTTCCTCATCCACTTCTCTGCAAGTGCAACGAGAGAAGTGGATGAGGAGTACTTTACTCATCTACTCTTTAGGGATGGAAGTACTTTACGATCCCTAAAAATCTTATATACAATGGAATTTTGGTTAGCGCCAATTATGAATACATTTTAAACAATGAAATATTCATAATCGTAGTTAGTCTTTTTTTGTGACGGAGTTTCCATTTTTTTGTGATAAAGTTTCCATATCGTCATATAAAAAAGAACATTTCGTCCCTAGCATGCATTGTAATAGGATGGAATTTTTGGATTTGGATCGTTTCATATTCTTAGCTGAACAGGATACCATCTAGCTGCCGCTTGATGAGCGATAGCTGGATGGTGGGATGGTTTAGGGCATAAATAGTCTAGGATGAGAAAAAAAAACACATTGAATCATTTGATTTTTTCAAAAACACACTGGTCGTTTCCCAAATTGATCCCATACTATCCAGATTGATCGATATTAACCAATATTAGTCTAATCCAACTGGAAAAGCACCTTTTTGGCATCGGTCTCATCCGAAGACATGGATTCATTATTATTTTATTAAAAATTAAATATTTTTTTTATATACCTAATAACCATGAAGATGATCATCACGTGGCAACCAATCATTTGGATAATTGACATGTGGCATGAAATATTAAGAAAATAAAATAATAGATATTGGATCAGATTAACCGATCTAGATGATACGGGGTAATATTGAATCAATCCTCAAATTCATTCAAGAATCGAAATAGGATCAGGGTTGCCCATGTCCAAAACTGATATGAATTGATCGATTCAATACCAATTATTTGAACCATGGGTCCTGTAATATAGGTGATTTCAGATTCACATATAAATGTTAATAATTAGCGATGGTAACCAATTACCGCCTCTAACAGATCGAAATTCACCACTCACGGGTCCATTTTTCGTGGGCTATCTGGTTTTTTCCCCTTCAATGTTTCTCTTTCTCCTCTTAATCTTCTTCTTCTCCACCTTTTCTCTCCCTCTCCCACCACCAAACCACCATAGCTGGCCTAATCTATCGCAACTCCTCTAATGCCTCAGTACACTTTTACGACAGTTAACTTTATCGTTACTGAAATATTTTCCAACAGTTGTCCTAGTTTTAACGACAGTTAATTACCGCAGCTAAAAGTTTCTTTTCTTGTAATATAATTAACCATGATAAATCTTACTGAAGTATATGTAAGAAGACTGGGCAACTCCAAACAAGGAAAAAAATACAAAAATAAAAGGTACCCCAAGTGTAACATTATGAAACATGAGGTACCTCTAGTATGATTTTTGAAACGTGAGGTACCTCCAGTATAATTTCTCAAAACATCAGGTACCTCTGGTGTAATTTACCCAATATATATATATATATATATATATATATATATATATATATATATATATATATATATATATATTTACCATCACCTTTGGCAATGCCAGTCATTAGCAGTAGAACAGAGTAGAATAGATAGCATATTAGAACTACTAGGATACTAGTGAAATCTGTATCTCAATCTACTATGAGCATCCTAGGAAATTTCCTGCCACACTAAAGAAGAGAGGTTGTTCCCCATGTGAATGTTAACTGGTTGTTGAACTGTTGCCCTTTTAACCAAAAATTCTGAGACAGGATTAACTTCTCTATAACAGTTGACAAGTAAGAAACTAGGAACAACCATCTTCGCAAGAGAGGCTAAGGACTAGAGTCATTTTAGGCTCCCATTATCATCGAATGGGAGTCGCATTCCACCCAAACTTCATTAACCCAACAATCAAGGCTGAAGATCCAGCTTCATAATTTGATGATAATGGTAATTCTTGGGCCGTTCAGATCTTCTTCTTCTTGGGGACTTCCGAGGTAGGTCTATTACCCTTGGGGTTATCTGCCACTGCACATGGCTGTGTGGCGGCCGTGCCCGCATCTTCATCCCTCTGATCGGCTTTCTTTCCAGCTTCCGCGGCCCGTTTGCACAGAATCTGGGCCACCAGTTGGTCATTGAAGAAGTTCACTGCAACAAAAGAAACAAGCAAACGGTCAGTGCTGCCGATAAAATATCCGATCGGATCCCAACAGTTAGAAACAAAAACTCACCAAGCAGGCCGTGCTCGGCCAACTTTCGAGGATCTACCAGATCGGCGTACCGAACTGTCTAGCCCTCCTTTACCTTGCAAAAGACATGCTTCTCCTCCGAGGTCAGGAAGGGCACCTTGTTGAACCCCGTCGCATCCCCCACGAGCCACGCGTTGGACAGAGGTAATGCAGGACCGTCCGTCGGAGGACCCACAAAGAAAAACTTCTCCTTCTACCATGGATGGAAGAAGGCTTTTGAGAGATCAACAGGAACTTCTTCGCGTCCCTCTGACTAAAGTAGTACCACCCACTCATGGAGCGGGTTTCAGTAAGGCTAGAAAACTTAAACAAAAACCAAAACAAGTTCACGGTCGGAGTCTCTCCCAGTCGACGGATGAATATGATGAAGGCATAGAGGCACCGCCACCCGTTCAGAGTCAATTGGGAGGGAGCAATGCGATACACCTTCAGAATGTCGACTACGAGGGGGTGTAGTGGGAATCGGAGACAGGACTTTAGAGCATGTCCGTATACGCAGATCTCAAAAAGGTTTAGGCTGCAAGCCCTCTCCTCAGACGCAGGAGGTCGGACCAGGACGTCGGTCATGGGTTCCTCTAGCTGATAAACCCTACGGATTTGAGTCAAGGCTGTATCAGATACCACCTTGCTTGACACCCTCTACGCGGGGAGTTTATCTAACTGTGGAATTTTAGGACAGCCGCCCCTCTGACGAGGAGCCCTCCCAGCAGAAGTGCCTGCCGGTCGGCTCCACTCGGCGACATCGAAAGAACCTTGCTCAAGTACCTCCTCAGTGGCAGGATCGGAAGCCAAAGAGAAGACTTTCAAAGATTTGTGGACACTAGCCATCTCACCAGAGTCCTTCGACTTGTTGGTTTCCAAACCAAACTCCAGACTGACGGAGTCTAGAGTTCTCCTCTTCTTACTGGGAGGCCTAGGGGCAGCTGACAATTCATCAAGTGAGTCAGAAGACCTCTCCGAAGAAGAAGTTCAGTACTGAGCCATGGGTTCTCTTTCTCTCACTCTTCCTAGTGGTCTGACACTATTGGATGAAGAAGAACTAGCAAGCATGAAAGGAAAAGAAAACGGAAGAGACAAGAGAAGGAAGGACAAGAGAAGGGAAACTTACTGATTTGAAAGAAGGCGGAGAAGGCGCATGACTAAGTTGAAGACTTGTGAAGGTTCCAACCAGGCAACAATGACTCCGACCTCAATTCGTCCAAATGATCAAATGAAAGTGTTTGGAGCATACTTATAAGCGTGGGATTTGAAATTCAACTGTTCAACTTCGGACACGTGGCGCTACAGTAGTGGCAGGACGTCTGCTACGCCGGGTGTGACGTGACAGGCTAACATCAGCTGTGATGATGGCTCTGAGGGGGGTTAATGGCACCGATTATTGAGACAGCAAATCGAATGTCCACCGCCCGATGAAGTTGATTGTTCGTGATCTGAACGGTTACTTATGGCGCCTCTTATCGAGATGCGTCGGTTGGTTCCTGGCCATTGGATGAGGATGGCGGTTTGAATCACGTGGAGATCAACGGCTTAGATGCGTGACATTTCGTGGCTCTGATGCCTCGAATCCCATACCCCATTTGGTAGTGGGAATATCTGGTGACAATTGCCATCCACTCACCCATGGGATCCGTTCGCGAAGGGGAATTCTCTGAGGATGACAGACGATCGCGACTCATCAGATTCCACGTATGTTCGAGCGGACCTATATTATTTTGTTCGGTATATTTGCACTTTCGAATTCCTTGAATCCACAGCGCAAGGGGCATCTGTTATAGGGGAAAAACATCATCCAATTAAATTCTTACACATGGCACCCAAAGTCGGTCAGGCCGACCAGACAAACAATGTAGTGCTCGACTTACCATAGCTCGGAGTTACAGAGTCCTAAGGCGACTAGGTTATGTCAGAGGAGTGCTTCTCCTAGTACAGTACGTTGCCGACCGTCAAGGTCATACGGAAACTCACATGGTGACACCTATCACTCCTATCCCCACCAACTTAGCTTCCTTGGCTACAGTCTCCCACTCCTACTCAGAGTCTATGACCTGGGCGTCCCTCAGAGCGACACCTGACAGTCCTATTGGCGATCTACTTCCCGGAGTCCGGGTACTTCCATGCTTCTTCCCAATCTCTATAAGTAAAGGACGATCTCTCATGGTAATAATAATTCACAGTCTCACTATTCACCCTCAATTCTCTCATACACTCAAACTCTCTCATCGTCCCCCTCTTTCTTTAAACTGGAGATAGCTTTCTGATGTCTCTTGACTGTTTACATTGGGAATTTGACTTAGGCATCAGAGTGTACCTGGGGCTTACTCGCCCAACTCCCTTGTTTAACTTCTGTGATTGCAGGTTGCTCGGATTGCAGACCGGCGGGCGATTTCCAACCGTAACAAATACTATTGGTCAGAATTAAATCAACACTATAAGGTGGGATAAGCAGACATTAAGCAAGCCTTTGACTGCTAGGACTTTAACAGTCAAGGTCCACAACAACAAGGCACAATAAATAATAGATTCAGATTTATGGAATGACATCAGCATCGATGGCAGTATATTCAGCCACAAATTTAGTAAGCAATTAACAAAATAACAAAATCAGTGGCATGTAATCATTCGGACCAGATCAGCAACTCAGATCACCAAAGCAAGCAACAGATCTGGCAAAGAATAAGAAACTAAAGTAGAAATAGCAGAGGTAGCAATGGTGGCTGCACACCATGACTAAGAACTTTAAATGACTTTCAAAATGGCACCTGCTTTGATCCCATGTTACAGTTTTATCAAAGAAGAAAAATAAATAATCAGAAAACAAGAAGGTGAAGAAGATAGAAGAGAGGAAGAGAAACAATCCTTAGAAAGGAGGAGTTGACAATATGTCCTATATATATATATATATATATATATATATATATATATATATATATATATATATATATATATATATATATATATATATATATATATATATATATATATATATATATATATATATCAGCAACATTGTTATGGAAACAATAAAGATTTAGGAAACTTTCCTAAATCATAAAGAAAAGAAAAAGAATCCTAATCAATAAGGAAACAATATAAAAACTATTGTGGAAACAAATCCACTATTATAATAAATAATAAATGGAAATAACTAATAGAAGCAAGACCATATGTAGCCTGCTGGTATGCGGCCACACTGAAAGCCGACGATTCCCACACGTCCTCCAAGTTATCCAAGTTGGTCCAGAGATCTTCAGAGTTAGTATCTTCATTGAAGTTCAATATCCAAAAAGTTGGATGAAATACCTCGACAGGGACGACTGCCTCTGTGCCGAAGGCAAGCATGAAGGGAGTTTCGTCCGTGGGGGTTCTGCTAGTGGTCCTGTAAGACCAGACGATGCTCGGTAACTGGTCCACCCACTTCTCTTTTTTGTCCGCCACCATTGTTTTCAGTCCAGACAATATTGTTTTATTTGTGGCCTCAGTCTACCCACTTGTTTGAGGGTGGCCGATCGACCCAAATCGATGGTCAATCTGAAACTCTGCGCAGAACTCTACGAATGATGCGCTGGCGAACTGGGTGCCATGTCTGTCACCAGGATTCTAGGCACACCAAATCTGTATATGACAAAGTGCCTGAAAAACTACTCTACCATGGTCGAGTTAATCCTGGCGACGGCTTCAACTTCAATCCACTTTGTGAAGTAGTCAATGGCCACAATGACATAATTTCGTTGATATGTCGCCTTGGGGAAAGGCCCCATGATGTCCATGCCCCAAATGGCAAATGAGAGAGTACTTGTGATAGGCTGTAGGGGTGCGGCCAGAGCATGTGGGACTGGTGCATAGAACTGACATTTGTCGCACTTGCGCACCAACTTGATGCAGCCATCATGCATTCTAGGCCAGTGATAGACTTGCCAAAGAATCTTCTGGAACAATGATCGGCCTCTTTGGTGCCGACCGCAGATACCCTCATGGACGTCTTTCATAACTTGTTCGGCTTCCTCCAATCGGAGACACCGAAGCAACGGCATGGTGTAGGATCTCCTATACAATACATCGTTGTGAATGGTGTACTGTCTGGACTTGGCTTTGATGCACCGTGTGTCTTTCCTGTCTTCTGGAAGTGCACCTGTTCGGAGGTAACTATAGATGTCATCGTACCAGCTAAAGGTGGCTTCGATTGGCGTAACTTCCTCAGTAGAGCTGCTGGCGTACTTCAATAACTCTACATACACGGAAGTGTCCATTTCTGAGATGTTTGCCAGGGACAACCTAGACATCTCGTCTGCTTCAGTGTTCTCGTCTCGACACACGTACTGCAGCTCGACACTCTGGAAGGCTGTGATGGCCAAGTTGACCTTTTCCAGGTGTTTCAACATCCCTGGTTTCCTGGCTTCATAATCCCCCTGTACTTTCTGGATGACCAACTGTGAGTCACCACAGACTATGAGCCACCGAACGGCCAGGCTTTTGGCTACTCTGAGGCCAGCAAGTAAGGCCTCGTACTCAGCTTCATTATTCATGGCACAAAAACTGAATCTCACTGCTAATCGGATTTTGAAACCTTCTGGGCTTGTCAGAATCACCCCTGCACCAGATCGACCTTCCATGGAAGATCCATCTAGCTACAGTGTCCATGGGGCCTCAGCTGGTTCAAGTGTGTTCCCTGTTTGAGGCTCTAAAATCTCTTCCTCTGGTAGGGTGCTTTCGATGATGAAGTCTGCCAATGCCTGGGCTTTGATGGCAGTTTTAGGTACATACTTTATGTTGAACTCGCAGAGCTCCACTGTAAGACCCGTATCAAACTAACCCGGTCTTACCACCTTGAACCAGGTCTACCCATCATGGATGAGCCAAATGGACCAAGTGCATGAAGGAGATCACGATCCCAGGTATTAAACTGACCCAAAAACACTTAAATTAAGGGGAGGGTCGCATACCCAGCAAGGGAGGGTCGGACCCCCCCAAGACAGAAGTCAGACCCCCAGTTTTACATGGGGGATCGGACACTTTAGGAACCAGGGGTCGACGGGAACTCCGACCCCCCTATCGACCCCCGGTACTCGGTAAAAATAGAAAATAGGAAACTTTCTTAATTTCAATGGGATTCCTTCATAATCTCAATGGGACTTATTTTAGGAGTTTCTACTCTATAAATAGGACGTCCCTAAGTCTCTTTCACTCCTTTTACAACCCTAATTGAATCGAGAGAAAGAGAAGAGAAGGAAGAGAAGAGGAAGAGAAGGAAAGAAGAGAAGAAGGCAAAAAGGAGAAGAGTTGCAGAGAAGGAGTATTCTTCTCAGGTATGGATACTATTTCCATGAGTTTCTAAAGACCTTAGGGTAGATAATGAAGAGAGTATGATCTCGGAGAAACCCAAACCATCAACCCATGGTTAGGTTTTCATGAAAACCATGGGGGATATCATGAAAGCCATATAGGTGAATGAATCATGATTCTAGGCCATAGAACATGAGCAGAATGGACTGTAGGAGCAAGCCATAGGACCCCAAACACGAAGATTTGACTGAAGGAAGAAAATCAACCAAAACCCATAGGGGATCGCATGGGGGGGTCGATGGCCAATCGACCCTACCAGACCCTGAGCATCGACCCCCAGTGTTCGGGAAGCCCAGAATAAGGGTGGTCGCACCCAGGGTCGATCATAACTCCGACCCTAGCATTCGACCCCCAGTTAATAGCATGGTTTTTGAATTCAAAATTAGTTCTAATTAAATTCTATCGACTTGTTAGGTCTTCTAGCAATATAATAACAATATAAAGGTGATCTTAAAGCTTGAAAGAGGATCTATTAGCAAGCTAAGGTGAGGAAACAGAACTCTAAACTAATTGGTTAATAACAAACTATTTTTTTCCTCTTTTCTTGAGTCCAATGCTATGCTTGATCCTATGCGAATATGTTTGTAATGTGCATACAACATGTCATCCAATATTTCTATTATTTGTTCATGCATATTTACTTTATTGTTGATAACATGATATTAATGATGATGATAGGAATAGGCATGTGAATGTATGTGTGTGGTTGGTGTACTTGATGCGAGCGAGTATCAGGGGGGTGTCATAGGCTGGGCCTCAGCACTCTAGCTCTATCTCTAACTCAAGTCTTGTGCATTAGCATCATCGTATCGCCATTACCTTAGCAGAACTATTACGTCGTAGAGTATTAGGGGAGGTGGTCTCGGTCCTTGTAGTCTCTGACTCTACCGGGGGCTTTAGCTCTATCTCTATGGACGTTCTGAAGGATGCTGGGGTGAGGTCTTGGATACATTTTTTGGCATTAGGATTGGTTAGTTGCGAGCCCAATTTGCAGCCCTTGCCAACAGGGGCTTACGTGTTGGTATGGCACTGTACAGCAAAAAACGTTAACCTTTGTTGTACAATGTTCATGAATTGGGTGCTTGTGAGTCAACGATAAATGTTACCTTCGAGCGGCGTTACACACTTGTGTATAGAGGCGGGATCAATAAACGTTAACCATTGACTACCTAAACTTTGCTATTGCATATTGTAAACTTTAAACCAGACCAAAGATATGAATTGACTGCATGCATATGTATTGTTGCATTGTTTTGTTTGCTCACTGAACCATGATGTGTGCTCACCCCCTCGACGTCGAATATTTTTAGTTGATGATGCAGGTACTACCGTCAAAGATTATGTGAATGCTCCAGTGTACGGGCACGTGGCGGCGATGGAAGTTGAAGATGAAGTGGATACACATGACTCCTCTTGCGAGTGCAACTCATGTGTATTCGATTAGATTTTCTTTTTGTTTTCTTTATTTGGATTTAATAAAGACATGTATTTGATATTTATTTATGTCTTAGTTGATACAAAATAATTTTCTATTTAAATATTAATATCACAGTAGATTTCTCAGTTCATTTTACTATAAGACTTTCGCTATTGTGTATTTATTCTGATTATGAATGTGGATGTATGAAGTTTAGATTAAACGGATATCGTCTGTACGAGATCCTGGTTGAACCGTTGGTTTGCTAGCGGTTCATCACACCATTCTGAATAGTGTGGAATTGGGGTGTGACAACTTGGTATCAGAGCATCTCAAGCCGTGTCCACTAAACTTGCATACCTTCACGACGAATTGTGAACTGAGATAGGATAAAAGTAAAAACTATAATATTAACACATTATAAGCACAAGTGATGTTTGAGACCAAATTTGAAAAGAAAATAATGCATCTATTAAAGGAAGAACAATTTTAAATACAATGAGAGATAAACAAACATGTACAAATAGCTAAAACAAAGTACAGTCCACAACCTGGACAGTTACTCTATAGTACAAAGAAAGAAAATAAGTACAATCATTAAGCTGGAGGTGAAGGAGGGGGCGGTGCCTCACGATCTCTGTCATAATCCTCAGTGTAGACTCTAGTCAACCAGGCTATCTGAGTCTGGGTCGCCTGAAGACTAGCTGTGAGATCAACTCCCCTCTGATCAGTCCGGCACTGAGCCTCTATGAGCTTTCCCATCCTCATGTCTGATGTACGCTGGGTGTCTAGTAGCTCATCCACTCTCACCCGCTGAGCGTCTAGTAACTCCCCCATCCTCAGATCAGATCTGTGCTCAGCCTCTCTGATCTCATGCAATATCTCCATCATATCAGAAGGTGGGTGTGAAGGACCAGCCGCATGAGAAGGACCAGCCGCATGTGAAGGACCAGCCGCATATGAAGTACTAGCTCCAGCCGCATGTGTAGGTGAAGGAGGTGGTATAGAGTTTACATCCATGTACATACGATCATCATCACCAGCAGGCTTCGTATGAACTCCAGCAGCGGCGGCAGCTGCCTCAGCGTCAACTATCTCTACGCGAGTACGAGGGTGTACCATCGCGTTCCTCTCCTCATCACTGACCTGAGCATCCTGCATGCCCATCTTGTAAATAGCCTCCCAATCTAGAGGCGATGAGAAGGACTTCTCCTAAATCTTTTCCTCCACTAAATCAACCCACAAGCGGGTAAGCAAGGTAGTGATCATGCGCCCGTAAGGAAGGTTACCGGTGTGACTGGGCAACGTGGCAGTGATCATGGTACGCATAATGATGTATGGAAGGCAGACGGGCTACCGAGTGCATATACAGTATAGGAGATACTGGGTCAGCTGGGAGACCCTCTCGTAATGACCTCTCTGCGGTATCAAGTTATGCTGTATGATCTTACAATATACCCATGGATCCGAACACAGATAGCACGCTCTCATCTGCCAACGATCAAGTCGGATGAGCTGACTGTCGATCTTGGCTCTCATCTGAAGAGAGAAGAACTGGGGCTCTCCAGGAGCACAGAAAACCATGGGGCCAGCATAGAAAATGCCTAGTAGGTCGGCCAGCTGCCGATAATCGAATGAGATGTCAACCCCTTTGACGTAGCTTGTAATACGCAGCTCATTACCCCTCTCAACATCACTGTAATCCCCCACCACCTGGAGGTTACAATAGAACTGGCGTACCAAATCCGGACGGGTGCACGCGTCGTAAGTGATGACAGGGAGCCATCCCATATCACCAAACGCTCTCTCCACATTAAACAGGGCTAACTCAGCCAAGTTCACCTTACGACCTCCCTCTACCTTCTTGCGAGCGTAGTGGGCATACTGTGCCTCGGCTTGTTGGAACGGAATCGAAGAGGATCGCAAACTCTGGGTACTTTGGTACGAGCCATGGTATCTGCAAATAAGAAAGAAAAATAGATAATATGTTAGTAGGATAGAAAAATCCAAAATTTGGACATTATAACGACGTAAATTGGCCAAAAGCCTCATTTTTCACCCATACACGTGGGTAGGAGGACTTACGTAGGTTCTAACATATCCTGCAACACTCATACAGTAGGAAATCCTAACTAATGGAATCCAATTTGAAGAAATTGCGAGAAATCAAAAATTTTGACAAATTAGGGCAAAAAGAGCAAAATTTGAGTTTCTCGATAACCAATTGATGAAACTCAAATATTTTTGAGGGCTTTCGTTCCTCGAGTCACCAATAACAAAAGCCCCCAATAAAAATCGAACTTTTACGATTGGAAAAAGTTTAATTTGAAAAATACAAGATAAACGAGCAAAAACCTAGAAATGAAAACCTAAAAACAGGTAAAAGTGAGAAGACATACCTGTAGGAATGATGTAGACGTCAAAACACGGAACCAAAATGACCAATATAGCGGAGTTGGCACTGTAGCAACTCAGAGGTGAGAGACGAGTCGAAACGGAGGAGGAAGAATGGGAAATGAATCAGAATCGGACCTTAAAAATCTGATTTTTGGTCCGGGGGTCGGAGAATTCGACCAGGACCATCGACCCCCATATCGATCCCCATATCGACCCCCAGCTCTCGGGAACCTGACAGAAAACCAAGGGTCGCACCTGGGGGTCGGACATCCATCGACCCCTAGCTCTCGAGAAAAAATAGGTGATTCCCAGGGTCGGATACTGAGGGTCGGACATACTATCAACCTCCACCATCGACCCTGCATAGAAAAGATAATTTTTTTTTCACGGAATGTTCTAAAAATTTTGAAAATAACATCGGTTAGCGTGCCTACATGAAGTATAAATGATTGTCTCACGTATTTTAATGATTGCCAGGCATCACCATTATCAGAGGAAAATATGGTTGGACGTAGAGTAACCAGGCAAAGCTGAAACGCAGTTCCACCACCACCACCTATGGAGGAAGTCATCCAAGAAAATGTATATGCACAGGGAAATCCACAGGTTGCACCACCAGTAAATCTGGGCCAGGAAAATCCTACAAACTTGCCACCCCCACTACTGGAGCTGGCAAATGTGGTTATGAACCTAGCGCAACAGCTTCAACAAATGCAACACACACAGGATCAAATGCATACAGCAATGGGCATTATGTTTCAGGCAGTACATGCTACACCAATGCCGACTGGACAAACAAGTGCAGCACCGGTGGGTAACCACCCAGCACCTCAAACACCTCAACCACCAGCCGCACAGATTCCAGTATCAGGTCCTGAAGCAGTTCAGGCTAATTACCAGTATCCACAACCTATGTTTGGGGCATACCCTCAGAATCAGATGGACCACTCCCGACTGGTTGAGCGATTCTTAAAGATGAAGCCCAAGGAGTTTAACGGTAAACCGTCCGATCCTTTATGGCCAGCACATTGGATCGATGAGATGGAGAGGAATTTTCTTATGATGACTGTTACAGAAGAAGAAAAGGTATTATGTGCCACTTTCATGCTAAAAGGTGATGCACATCATTGGTGGAAATCTACCAGGGCCTATCTATTAACCAAGCACGCCTTATTGACCGAGTCTATTTATAAAGAAGCTTTCTTTGAGAATTATTTTCCCCGAAGCTTCAAAGATTCTATGGAGAAAGAGTTCCTGAGTTTATATCAGGGACAGATGTCCGTAGATGCATATCAACAGCGTTATGAGGAGCTGTTTTTCTTTGCACCACTCAGCATGCAAGAAGAAGACACTAAGACCCGTAGGTTTGTCACGGGGCTTAGAGGAAGCATTAGAGAGCATGTTCTAGGATTGGAGAAGAATATATATAATGAATCTGTGCAAATTGCTCGAGTTATAGAATCGAGCCGGAAGGAAAGCTATTTCACACAGAACAGAGGTATGAAAAGACCAGCCGGAAATGCTTATAACGGAGGGAATAATAAGACATTTAAACCCTTTCGTGCTCAAGGCTTTGCTACTGTACCCAAGACTACTCCAGTAGCTCAACATCAGCCAAAGCCAAATACTGAAGGCCCAAAATGTTTTAACTGCAACCAAGCGGGGCATATGGCAAGGGAGTGTCCTAAGCCCAGTAAGCAGCTACATCAAGGACGAGTTTATGCTGTTACATCCGAGGATGCTGCCGCATCACCCGATGTGGTCACAGGTATGACTGAAACCTTTTAAGTTGTATTACATTGTATTAGCATGTAGACTAAGAAAAATAAATCACAGGTATCGTACCTATAAATGGCATACCCGCCAGAGTACTCTTTGACTCAGGAGCTACTCAATCTTTCATATCTGTGTCATTTGGAAAGAAGCTGAATTTATCCATCAAAACATTGGACTACAAACTACTTGTACGGTCACCGATGGGGTTAGAAGTGGAGTTAGAAAATGGCTATGGGCCATGTCCAGTTCTCATTGGCGAGAAAACCTTAGATGCAACCTTGATCCAACTTGGGATGGCAGACTTGGACGTCATCTTGGGAATGGACTGGTTAGCTCAGCATTCTGCGAACCTACTATGCGCCGAAAAGAAGCTAACATTTAAAGACAAAGAAGGAGCAGAATTCAGTTTTTTGAGAACCAAACTTCCCCGTAAACGCAAGCTCATACTCTCAGCACTAAAGGCTAAGAAGTGCCTTGAGAAGGGAGCAATCGGATATCTAGTATCAATGGTCGACCTCACCAAAGAAGCACCATGGATGGAAGATATTGATGTCGTGCGGGACTACCCCGACGTATTTTCTTAGGAACTACCAGGATTACCACCCGACCGAGCCACAAGTTTGTGATAGATCTTGTACCTGGAGCCACACCAGTATCAAAAGCACCTTATCGAATGGCTCCTACTGAACTAAAGGAATTGAAAGTACAACTACAATAATTGCTGGACAAGGGTTATATTCGACCCAGTATATCACCATGGGGAGCGCCAGTATTGTTCGTAAAGAAGAAGGACGGTAGCGTTCGATTATGTATCGACTATCGGGAGTTGAACAAACTGACAATCAAGAATCGATATCCACTACCTCGGATGACTTGTTCGATCAGTTGCAAGGAGCAAAAGTATTTTCTAAGATCGATCTTCAGTCAGGCTACCATCAGTTGAAGATTAAGGATGGTGATATTCCTAAGACGGCTTTCAGGACCAGATATGGACATTATGAATTCTTGGTCATGTCTTTTGGATTAACAAACGCACCAGCAACTTTCATAGAACTTATGAACCGAGTTTTCCACGATATGTTGGTTACGTTGGTTATTGTATTTATTGATTATATATTGGTATATTCCAAGGACAAGGAAACTCATATTAAGAATCTAAACGCCACCCTACAGCGTTTAAGGAAAGAGAAGCTATATGCCAAATTTACCAAGTGTGAGTTTTGGCTAAGTGAAGTCGCCTTCCTAGGCCATGTAGTATCCGCTGAAGGAATCAAAGTGGATCCTAGCAAAATTGAAGCTATTGTAAAGTGGGAAGCACCAAAGAGCGTTGCAGAAATTAGAATTTTTCTGGGTCTCGCTGGTTATTATCGACGATTTGTGGAAGACTATTCCTGGATTGCCGTACCTCTCACCAGTCTAACTAAGAAAGGTGAAAAGTTTGTGTGGACGGATAAATGTGAGAAGAGCTTCCAAACCCTAAAGACCAGATTGATATCCGCTTTGATTTTGACTATTCATGTTCCCGGACAGCCATTTACCCTATACATAGATGCGTCGGGACTGGGATTAGGATGTGTGCTTATGCAAGGAGAACAAGTAATTGCTTATGCCTCAAGACAGTTAAAGACACATGAAAAAAATTATCCCACTCATGATTTGGAGTTAGCGACAGTAGTACATGCTGTCAAGATATGGAGACATTACCTATACGGAGAGAAATTCCAACTTAAATCGGACCATAAAAGTCTTACTTATTTATTTAATCAAAAGGAGTTGAATATGTGACAAAGAAGATGGTTGGAACTATTGAAAGACTATGATTGTGATTTCCAGTATCATCCAGGAAAAGCTAATGTAGTAGCGGATGCGTTGAGCAGAAAGCCAATGATAAAATCTCAGGGGGAGGTTAGAACAACTGCAGCAATGTGTACTATCGGAATGGTATTCAATCACGGCAATGAGCAGTATGTGATAGATACAACGGATGGATCAGCCAACCAAGGGTTGATTCATCGGTTTTTAAATATGTTTGCTACATTGAAGATTATACCGGATATAATTGATGAAGTGAAGACAGCCATCAAAGCAGACCCTTACCTAAGAACGGTACAAGAAGACATCGAAAAAGGTAGGACTAACACTGAGTTCACCTTGGACGAAGAGAAGGTATTGAAGTACAAAGGAAGAATATGTGTACCCGAAACAGAAAGTGTGGACATTAGACATCGACTGATGAAAGAATCCCATACCACCATCTATTCGATACATCTTGGAAGTACAAAAATGTATCATGATCTAAAAAAACTATATTGGTGGAGAGGAATGAAAGCAGATGTAGCGAAGTTCGTGTCTCAATGCCTAAATTGTCAGAAAGTAAAGGCTGAACGACAAAGACCCGCAGGACTGTTACAGCCGTTACTGGAACCAGCATGGAAATGGGACTGCATTACTATGGACTTCGTTACAGGATTACCACTGACTCCTCGTGTAGTTGACGCAGTTTGGGTGATTGTAGACCGCCTGACTAAAACAGCTTACTTTATATCGATACGACCCCAGTATACACTGGAGAGGTTAGCTAAGCTGTATGTGGATAACATTGTGCGATTACACGGTGTACCTGAAAGTATTGTGTCCGATAGAGATCCACGATTTACTTCAAAGTTTTGGGAAGGATTGCAAAAGGCTATGGGTACAACATTGAAGTTTAGTACTGCATTCCACCCATAGACAAATGGACAGTCGGAGCGTACAATTCAGATTTTAGAAGATATGCTTCGAGCATGTGTAATTGACTTCAAGGGATCATGGGATGAAAAGTTATCACTGATTGAGTTCGCTTATAATAATAGCTATCAGGCTACCATACAAATGTCACCCTATGAAGCACTGTATGGCAGAAAGTGTCGAACTCCTTTATTTTGGAATGAAGTTAGGGAATGTAGTCTCGTTGGACCAGAATTTGTTGAGGACACTTATCGAGTGGTCGACATTATCAAAGAAAGAGTGAGAACAGCCCAGAATCGTCAGAAGCAATATGCAGATACTCGACGCAGAGATCTTGAATTCATCGTGGGTGATAAAGTATTCTTAAAGGTATCGCCTATGTGAGGTCTGAAATGGTTCAGACAAAAAGGGAAACTATGTCCAAGATATGTCGGGCCATATGAGATTCTAGCTAAGCGTGGGAAAGTGGCTTACCAGTTAGCACTACCACCATCTATGTCAAGTGTGCATGACGTATTTCATATTTCCTTATTGAAGAAGTATGTCAAGGATCCAACGCACGTTCTGACAGTAGATCTACCTGATTTGACTGATGATTTGACCTTTGAAGTAACACCAACAGAAATCACTAGCTGAAAGGTTCAACGACTACGCAATTGAGATATCCATTATGTTAAGGTCACTTGGAGAAATAGAGACATGGAAGAAATTACATGGAAAGAAGAGAGTGCTATCCGAAAGCAATACCCTCATTTATTTGACTCCGAAGGTATGAACAATTTCGGGGCAAAATTTTTATAAGTAGGGGGGAGTTGTAAGACCCGTATCAAACTAACCCGGTCTTACCACCTTGAACCAGGTCTACCCATCATGGATGAGCCAAATGGACCAAGTGCATGAAGGAGATCACGATCCCAGGTATTAAACTGACCAAAAACACTTAAATTAAGGGGAGGGTCGCATACCCAGCAAGGGAGGGTCGGACCCCCCCAAGACAGAAGTCAGACCCCCAGTTTTACATGGGGGGTCGGACACTTTAGGAACCAAGGGTCGACGGGATCTTCGACCCCCCTATCGACCCCCAGTACTCGATAAAAATAGAAAATAGGAAACTTCCTTAATTTCAATGGGATTCCTTCCTAATCTCAATGGAACTTATTTTAGGAGTTCCTACTCTATAAATAGGACGTCCCTAAGTCTCTTTCACTCCTTTTACAATCCTAATTGAATTGAGAGAAAGAGAAGAGAAGGAAGAGAAGAGGAAGAGAAGGAAAGAAGAGAAGAAGAAGAGTTGCAGAGAATGAGTATTCTTCTCAGGTATGGATACTATTTTCATGAGTTTCTAAAGACCTTAGGGTAGATAATGAAGAGAGTATGATCTCGGAGAAACCCAAACCATCAACCCATGGTTAGGTTTTCATGAAAACCATGGGGGATATCATAAAAGCCATATAGGTGAATGAATCATGATTCTAGGCCATAGAACATGTGCGGAATGGACTGTAGGAGCAAGCCATAGGACCCCAAACTCGAAGAATGGACTGAAGGAAGAAAATCAACCAAAACCCACAGGGGGTCGCATGGGGGGTCGATGGCCAATCGACCCTACCAGACTCTGAGCATCGACCCCCAGTGTTCGGGAAGCCTAGAATAAGGGTGGTCGCACCCAGGGTTAACTCCGACCCTAGCATTCGACCCCCAGTTAATAGCATGGTTTTTGAATTCAAAATTAGTTCTAATTAAATTCTATCGACTTGTTTGGTCTTCTAGCAATATAATAACAATATAAAGGTGATCTTAAAGCTTGAAAGAGGATCTATTAGCAAGCTAAGGTGAGGAAACAGAACTCTAAACTAATTGGTTAATAACAAACTATTTTTTCCTCTTTTCTTGAGTCCAATGCTATGCTTGATCCTATGAGAATATGTTTGTAATGTGCATACAACATGTCATCCAATATTTCTATTATTTGTTCATGCATATTTACTTTATTGTTGATAACATGATATTGATGATGATGATAGGAATAGGCATGTGAATGTATGTGTGTGGTTGGTGTACTTGATGCGAGCGAGTATCAGGGGGGTGTCATAGGCTGGGCCTCAGCACTCTAGCTCTATCTCTAACTCAAGTCTTGTGCATTAGCATCGTCATATCGCCATTACCTTAGCAGAACTATTACGTCGTAGAGTATCAGGGGATGTGGTCTCGGTCCTTGTAGTCTCTGACTCTACCAAGGGGCTTTAGCTCTATCTCTATGGACGTTCTGAGGGATGCTGGGGTGAGGCCTTGGATACACTTTTTGGCATTAGGATTGGTTAGTTGCGAGCCCAGTTTACAGCCCTTGCCAATAAGGGCTTACGTGTTGGTATGGTACTATACAGCAATAAACGTTAACCTTTGTTGTACAATGTTCATGAATTGGGTGCTTGTGAGTCGACGATAAACGTTACCTTCAGGCAGCGTCACACACTTGTGTGTAGAGGCGGGGTCAATAAACGTTAACCTTTGACTATCTAAACCTTTCTATTGCATATTACAAAGTTTAAACCAGACCAAAGATATGAATTGACTGCATGCATATGTATTGTTGCATTGTTTTGTTTGCTCACTGAGCCATGATGTGTGCTCACCCCCTCGACGTGGAATATTTTTAGTTGATGATGCTGGTACTACCGTCGAATATTATGTGAATGCTCCAGTGTACGGGCACGTGGCGGCGATGGAAGTTGAAGATGAAGTGGATACACATGACTCTTCTTGCGAGTGCAACTCATGTGTATTCGATTAGATTTTCTTTTTGTTTTCTTTATTTGGATTTAATAAAGACATGTATTTGATATTTATTCATGTCTTAGTTGATACAGAATAATTTGCTATTTAAATATTAATATCACAGTAGATTTCTTAGTTCATTTTACTATAAGACTTCTGCTATTGTGTATTTATTCTGATTATGAATGTGGATGTATGAAGTTTACATTAAATGGATATCGTCTGTACGAGATCCTGGTTGAACCGTTGGTTTGCTAGCGGTTCATTACACCATTCTGAATAGTATGGAATTGGGGTGTGACATCCACTGCCCAATTTATGAGCCGACTGGATGCATCCGGTTTTGATAGCACCTTCTTTAGAGGTGTGTTGGTAAGCACAGAGATGGGATATACCTGAAAGTATGGTCGGAGCTTCCACGCTACTGTCACTAGAGCGAGTGTCTGCTTTTCAATTGGCTTGTATCTAGCTCTACGTCCAACAGCACCTTGCTGACGTAGTATATTGGCCGCTGCACTCTATCTTCATTTTTCAACAGCACGACACTCACCGCCTAATCGGAGACTCCAAGGTAAAGCTGCAATTCGTCTCCGGGGTTAGGTTTGACCAGCAAAAGAGGTGAGGACAAGTTAGCCTTGAGGTCTTCGAAGGCATTCTGTCACACCTCAGTCCACTCAAACTTCCCAGCTCCTTTCAGTGTCTTGAAGAAGGGAAGGCATCGTTCAGCAAATTTTGACATAAAGCTTCCGAGGGCAGTTATGTGACCATTTAACTATTGTACCTGTTTGGGTCTGGTCGGTGCGACCACGTTAATATGGTCGTAATGTTTGAAAGGGTTTGGTTCGATCCCTCTCTGTGAGACCATGAAATCCCAGAATTTCCCAGATGCGACCCCAAAGGCACACTTGGTGGGATTCAACTTAATGTTGTACTTGCGAAGGACTTGGAATGCTTCGCCCAGGTCGGCAAAGTGATGGTCGGCTTGTTGGCTCTTTACTCAGAAGTCGTCGACATATACTTCCATGTTTCTACCGATCTGTTCTCTGAATATTTTGTTCACCAACCTTTGATAGGTGGCCCCTGCATTCTTTAGGCCAAAAGGCATGACTGAATAGCAAAAAAGCCCCTGGTTGGTGATGAAGGAGGTGCACTCCTCGTCTGACTTCCTCATCCTGATCTGATCGTACCCTGAGTACGAATCAAGGAAACTGAGCTACTCGTGTCCAGTCGTAGCGTTTATCAACTGGTCGATGCACGGCAGTGGATAGCTATCTTTAGGGCAGACTTTGTTGAGGTTTGTGAAATCTGTGCAGATCCTCCACTTTTCGCTTACATTGGGCACCATGACCACGTTCGCCAGCCAGTCTGGATAAGCCACCTCCCATATGAAGCCGGCCACTAATAATTTCTGGACATCCTCATCTATAATAGACTGGCGACAAGCGCAAAACTCCTCTTCTTCTGTCTGACTGGGCAGTGTTGGGGGTCAATCGCCAAGTGATGTTCAATCACTTCCCTTGGGATTCCTGGCATCTCAGAGGCCGACCATGCGAACACATCTTGGTTCTGTCTCAGGAACCCTACCAGCTCCGCCTTGTTGTCTTGAGGTAGCAAGGAGCTGACCTGGAATGTCTTTTCGGGCTGGTCGTCTACCACCGGGATCTGTTGTAACTCCTCGGCTGGTTTTCCCCTGCTCGACTAGTCAATGTCTCGCACATCAACTATGTGAACTGGTGCTTCTTTCAGGGCTCTTTGGCTATTTTTCAATTCTATTGATACCATCTTCTTGAGGCCACTTGATCTGCTCGGCATTCACCGACCCCGTTCTCCATTGGGAACTTCATCACTAGTTAGTAGGTGGACATGCATGCCTTGGGCTTGTTTAAGGATGGGTGGCCGAGAATCACATTGTGGCTGGATGGCCGATCCACTGCCATAAATTCCACCAACACCCTTTGTTGCTTGGGTTTTTGGCCGAGCACCACAGGCAATTGGATGCCCCCTTTCACCGTCACCATGTCCCCCGAAAAGCTGATAAGGTCAAAGGGGATGGGATGGAGCTGGTCGTCCCCTAACTGGATCCTTTAGTACGCGTGGTAGAATATGATATCCATCGAGCTCCCAGTGTCCACCAGGCACTTGGTGACGTCATAGTGTCCGATCCCAGTAGTGAAGACAATAGTATCTTCATGGGGGACTGCCACGTTAACGAGATCTTCGTCGCTAAAGGTGATAATTTCTCCAGTTTGTGCCATTTTGGAAGGCCACTCCATTTTTCTAAAGTTCTACCCCTTCTTCTTGGGGTTTTATACTGCTGCCCCTTGTGAGCTTTCATGAATGAAACTTGTCTTTTTCTTTCCTTCTGTGTTATTTGGCTTTAGTGTTTCCTTGTCTTGGTATTGTACTGCCCCTACCCCTGAAGTGTTGTCGGCTGTGCGGTCAAGCAGGCCGAGGACACTTAAATCCTGATTGATATGGATAAGACATGGGAAATTTTGGGAAGTACCCCTGAGCGGTATGTTGCACTCATCTCGACATGTGTCGCTGAGCTGCAGAAGTGAAGGGGGGCTGAGCACCAGTCATGCCTGCATGAGGTTATGAAAGGGCGGAGACACCGGGTGCCCGGATGCTACTCATACCGGCTTGTGGGTGTGAGTAGGTGTGAGTAGGCGGTGTCATGTGTGGTCTGCATGCTACCCTTACTTGCTTGTGGGTATGGATAAACAGAATTGTTGAGCACCTGCATACTGCTCAGACCTGTTTGTGAGTGTGTGCAGGCGGTGTCCTGTGTGATCTGCATGCTACCCTTACCTGCTTGTGGGTATGGGTAGGCAGAATTATTGAGCACCTGCATGCTGCTCATACCTACTTGTGGGTGTGAATAGGTGGTGTAATGTGTGATCTGCGTGCTACCCCTACCTGCTTGTGGGTTTGGGTAGGTAGACGCTTATGAGATCTGCGTGCTAGTCGTACCTGCTTATGGGTACAAATAGGCAGAGTCACCGAGGGCCGGCGTGCTACTCGGGCCTGCTTGTGGGCGCGAGAAGGTCGGTTGAGCCGAAAGGAACGGTTATGTCAGGATTTACGGAACACGACTGCTGTGAGTTGTGGACTCAATGATAATACTTCTTATATTAAACATAAACGGGAGCAGGTGTCTCTAGGGGGCCTAGCTTACAACTGAGACTACTTGATTTAATAAAAGAATGAAGGAAACTACATTATGGGCCAGGACAGGTCGATCGACTCGACTGAACAAAACATCTTAATGTAAAAGGCCTGCTCACTGGTAATATTTGCGAAGATTGGTGGCGTGCCAAGTCCTTGGGATTTCTTCTCCACTGAGGGTGGCCAGCTTGTATGAGCCAGGTCGGCCAGTCTTTAGGATGCGGTAAGGACCCTCCCAACTTTGGGCCATCTTCCCTTGGTTTGTCGGCATGGAGACTGGTGCTTTTCTGAGGACGAGGTCTCCTACTCTAAACATCTTGGGTCGGACTGTCTTGTCGTTGTGCCGAGCCGTCGCCTGCTGGTATGCGGCTACTCTGGAAGCCGACCATTCCTGCACGTCTCCAAGTTATCCAAGTTGGTCCGGAGATCTTCAGAGTTAGTATCTTCATTGAAGTTCAGTATCCGAAAAGTTAGATGAAATACCTCGACAGGGACGACTGCCTCCGTGCCGAAGGCAAGCATGAAAGGAGTTTCGCCCGTGGGGGTTATGTTAGTGGTCCTGTACGACCAGACGATGCTCAGTAACTAGTTGACCCACTTCTCTTTTTCATTCACCACCATTTTTTTCAGTCTAGACAATATTGTTTTATTTGTGGCCTTAGTCTGTCCGCTTGTTTGAGGGTGGCCGACCGACCCAAATTGATGATCAATCTGAAACTCTGCGCAGAACTCTACGAATGATGCCCTGGCAAACTGGGTGTCATTGTCTGTCACCAGGATTCTAGGCACACCAAATTTGTATATAACGGAGTGTCTGAAAAACTTCTCCACCTTGGTCGAGTTAATCTTGACGACGGCTTCAACTTCAATCCACATTGTGAAGTAGTCAATGGCCACAATGACATACTTTCATTGATATGTCGCCTTGTGGAAGGGCCCCATGACGTCCATGCCCCAGATGGTGAAAGGGAGAGGACTTGTGATAGGCTGTAGGGGTGCGGCCAGAGCACATGAGACTGGTGCGTAGAACTGACACTTGTCGCACTTGCGCACCAACTTGATGCAGTCATCATGCATTCTAGGCTAGTGATAGCCTTGCCGAAGAATCTTCTAGAACAATGATCGGCCTCCTTGGTGCCGACCGTGGATACCCTCATGGATGTCTTTCATAACTTGTTCAGCTTCCTCCAATCGGAGACACCGAAGCAACGGCATGGCGTAAGATCTCCTATACAACACATCGTTGTGAATGGTGTACCTGGACTTGGCTTGGATGCACCATGTGTCTTTCCTATCTTCTGGAAGTGCACCTATTCGGAGGTAACTGTACATGTCATCCTACCAGCTAAAGGTGGCTTTGATTGGTGCAACTTCCTCAGTAGTGCTGCTGGCGTGCTTCAATAACTCCACATACACGGCAGAGTTCATTCTTGAGATGTTTGCTAGGGACGACCTAGACAGCTCGTCTGCTTTAGTGTTATCGTCTCGGCACACGTACTGTAGCTCTACACTCCGAAAGGCTGTGATGGCCGAATTGGCCTTTTCCAGGTATTTCAGCATCCTTGGTTGCCTGGCTTCATAATCCCCCTGTACTTACCGGATGACCAACTGCGAGTCACCACGGACTATGAGCCGCCGAACGGCTAGGCTTTTGGCTAGTCGGAGGCCAGCAAGTAAGGCCTCGTACTCGGCTTCATTGTTCATGGCACAAAAACCGAATCTCACTTGTGATCTGATTTTGAAACCTTTCGGGCTTGTCAGAATCACCCCTGTGCCAGATCGACCATCCATGGAAGATCCATCTACCTACAGTGTCCATGGGGCCTCAGCTGGTTCAAGTGCGTTCCCTGCCTGAGGCTCTATAATCTCTTCCTCTGGTAGGGTGCTTTCGATGATGAAGTCTGCCAATGCCTGGCCTTTGATGGCAGTTCTAGGTACGTACTTTATGTGGTACTCGCAGAGCTCCACTGCCCAATTTATGAGCCGACTAGATGCATCCGGTTTTGATAGCACCTTCTTTAGAGGTGTGTTGGTAAGCACAAAGATGGGATATACCTAGAAGTATGGTCAGAGCTTCCGTGCTGCTGTCACTAGAGCGAGTGCCAGCTTTTCAATTGGTTTGTATCTAGTCTCTGCGTCCAACAGCACCTTGCTGACGTAGTATATTGGCCGCTGCACTCTATCTTCATCTTTCAGCAGCACGGCACTCACCGCCTGATCGGAGACTCTAAGGTAGAGCTGCAATTCGTCACTAGGGTTAGGTTTGACCAGCAGAAGAGGTGAGGACAAGTAAGCCTTGAGGTCTTCGAAGGAGTTCTCAAACTTCCCAGCTCCTTTCAGTGTCTTGAAGAAGGGAAGGCTTCGTTCAGCCGATTTCGACATGAAGCGGCCAAGGGCAACTATGCGACCATTTAGCTCTTGTACCTGTTTGGGTCTGGTCGGTGTGACCATGTTTAATATGCCCGTAATCTTTGAAAGGGTTTGCTTCTATCCCTCTCTGTGAGACCATGAAATCTAAGAATTTTCCAGATGCGACCCCGAAGGCACATTTAGTGGGATTCAACTTAATGTTGTGCTTGTGAAGGACTTGGAATGCTTCGCCCAGGTCGGCTAGGTGATGGTTGGCTTGTTGGCTCTTTACTCGGAAGTCTTCGACGTATACCTCCATGTTTTTGCCAATCTGTTCTCTGAATATTTTGTTCACCAACCTTTGATAGGTGGCCCCTGCATTCTTTAGGCCAATAGGCATGACCGTATAGCAAAAAAGCCCCTGGTTGGTGATAAAGGAGGTGCACTCCTCGTCTGACTTCCTCATCTTGATCTGATCGTACCTGGAGTACGCGTCAAGGAAACTAAGCTGCTCGTGTCCAGCCGTAGCGTCTATCAACTGGTCGATGCGCGGCAGTGGATAGCTATCTTTGTGAAATCTGTGCAGATCCTCCACTTTTCGCTTGCATTGGGCACCATGACCACGTTCGCCAGCCAGTCTGGATAAGCCACCTCCCGTATGAAGCCGGCCACTAATAATTTCTGGACTTCCAATAACAGACTACCGGCAGGTGCAAAACTCCTCTTCTTCTATCTGACTGGGCAATGTTGGGGGTCAACCGCCAAGTGATGTTCAATCACTTCCCTTGGGATTCCTGGCATCTCAGAGGCCGACCATGCGAACACATCTTGGTTCTGTCTCAGGAACCCTACCAGCTCCGCCTTGTTGTCTTGAGGTAGCAAGGAGCTGACCTGGAATGTCTTTTCGGGCTGATCGTCTGCCACCGAGATCTGCTGTAACTCCTCGGCTGGTTTTCCCCTGCTCGGCTAGTCAATGTCTCGCACATCAACTATGTGAACTGGTGCTGCTTTCAGGGCTCTTTGGCTATTTTTCATTCTGTTGATACCATCTTCTTGAGGCCAATTGATCTGCTCGGCATTCACCAACCCCGTTCTCCATCGGGAACTTCATCACTAGATAGTAGGTGGACATGCATGCCTTGGGCTTGTTTAAGGATGGGCGGCCGAGAATCACATTGTGGCTGGATGGCCGATCCACTACTATAAATTCCACCATTACCCTCTGTTGCTTGGGTTTTTGGCCGAGCACCACAGGCAATTGGATGCCCCCTTTTACCGTTACCGGGTCCCCTGAAAAGCTGATAAGGTCAAAGGGGATGGGTTGGAGCTGGTCATCCCCTAACTGCATCCTTTGGTACGCGTGGTAGAATATGATATCCACCGAGCTCCCTGTGTCCACCAGGAACTTGGTGACGTCCTAGTGTCCAATCCCGACGGTGAAGACGATAGCATCTTCATGGGGGATTGCCACGTTGACGAGATCTTCGTCGCTGAAGGTGATAATTTCTCCAGTTCGTGCCTTTTTGGAAGGCCACCGTTTTTGCTACTAGACGGGAATAGGCTTTGGCTGACCAGTTAGATGTGTTCCAGGCTATCCCCCTGTGATTGTAAGGACTGTCTTCTCCACGGCCTTAGGTCCCTTCGTAATGGCATAGACGCTGCAATCTCCTGGGATTCGCAGCCCTGTAGTTGTGCACGGTCGACTTTCTGGGGGAGGACTGTCGACGAGCCGTCGACTGGATAATTTTCTCTTTGACGCCGAGCGGGATCTCCTCTTACCTTTGCCCCTTTTCTCAGGTTCTGACCAGACGGGAAGGACCCGAACTGGATGTGCTGTCTACCTCCTAACCGCTCCTTCATCGATATTCTGGCTTGCTTAGCCCCAAATGAGCCTCTGATCGAACCAAATTGAATCACACCGACCCACTGTCTTGAAGCGCCCGAACCTCCTTCGGGATCTCTATCGTACCTCTGAGCTGCATTTTGATCATCACCCGCATCCGTTCAATAGTCATTTGGTTGCTAGTTCCTTGGAGGTGGAGGGGGTAACCCGTGATCTCTTCGAGCCGGCGCTGGTCCCCTGCCGAGCATCTCTGACAAAATTACGATAGTAACCCCGTCGGATGAGATCTTCAATTTCTCCCTTAAGGTACTTGCACTCATCAGTGTCGTGACCGTAGTCGTGATGGAAGCGACAGTATCTGAAACGATCTTTATTCCTTCCTTCACTTAGCTGCTTTGGGGGTGGTCGGAGGTTTCGATCATTCCTGATTACCTCCAGGATCTCCGTCAACGAAGTGGTGAGCAGAATATAGTAATTAAATGTCTTGTATGGGTTCCGATTTCCCTATTCTTTGTCGGATCTTTGCTCCTTAGGGTCACTGGCTGTCACACCCCAATTCTGAACCAACCAGAATGGTGTGAGTGAACCGTCACTGAACCAACGGTTCACACCAGGATCTCAATAAGACCGTGTCCACTCATATAAACCATTGCACATAACAACAATCAGAATATAATAAATACAGCGGAAGTCTTTAAATAAATGAACTGAGTATTCTATTGATAAATTTAAATAAGTATTCAATTATCCAAATTCCAAACATAATTAAATATCTTTACATCACTTTAAAAAAAATAACTGAAACAAATAAAATAAAATCAAAGGTACACGCAGAAAGGGCACTCGCATAAAGCGTCATGCTCGTCCTCTCCTACCTGTACGTCTAGAGCAGCAACACCTCCATACGTCAGAGCGTTCATATAATCGTCCACCGTGTAACCTGCATCAACATCTAAAAACAGTGTATATACAAAGGGTGAGCTCACAACTTAGCTCAGTAAGACAATCAGACAGTGTAACAATATTATATGCATGAGTAACAATCATTTTATGTTGTGGTCTGGTTTAAGTTTGCAATGTGCTATAGAAAGGGTAGGTGGCCACCGCACCTCTATACACGAGTGTGTAACATCGCACAGTAGATCACACCGCTGTCAACCCACATGCACCCATCATGGAATAGAGATAGAGCTAAGGCATCCACTAACTCCCCTGATGCTCTACCCATACCAATACATAAGCCCATACTGGCTAGGGATTGCAAACTGGGCTCGCAACTAACCAATCCTATATGTCATCACTGTAGGCTCTATCCCAGTACAGCTCCCTACGGCATAAAGATAGAGCTAGAGTGTGGTGGCCAGGCCGGAGACCACAGTGCCACGACCTCCCCCTGATGCCTACCCGCACCAAGCATACTAAGATAGAACAATACGCAAGTAGACTCTATCCCAACATAACTCCCTACGGCATAGAGAATAGAGCTAGAGTCTGGTGGCCAGGCCGGAGACCACAGTACCACGTCCTCCCCCTGATACCCTACCCGCACCAAGCATGCTAAGATAGAATACTAAAAAATGTGTTAATGTGAAGAATGATCCCAGACCCCAGGCCCTTCCCATTCCACACACTAACGAAAATAATTACATGCCTAATAATCACATCCTAGCATATGGAATATGCATGAACAAATATAATAACTGAAAATAACAGATGACATGTGAGAGTGCGCAATCATGATACCAAAGATTTAGGGTTATTAACAACGATTTACTGTCCATTAATTATTAGGGTTTAGGTCTGATTCCCTTATCTGACGCTCGTTTGAAAGCTTGCTCCACGTTGCAAGATCCAAACGTGCTATCACAAAGTCCTACATGATATTAGGGTTCAATTAGAATAGTTTCTTAGGGTTTACGTTGGTCGAAAACCAACGAGGTTACAAAAATTACACTCATAGAGCTGACCGGTCGCAGGTACCGGTCGCAGCACTGTGGGAAAACCTACAATCGGTATGATCAGCCGGTCCCCATAGCCCACTCCCCGAGAGGTACCGGTCGTGGTACCGGTCGCATGGGGTGCGACCGGTATGTCTCTAGAAGACCATACACTTGGTTTTTCGACTGTCGTCGATCACTCTATATTGATTATGGGGTTTCTCCTACACATTCTAAGTCTGAGCTTTGAGTTAGAGTTGTTTCCAACTCCATTCAAGTCTAGTTTTGATGGTATTCATCCTAGAACTCGAATCTAGGGTTTAACGACTAAATTAGGGTTTGACGGCAAAGTAGGGTTTAGGTCAATACCTGCTTTGCATGTTATTGATCCAAGCAACCCAACCATCCTAGAGTCATAATGTGAGAGGGAGGGTTTAAACACTTACCGTCGACCAGCGTAAGGTGTGCGTCGTCGAATGGCAACGGTGGCTCTTCCTTCTTCTTCCTAGCTCCTTCTCCTTCTCCAATCTCCTTCTCCTCTCTAAGGTTTGTGAGGATCAATGGAAGGGATTCTAGGAGGTTTAGAGGGGTTTAAATAGGCTAGGAATTAGGTTTAAGAAGCCTCTTAAGATTAGGAAAGTCCTAGGATTCGGAATTAGGAAAGTGGGACCCATAGAGATCCAATTCTGGATCTTGGTAGTCTACTGCGCAGACTATACCGGTCGATACCCATACCATAGACCGGTACCATCGACCGGTATGGATAAAATTCATACTTAAGTTGGTCTGTTTGGTCCGATTTCGTACCTGATTATCATCCGCTCGTCCCGTCTGGCCCGGTGATGATCAGAATACCTGTTACGACATGAAATCGAGGTTTAAATCGGGTTCATTGAGTGCGGGTCTTACACTGGCGCTCTGCGTCTGACCCTCCAACTCGGATCTCTTTTTGTCAGCGGGCTTCTGGTCGGTTTTCAAATTGTTGACCGCATTGTTTTTCTGTGCCTTGGTCGTTTCGTCTGCTGAAGCATACTTCTCGCATCTGGCTAGTAGGTCGTCCAAGGTCTTTGGAGGCTTTTTAGCAAGGGACCAACAAAACTGTCCGTCTGCCACTTCGGCCTGCAAGCTGGACATGTGTACTGTCGGCTCGACATCCTTGATCTCCAGTACCTCGGCATTGAAGCGCTTAATGAAGTCCCACAGGGATTCATCTTTCTGCTGTTTCACCGTCGATAGGTAGTAGGATGTCTTCTTGCGCATTCTGCTAGCTTGGAAGTGCGTCAGAAACTTATTCAAAAGTTGTTCGAACGATGTGATGCTCCTCGAAGGTAGGTTGTTAAACCATGTGCAGGCAGGACCTCTAAGCGTCGAAGGAAACGCTCGGTAGATCAGGCTATCGCTGAGCGGGTTGAAGAGTGTCGTGGAGACGAATGCATCTAGATGTTGCTTGGGATCTGTGGTCCCATTGTATGAGTCCAGAACTGGCATCTTAAAATTGTCAGGAGGGGGGCCCTCATGATTTAGTCTGAAAGTGCTGTGATGGCCGTGTAGGCCTTCCTTGGTGGAGCAACCCGGTTCTGTTCCACCTGCTGGAGCAGTGTAGCCAATTCCAACAACTACCTCTCGACCTCTGATTGAGGAGTTGTCGGAGGGGGAGCCGCCACTGTAGTCGGTGTCTCCAAGTTAACTTGCTGCTGGCGGAGGGCGTCGAGGAAGGACCTCCCATCCCTCTCGGGTTGAGGGTGTACACCGTGCATTCCCTACACCAGCTGGTGGTCGGCTGGTTGGTGCAGAGCGTATGATCCTACCACGCTTCGGGCGGGCTGATGAAAACTCTACTCCGATCTCGGGATCCTACGGGAGGGAAAAGGTTACTTGGTGAGGATCTGATTGACGCCATTGACGCAGGATGATGAGAGGTTAAGTGGGCCGCTGGTGGTGCATTCAGCGCTGGTGCGGGCGGAGGGTTTACCCCCGCTCCTCCAGCCGCCGAGTTACTTGCTCGAACACCTTTCAAGGTTTGAGCCAACTGATTAATCTGCTATCTCAGCTCGTTAAATTGTTGGCGAGTCACTTACCGAGGGGGTGGCTATGGTGTTGTCGCCGTCGGTGCTCGTACGAGCGTTGGGGTATGATTTACTCCCGCCGTACTTGTGCTGCTGCCCACCTAAAGTTGCACGGAGGGTTCAGAAGATGGCTATGAAGCCTGAGAACAAGTCCTCCTGTATGCCATTGGAAGTGGGTTGAGTGAGGTTGAGATTCTCGTACGCTGTCCGTCAAACTCAATCAAGAGGCCCTACGGTGGGCGCCAAACTATTATGGTTGGAAATCGCCCGTCGGTCTGCAATCCGAGCAACCTGCAATCACATAAGTTAAACAAGGGAGTTGGACGAGTAAGCCCCAGGTACAGTCCGATGCCTAAGTAAGATTCCCGATGTAAACAGTCAAGAGACAGTAGGAAGCTATCTCCAGTTTAAAGAAAGAGGGGGACGATGAGAGAGTTTAAGCATATGAGAGAATTGATGGTGAATAGTGAGACTATGAATTATTATCACCTTGAGAGATCGTCCTTTACTTATAGAGATTGAGAAGAAGCATGGAAGTACCGGGACTCAGGGAAGTAGATCGCCAATAGGACTGCCAAGTGTCTCTTTGAGGGACACCCAAGTCATAGACTCCGAATAGGAGTGGGAGACTATAGCCAAGGAAGCTAAGTCGGTGGGGATAGGAGTGACAGGTGTCACCATGTGAGTGGCCGTACGACCTTGACGGTCAGCAACATACTGTAGTAGGAGAAGGACTCCTCTGACGTAACCTAGTCACTTTAGGACTTTGACCTCCGACCAAGAAACGTAACCGAATAGGTTTCTACCTCCGACCAGCACCGTGTCCTAACAGGAATTTAACTCCGAGCTATGGTAAGTCAAGCGCTACATTGTTTGTCTGATCGGCCTGGCCGACTTTGGGTGCCATGTGTAAGAATTTAATTGGATGATGATTTCCCCCTATTACAGTATTCATCTATCTATTGGAGTTTGCTCCAATCTTTTTGCCGTTGTCAATGGAATATTTACTTGCTTCTGTCAATCACAAGTACTCGTTTGGAGTTCTTTTATCCTATAAAATAGGGTTTGTTTCTCCAATTATTTTGTTGTTGCGATTGAAATTAATATTCTATTTAGTTTAAACGATTCCTACCTAGTCAAGATTTGGTTTAATCTATTTCAGATTTAATGTTGCTTCTCTATCAATTGGAGTCTTATCCTACTTCATATTTAATAAGCCTTCTCTGTTGACTAGAGTCTTATCCTATTCCAAAACTGATGTTAGCCATCGATTCTATTGGGAATTGATTTTATTTCTAATTAGATCAAACACTGTTATACTGTTTTGTGTTATAAAGAGTTTTATCATCTTGAGGACTTCTTGATAACTCCCATATCCACCATTGGATCAAGTGTAAATTCTGATATGATATTACCCAATCCTATTACTACACATCGAGCTTTGCTGATCTATCTTTCCCACGTCACAGCTTTGACTTTTCAATCATAGTAAGAAAAACACTTATGTGTGTTCACTAATCCAACAGTCCTAGGAGTCTCCCATAACTCCTAATCTAACCATTGGATCATTTTGATATTGGAATATGTCGCTTATTGCTATACTTGCTACTCTATGTTGAAGTGTGAGTTTCATCCGACCATCAGATCAGGTGTTACAACTTATATCTGTTCAAGTTCATTAAAGAGTGCTTAGCCTACCTATTTGTTGCTACTACCATATGGTGCCTACCTGTTGCTACTACCGTATGGTGCCTACTTGTTGCTACTGCCGTATGATGCCTACCTGTTGCATCACCTACAACTTGCTTGATGGAAGCTTAATTGTTGTGATTACTACACTATTGCTTCAGGATCTTCATCAAAGGTCTTATTCAAAATTTGTTGGTCTTGGCTTCAAGAACTGCTACTCAAGATTTTTTTTTTATTGCTATCTCTATTACCTCATGCTGCATCTGCTACCTGCACCTTATGCAATCTACTTCTATTTAGTTCACAGTGACCTACATTGTGCTGCTATTGCTGCTTGGTGTCTGCACTATTGCTGATGCTACTTCTACTTGGTTCATAGTAACCTATACTGTGCTACTGTTACTGCTTGGTTTAAGGTGAGCTCAAATTGTGTTGTTGTTGCTACTTGGTTCACAGTAACCTATACTATATTGTTGCTACTTGGTTCATATTAACCTATACTATGTTGTTTTACCACTACTACTGATGCTGCTGCTTTTATTAATACATTGATTCAAGCTAAAACTCTTACATTCCCCGTCCGTGCTCTAGGTTGAGGGGGTGTTAGTGTTAGCAATATACTGTGGGACTGTGGGTCCCAACTATCAGTGCTACATATGTCTTGCTTCTATTAGTTATTTTCATTTATTATTTATTGCAATAGTGGATTTGTTTCACAATAGTTTTTATAATGTTTTCTTGTTGATTATGATTCTTTTTCTTTTCTTTCTGATTTAGGAAAGTTTCCTAAATCTTTATTGTGTCCATAATAATGTTGCCAATATATATAAAGGTTGTATGAGGAGGGCGGACATATTGTCGACTCCTCCTTTCTAAGGATTGTTTCTCTTCCTCTCTTTTATCTTCTTCTCCTTCTTGGTTTCTGGTTATTTCCTTTTCTTCTTTGATAAAATTGTAACATGGTAAAAATTAAGGTGCAATTCGATCAGAAGCTCTAGCCACAATAAAAGGTCCATAACAGTTGGGACAAGCAGCACCTTCAAGCATGTCAAAATTACTTGTATTTATTATTTTTTGAGTCATGATTTTAAAGCACGGCACGGATCAATTGATTGAATCGGTCCAAATCGGGATCAGCCTTGGCCTCGCGAGTCTGCATGGTTGGAAGGTTAGAAAAAGAAAAGTGAAGGTAGGAATCCATGCCAAGATCTTACTACGATAACCAAGGTCCTGGGACATGCCGCGGCACCTTTAAGCATGTCAAAATTACTTATTTTTATTTGGCTTTGTTGGAACCTTGGCCAATTTGAGCAGTACAGAGTGAGTATAACAGATGATGTGGCAGAGTACAAACATCTTATGTAGGTTGTCATTATTGGTAACCTTGGCCAAGTAATGCTAAGAAAAGAGAGTGTCAGAGGCCCCTCTGTTGTGGCATTGGGCCCCAGTGAGGCCCTACAGATGATGTGGCACAACGATTGATGAGAAAGTCTATCAGAAGAGAGAGAATAAAGACCAAAAAGAAGAGAGAGAAAGAGGAGAGAGAAAGAAGAGAGAGAAAGTAGGAGAAAGAAAATATGATCCAGGTGGGTCCCACTTGAGGTGGCCAGGTCATGGCATGCCGCGTGCACAGCAGCACAGCACCAGGCCATGCCGCGAGCACAACAGCACAGCCATGCCACAGGCACAGCAGCACAACACCAGGCCATGCCGCGAGCACAGTAGCACAGCCATGCCACGCGCATAGCAGCACAGCACAAGGCCATGCCGCGAGCACAGCAGCACAGCCAGCCAGCAGCAGGTGGCTCCCGCAAGGCCAGCCCGCAGCCAGCCTCGTAAGACCACCGTGCAGTAGCAGTAACTGGCTCCCGTAAGCCCGCAAGGCTCACAGGGCGTAGCCGCACGAGCGCAAGGTGCACAACAGCAGCATGCTCAGCACCTGTTTGACACATTGCCACAGAGAAGGCCCCCCTTAGCACCCTACTAAAATGGCCTTCTCTGTAGGTGATACTCACTAGTTACAGAGGCCCTTTCCGAGATTGTAGAGGGCATTTTTGTCCATCTGAAAAGAATATTATTTGAAATAGAAGGACCAGATGAAGCCACGCATCAATGATTCTCATCCGACGACTCACAAAAAGGCGGGATTCAGTGCTTGTCGGCCCGTGCATCAAGATCCCATCGCGAGCAACCCCATTGGCTGGATGTATCTTAAAACTATGGTACGCGGCACATGGAGTGGAATCCATGATCGTGTGTGTTGTGTGTACAGGGGACCTTCGAGCCAAATCCAAATCGTTCGGCCAGAATCCATCCCGATCACGTCTGATGCGATGAGGCAGATCTTGCGCTCCAGATTAATTTCCGCTTTTATCTGTCAATCCAGCGGGTGAAAATCGAGTTTCTCTGATCCAGCAATCACGTCTCGACAACATTGTACCATATGATAGAGGCGACGGCACTAGTGTGTGTCGCGGCGCACCAAATCAAGTTCGAAGATTTTGTTTCTTTTAATCTGATTGGCTGGACTAGAGATGGACATATCTCAACCATCCGATGTCCGATTGAGGCAATTCAAATTGTCCCAAACTCCACTCCTCGAGTTTAATTGATCTACATCAAGAAAACAAGTTTTTGGAATGTTCAGCTAAGGGTTTTTGTGAAGAAGAAGGTCCTTGAGCTTTTTCGGTGTGTAGAGACCATTTCCACTTGCCTCTCTCTGATTTCAATGGTAATATGAAGCATAAGAGAGATAGTATGAGCACTTATGGTGAGTTGTGAGAGATTTTGAATGTGGGTAGAGTGTTGAAAGACTACCAACTGTTGTGTGAGATTGAAAATGAACATCCACCAATACTGAAGAACTAGAGAGACCAAATGATGAGCACCACTCAGTCTTGAGCACGCTGGGAAGGTAACCACCCACACAAGCCCTATTTATTTATACCAATGCCATATGGGAAGGGTTTGTAATATCTATTTAACAAATACATTGTAACCTGTCAAGTTGGGGGGCTTCATAGGAATGAGGGTTGTTGCCTAGGACTCAATTGCAGCTGGAAATGTGGTCGATGTTGTAGCATCTGGGGTGTAGGTGCAACCATAGCATTAAAGTAGCGTATTGGGTATAATACGAAACCCTGGTTAGGGTATTAGCCCGTGGAATAGCCGTCACATTGTGTGATAGGTCAACCATGTTACACAGTGTATCATGTGGATATAGATGTGTTTGTTTGTGTTGTGCATTTGAAGTGCGTGGGTTGCAGGTCTGGGTGTACACACTTGGTAGGCCAAGCCTCTAGTATAAATACCTGTAGGTGTGTGGCATGGTGTGTTACACAAAATGTGTAAATGAACAAATATGTGAACTAATCAGCTCAAGGCAGCACAGCATAGACAGACAGCTCAAGGCATCATGGTTTAATCTGTCTAGACTGACCTCACATTGTTGGGAAGATTTTTAGTGGTCACTGATTCACCCCGCTCTCAGTGTCAACCTGAGAATCACAATTGGTATCAGAGCTGAGTTCCCTAGGGAGGAAGAGTAACAGCTACGGGTACAGACAGAAGTGAGAGGCAGTAAAAATGGCATCCAGTGAAGATAACCACAGGCATGAAAGAATTCCCCTTTTTAACGGGTCCAACTACAGTGTATGGAAGATCAGGATGGAAGCATACCTGATATCTCAAGGTTATGGAGTCTGGCTTGCAGTAAAGAATGGGTACACACATCTCACAGAGGACATCACAGATGCAGTAGAAATGAAGAAAAGAGAAAATGAGGCTAAAGCCGTCACAGCTCCTCTAGCATCTCTAGTTAGCAATGAACTCACCAGAGTAATCAGCTGTCCTACCTCCAAAGAAATTTGGGACAAACTAAAAAGTGTGCATGAAGGAGATAATAAGATAAAAGAGGCAAAGTTACAAATTCTAAGATCTCGATTTGAGAGTCTGAAGATGTCTAAAGGAGAAACCATTGAGTTCTATCTCAATAGGGTGAATGGCATTACCAATGCAATCAGAGCATTGGGTGAGAAGATAAAGGAGATACATGTTGTCAAGAAAATCCTAAGGACTCTGCTCAAGCTGTACAATGCCAAGGTATCAATACTAAAAGAGATGGACACCTTGGATACCCAGACCACTGATGATCTACATGGTATTCTGACGACCTATGAAATGAGAATGGTTGATGAAATGCCAACAGAGAAGGAAGTAGTTTTTGAAGCCATGAGAAAGTTGAAGATCAAAGAACCAAGTGAAAAATCAAAAGCAAAAGAAATTAGTGAGTCTGATGACTCAGATGATGAATTGATAGTCTATCTTGCCAGAAGGCTTAAGAAGAGAAGTAAAAAATACAAAGGGAAGTCAACACTAAGATGCTTCAACTATGGAGGCCTAGGATACTTTGCATCTAAATGTCAGAAGAAAGGAAGAGTATATGACTCTGATGATGAAGTCCCCAAGGAGAGTCATGACAAGAAAGGTAAAAGAAAATTCATACCAAAAAGGAGAAGTCTGTTGACCAAGAAGAATCAATCCTCAGATGAGTCAGAGGAGGAAGATGATTGTGAAACCCTATTCATGGTCAGATTTGATGAAATGCTTGAGGACAATAAAACTCCCAAAAGGAAAGATGATCTTGATGATGAGGCCAATCTTGAAGCTGAACTATATTCAGCTCTTACAGATCTCAAAGATGAAAGGAAGAAGAACGAAAAGTTAAATGACAAGTACAATAAAGCAACTGAGCTCATAAGTATGCTGAAAATCTCAAATAAAGAAGCAAAGAAAATTGAAAATGATCTCGAAAATGCTCTATCCTCAAAAACAAATGAGTGTGCAAAGCTTGAGAAAGAAATTCTGAGATTAAAAATAGAGCTTGCAGAGTATGTGAAGAAAAAGAAAAGCTACAAGGAAGCTACTACCTCATCTCCATTTGTGTCTGACCAAGAGGCTGAAGATGATTCTTCACAAATGGAAGAAGAAGAAGAAAATGTGCTTGATGAAATCTTAAGTTATCAAAGACCCTCTCACAATAAGACAGGACTTGGGTATGAGAAACAGATGATAGAGAAAACTAAGGGCAAAGGGTTTGCTGAGGACCCCATTGTTTTTGTTAAGGCAAAACAAAGGAAGTCAAGTGCTGAAAATTACTTTAAGAACAAAACTGACAAAGAAGGCTTTACAACAGTAAACAAATCCAGGCAAGGAGACAACTTCAGAGGATACTGCTATGGGTGTAATGGTTATGGACACAGAGTTGCAAAGTGCAGAAGACAAATCATACAATCAGTGTTCACAAGCAGAAACAGATTTGCACCTTTAGTTAAAGGTAGAATTGAATGCTACAGGTGTCAAAAGTTTGGACATATAGCCAGATATTGCCAAACCATCCTTCCATCTCAAAGGCAACCTAGAAAGAATGTCAGAAGAAATCCCCATAGGAGACAAGCTCAGAGAGAAGAATGGATTGTGGAGGAAAGAGCTAGAGAACCCATTACAGTAACGGAAAGGGCAATATGGGTTGAGAAAAACAAGAAGAAAAATAATAAATATTTCATTGTGCAGGCGGCCTTCAAGGCCAACAGTAGGCCATTGCCATGGATCCTTGATAGTGGATGCTCCACTCACATGACAGGCAATAATGAAATATTCTCAAGTCTAAATGCTGAAGAAAGTGGATCAGTTAGATTTGGAAATAATGATGGTGCAAGGATTGAAGGAAGAGGAACTGTTAACATCAACAGTGGAAATTTGAAATCTCAAAATTTGTTGTATGTCAATGGCCTAAAACATAATCTTTTGAGTGTCAATCAGATCTGTGATCAGGGCAATGAAGAAACTTTCACCAAGAATGGTTGTGTAGTTAAAAGTATTGAAAAGGAAAAGATTGTGGCACATGGATTCAGAACTGGAGGCAACTTATATGTTCTCTCAGAGACTAATGACAACAAATGTTTGATGAGTCTAGATGATGAGAACTGGTTGTGGCATAGAAGGCTAGGGCACATTAATTTCAAGGACCTTGCCAAGATAAGTAGATAGGAGTCAGTGAGAGATCTTCCTATTTTGAAGGTTCCAAAAAATCATGTATGTGGACCATGTCAGAAAGGAAAGCAGGCAAGAGCAACATACAAGTCAAAGGAGTTCCATGTCAGCAAGCCACTTGACCTAATTCACACAGACTTATGCGGGCCCCTGAGGACCCAAGCCATTATAGGAGAAAGGTACTTTATCATATTTATTGATGAGTATTCTAGGATGACTTGGGTCATGTTCCTCAAAGACAAGACTGAAGCCTTGGATCGATTCAAGACATTCAAGAAGAGAGTTGAAAATGAAATAGGAAATACAATCAAGTATTCGGTCAGATAAAGGAAAGGAGTTTACATGGAATGAATTCCCCAAATTTTGCAATGAAAATGGTATAAGGATTCAACACTCAGCTACAAAAACCCCCCAACAAAATGGGATAGTTGAAAGAAAGAATAGAACTCTGCAAGAAATGGTAAAGACAATGCTTTCATAAAATAATTTTGCAAAGCATTTTTGGAGAGAAGGCATTTATTCTGCAGTTCACATCACAAACAGATGTTTGTTGAGGCCCCATGAGAACAAGACTCCTTATGAGCTATGGTTTGGGAGAAAAGCCACAGTGATGTACTTTACGGTCTTTGGGTCAAAGTGCTACATCAAGAGGAAGGAAGAAAACCTTGGCAAGTTTGATGACCGAGCATATGAAGGTATCTTTTTAGGATACTTCTTCAAAAGCAAGGCTTACAGGTGTTACAACAAGAGACTAAAAAAGGTAGTCAAAAGTTCTGATGTCAGAATTGATGAGCAATTACCCTACTCCAAGAGAGTTGAGCCAGAAAGTCCAGTGTTTGAAGAGCTTGAAGATAATGAAACAGTGGCAGTTGAAAAGGAACAGCAGTCAGAGCTTGAATCAGAATCACAAGAGGTTGAGGTTGAAATACAAAAGGATGGAAGACCAAAAGACAACAAATGGTTAAGGATTCATCCAAATCATCAAGTGATTGGAGATCCCAATGCTGGGATGCAGACCAGAAAAATAAAGACAGCTACTTTCTCCTTATTGTCAGAAGTGGAACCCAAGTCTGTATATGAAGCAGGCAAGGATGAGAACTAGAAGAAAGCCATGAATGAAGAGCTTGATCAAATTGAAAAGAATAATACATGGGAGTTAGTTCCAAGACCAATAAACAAGAATGTCATTGGCACAAAATGGGTCTTCAGGAACAAGTTGAATGAAGATGGAAAGGTAGTCAGGAAAAAAGCCAGACTGGTATGTAAAGGCTACGCTCAAGTAGAAGGAATTGACATTGATGAAACTTTTGCTCCAGTGGCTAGACTTGAGTCCATCAGGATGTTCTTAGTATTGGCAGTTTACAAAGGCTTCAAGGTGTACCAAATGGATGTCAAATCTGCATTTTTAAATGGTGACCTTGAAGAAAAAGTGTATATTGAGCAACCTCAGGGTTTTCAACTTAGTGATGATGGAGATAAAGTGTGCAGACTTAGGAAGGCCTTATTTGGTTTGAGGCAGGCTCCAAGGGCCTGGTATACAAGAATAGACACTTATCTGCATAAATTGGATTTGCGAAGGGGAGTAGTGGACAGCAACCTGTATGTCATGATAGAAGATAGCAGTCAGTTGGTAGTTGTGGTCTATGTAGACGACATCTTTTTTGGAGGACATTGTGAGAAACTATGCAAGCAATTTGCTGAGAAGATGAGGACAGAGTTTGAGATGTCTATGCTAGGGGAGTTATCCTATTTTTTGGGTTTGCAAGTTCATCAGAGGCAAACTAGCATTTTTATTTCTCAAGTGAAATACACAAAAGAGATGTTGAAGAAATTTCTAATGGAAGAATGCAAACCAGTGGGGACTCCAACGATGGTGAACTGTAAGCTGAGTTCATGGGATGACTCTCCAACTATTGATCAGACTCTCTATAGATCAATGATTGGAAGTTTATTGTATTTAACAGCTTCAAGACCTGATATTCTGCAAGTGGTATGCTTGGTAGCCAGATTTCAGGCTTGTTCAAAGGAGACTCACTTAATAGCAGTGAAAAGAATACTTAGGTATTTGAAAGGCACAATGGACCATGGTTTATGGTACCCCAAGACTAGAAGGTTCACACTTACTACATTCTCAGATGTAGACTGGGCTGGTAGCATTGATGACAGAAATAGCACTAGTGGTGGTGCATTCTTTTTGGGGAAAAGCCTAATGGCATGGCACAGTAAGAAATAAGAATCTGTTTCCTTATCTACAGAGTACATAGCAACGGCAGCTACATGCACTCTGGTAATCTGGATGAAAAGACAGATGTCCGATTTTTGTGTTACTTGTGAGGAGCCAGTGGTCATTAAATGTGGTCATTAAATGTGACAACATGAGTGCAATTAACATCTCCAAGAATCCGGTGCAACACTCAAGAACCAAACACATTGATATTAGATATCATTATTTAAAGGATAAGGTGCTTAAAGGGGAAGTGAGACTGGACTTCATTCCTACAGTAGATCAGGTGGCAGACATCTTCACCAAGGCACTTCCAAAGGACTCCTTTGAAAGACTCAAAGACCAAATCGGAGTTGTGACTCTTGACACCATGTAGGAGACACAGGTGTAAAGGGAAGTTGATGACTACATAGCATCAATTTTTCACCTGTAGGATTGGAAAGATGTGGTGGGCACTCCTGCAGGTAAGGCTATGTAGGAGAAGTTTATATGAAGGGGGAGCATTTCTCATATATGTATGCTCTTCGGGACTTGTTTTCAAAGGGTGAGAAAGGTAGTGTGCAGGCAGAGTGCAGACATCCTATATGGTACAGAAATCTTTTGTGGGTGTAGGTTACCAACAATTCCAAAGGGGGAGATTGTTGGAACCTTCTCCAGTTTGAGCAGTACAGAGTGAGTACAACAGATGATGTGCCAGAGTGCAGACATCTTCTGTGGGTTGTCATTGTTGGCAACCTTGGCCAAGTAATGCTGAGGAAAGAGAGTGTCGGAGGCCCCTCTGTTGTGGCATTGGGCCCTAGTGAGGCCCTACAGATGATGTGGCACAATGGTTGATGAGAAAGTCTATCAGAAGGGAGAGAATGAAGACCAGAAAGAAGAGAGAGAAGGAAGAGAGAGAAAGAAGAGAGAGAAAGGAGGAGAGTGAGAATGTGGGCGAGGTGGATCCCACTTGAGGTGGCCAGGTCTTGGCAAGCCGTGCGCACAGCAGCACAGCACCAGGCCATGCCGCGAGCACAGCAGCACAGCCATGTCGTGCGTACAGCAACACAGCACCAGGCCATGCCGCGAGCACAGCAGCACAGCCATGTCGCGCATAGCAAAGCCAGCCTGCAGCAGGTGGCTCCCGCAAGGCCAGCACGCAGCCAGCCTCGCAAGACCTCCGCGCAGCAACAGCAGCTGGCTCCGCAAGCCCGCAAGGCTCGCATGGCCTAGCCGTGCGGGCGCAAGGTGCACAATAGTAGTATGCCCAACACCTGTTCGACACATTTCCGCAGAGAAGGCCCCCCTAAGCACCCTACTGGATTGTCCTTCTCTGTAGGTTATACTCACTGGTTACAGAGGCCCTTTCCGAGATTGTAGAGGGAATTTTTATCCATCTGAAAAGCCGATAATTCGAAATAGAAGGTCCAGATGAAGCCACGCATCAATGATTCTCATCTGACGACTCACAAAAAGGCGGGATTCAGTGCTCGTCGGCCCGTGCGTCAAGATCCCATCGCGAGCAACCCCATTGGCCGGATGTATCTTAAAACTTTGGTATGTGGCACATGGAGTTGAATCCATGATCGTGTGTGTTGCGCGTACAGGGGAGCTTCGAGCCAAATCCAAATCAATCGGCCAGAATCCATCCCGATCACGTCTGACGCGATGAGGAAGAGCTTGCGGTCCAGATTAATTCCCACTTTTATCCATCAAATCCGGTAGCTAAAAATCGAGATTCTTTGATCCGCCAATCATGTCACGACAACATCGTACGATACGATAGAGGCGGTAGCGCTAATGTGTGTCGCGGCGCACCAAATCAAATCCAAAGATTATGTTTCTTTTAATCTGATTGGCTGGACTACCGATGGACATATCTCAGCCATCCGATGTCCGATTGAGGCGATTCAAATTGTCCCGAACTCCACTCCTCGAGTTTAATCGATCTGCGTCAAGAAAATAGGTTTTTGGAGTGTGCAACAGTGGGTTTTTGCTAAGAAGAAGGTCCTTGAGCCTTTTGGTGTGTAGAGATCATTTTCCCTTGCCTCTCTCTGATTTCAATGGTCATATAAAGCATGAGAGAGATAGAGTGAGCACTTAAGGTGAGTTGTGAGTGATTTGGAATGTGGAGTGTTGGAAGACTACCAACTGTTGTTTAAGATTGAAAATGAACATCCATCAATATTGAAGAACTGGAGAGACCAAATGATGAGCACCACTCAGTCTTGAGCACGCTGAGAAGGTAACCACTCACACAAGCCCTATTTATTTATACCAATGCCATATGGGAAGGGTTTGTAATATCTATTTAATAAATACATTGTAACCTGTCAAGTTGGGGGGCTTGACAGGAATGAGGGTTATTACCTAGGACTCAGTTGCAGCTAGGAATGTTGTCGATGTTGTAGCATCTGGGTTGTAGGTGCAACCATAGCATTAAAGTAGCATATTGGGTATAATACGAAACCCTGGTTAGGGTATTACCCCGTGGAGTAACCATCACAGTGTGTGATAGGTAAACCACGTTACAAAGTATGTCATGTGGATGTGGATGTGTTTGTTTGTGTTATGCATTTGAAGTGTGTGGGTTGCAGGTATGGGTGTATACACTTGGTAGGCCAAGCCTCTAGTATGGATACTTGTAGCTGTGTGGCATGATGTATTACACGAAATGTGTAAATGAACAAATATGTGAACTAGTCAGCTCAAGGCAGCATGGTTTAATCCGACTAGACTGACCTCACACTGTTGGGAAGATTTTAGTGGTCACTGATTCACCCCCCCCCCCTCTCAGTGTCAACCTGGGAATCACAATTGGTATCAGAGCTAAGTTCCCTAGGGAGGAAGACTAACAGCTTCGGGTACAGATAGAAGTGAGAGGTAGTAAAAATGGCATCCAATGAAGATAACCACAGTCATGAAAGAATTCTCCTTTTTGACGGATCCAACTACAGTATATGGAAGATTAGGATGGAAGCATACCTGATATCTCAAGGTTATGGAGTCTAGCTTGCAGTAAAGAATGGGTACACACATCTCATAGAGGACATCACAGATGCAATAGAAATGAAGAAAAGAGAAAATGAGGCTAAAGCCGTCACAGCTCTTCTGGCATCTCTAGTTAGCAATGAACTCACCAGAGTAATTAGCTGTCCTACCTCCAAAGAAATTTGGGACAAACTGAAAAGTGTGCATGAAGGAGATAATAAGATAAAAGAGGTTAAGTTACAAATTTTGAGATCTCAGTTTGAGAGTCTGAAGATGCCTGAAGGAGAAACCATTGAGTTCTGTCTCAATAGGGTAAATGGCATTACCAATGCAATCAGAGCATTGGGTGAGGAGATAAAGGAGATACATATTGTCAAGAAAATCCTAAGGACTCTGCCCAAGCTGTACAATGCCAACGTATCAGTACTAGAAGAGATGGACACCTTGGATACCCTAACCACTAATGATCTACATGGTATTCTGACGACCTATGAAATGAGAATGGTTGATGAAATTCCAACAGAGAAGGAAACAGTTTTTGAAGCCATGAGAAAGTTGAAGATCAAAGAACCAAGTGAAAAATCAAAAGCAAAAGAAATTAGTGAGTCTGATGACTCAGATGATGAATTGATAGCCTATCTTGCCAGAAGGCTTAAGAAGGGAAGTGAAAAATACAAAGGGAAGTCAACACTAAGATGCTTTAACTATGGAGGCCTAGGACACTTTGCATCTCAATGTCAGAAGAAAGGAAGAGTATATGACTCTGTTGATGAAGACCCCAAGGAGAGTCATGACAAGAAAGGTAAAAGAAATTCATACCAAAAAGGAGAGGTTTGTTGACCAAGAAGAATCAATCATCAGATGAGTCAGAGGAGGATGATGATTGTAAGACCCCGTTCATGGTCAGATTTGATGAAATGCTTGAGGACAATGAAGCTCCCAAAAGGAAAGAAGATCTTGAAGATGAGGCCAATCTTGAAGCTGAACTATATTCAGCTCTTATAGATCTCAAAGATGAAAGGAAGAAGAACAAAAAGTTAAATGACAAGTACAATGAAGCAACAAAGCTCATAAGTATGCTGAAAATCTCAAATAAAGAAGCAAAGAAAACTAAAAATGATCTCCAAAATGCTCTATCCTCAAAAACAAATAAGTGTGCAAAGCTTGAGGAAGAAATTCTGAGATTAAGAACAGAGCTTGCAGAGTATATGAAGAAAGAGAAAAGCTATAAGGAAGCTACTACCTCATCTCCATTTGTGTCTGACCAAGCGGCTGAAGATGACTTTACAACTGGAAGAAGAAGAAGAAAATGTGCTGGATGAAATCTTAAGTTATCAAAGACCCTCTCACAATAAGCCAGGACTTGGGTATGAGAAGCAGATGATAGAGAAAACTTAGGGCAAAGGGTTTGCTGAGGACCCCATTATTTTTGTTAAGGCAAAACAAAAGAAGTCAAGTGCTAAAAATTACTTTAAGAACAAAACTGACAAAAAAGGCTATACAACAGTAAGCAAATCTAGGCAAGGAGACAGCTTCAGAGGATACTGCTATGGGTGTAATGGTTATGGACACAGAGTTGCAAAGTGCAGAAGACAAATCATATAACCAGTGTTCACAAGTAGAAATAGATTTGCACCTTTAGTTGAAGATAGAATTGAATGCTACAGGTGTCAAAAGTTTGGACATATAGCCAGATATTGCCAAACCATCCTTCCATCTTAAAGGTAACCTAGAAGGAATGTAGAGAGAAGAAAGGATTGTGGAGGAAAGAGTTAAAGAACCCATCACAGTGAAGGAAAAGGCAATATGGGTTGAGAAAAACAAGAAGAAAATAATACATCTTTCATTGTGTAGGCGGCCGTCAAGGCCAACAGTAGGCCCTTGCCATGGATCCTTGATAGTGGATGCTCCCCTCACATGACAGGCAATAAAGAAATTTTCTCAAGTCTAAATGCTGAAGAAAGTGGATCAGTTCGATTTGGAAATAATGATGGTCCAAGGATTAAAGGAAGAGAAACTGTTAACATCAACAGTGGAAAGTTCAAATCTCATAATGTGTTGTATGTCAATGGCCTAAAACATAATCTTTTGAGTGTCTGTCAGATCTGTGATCAGGGCAATGAAGTAACTTTGACCAAGAATGGTTGTATAGTTAAAAGTATTGAAAAGGGAAAGACAGTGGCACAAGGAATTCGAACTATAGGCAACTTATATGTTCTCTCAAAGACTAATGACAACAAATGTTTGATAAGTCAAGATGATGAGAATTGGTTGTGGCACAAAAGGCTGGGGCACGTTAATTTCAAGAACCTTACCAAGATAAGTAGACAAGAGTTAGTGAGAGATCTTCCTATTTTGAAGGTTTTAGAAAATCATGTATATGGACCATGTCAAAAAGGAAAGCAGGCAAGAGCAACATACAAGTCAAAGGAGTTCCATGTCAGCAAACCACTTGACCTAATTCACACAGACTTGTGTGGGTCCATGAGGACCCAAGCCATTGGAGGAGAAAGGTACTTTATCTTATTTATTGATGAGTATTCTAGGATGACTTGGGTCATGTTTCTCAAAGACAAGACTGAAGCCTTGGATCGATTCAAGACATTCAAGAAGAGAGTTGAAAATGAAACAGAAAATACAATCAAGTGTATTCGGTCAATTCAAGGAAAGGAGTTTACATGGAATGAATTCACCAAATTCTGCAATGAAAATTGAATAAGGATTCAACACTCAGCAAAAAAAACCCCCCAACAAAATGGGGTAGTTGAAAGAAAGAATAGAACTCAGCAAGAAATGGCAAGGACAATGCTTTCAGAAAATAATGTTGCCAAGCATTTTTGGAGAGAAGGCATTTATTCTGCAGTTCACATCACAAACAGATGTTTGTTGAGGCCCCATGAGGACAAGACTCCTTATGAGCTATGGTTTGGGAGAAAAGCCACAGTAAAGTACTTCAAGGCCTTTGGGTCAAAGTGCTACATCAAGAGGAAGGAAGAAAACCTTGGCAAGTTTGATGACCGAGTAGATGAAGGTATCTTTTTAGGATATTCCTTCAAAAGCAAGGCTTACAGGTGTTACAACAAGAGACTAAAAAAGGTGGTCGAAAGTTCTGATGTCAGAATTGATGAGCAATTACCCTACTCCAAGAGAGTTGAGCCAGAAAGTCCAGTGTTTGAAGAGCTTGAAGATAATGAAACAGTGGCAGTTGAAAAGGAACAACAGTCGGAGGTAAAATCAAAATCACAAGAGGTTGAGGTTGAAATACAAAAGGATGGAAGACCAAAAGACAACAAATGGTTAAGGATTCATCTGAATCATCTTGTGATTGGAGATCCCAATGCTGGGATGCAGACCAGGAAAATGAAGACAACTACTTTCTCCTTATTGTCAGAATGGAACCCAAGTTTGTATACGAAGCAGGCAAGGATGAGAACTAGATGAAAGCCATGAATGAAGAGCTTGATCAAATTGAAAAGAATAATACATGAGTGTTAGTTCCATGACCAACAAACAAGAATGTCATTGGCACAAAATGGGTCTTCGAGAACAAGTTGAATGAAGATGGAAAGGTAGTTGGGAACAAAGCCTGACTGGTATGTAAAGGCTACGCTCAAGTGGGGGGAATTGACATTGATGAAACTTTTGCTCTAGCGGCTAGACTTGAGTCCATCAGGATGTTCTTAGCATTGGCAGTTCAAAAAGGCTTCAAGGTGTACCAAATGGATGTCAAATCTGCATTTTTAAATGGTAACCTTGAAGAAGAAGTGTATATTGAGCAACCTGAGGGTTTTCAACTTAGTGATGATGGAGATAAAGTGTGCATACTTAAGAAGGTCTTATATGGTTTGAAGCAAGCTCCAAGAGCCTGGTATTCAAGACTAGACATTTATCTACATAAATTGGGTTTGCGAAGGGGAGTAGTGGACAGCAACCTGTATGTCATGACAGAAGATAGCAATCAGTTGGTAGTTGTGGTCTATGTAGACGACATCATTTTTGGAGGACATTGTGAGAAACTATCCAAGCAATTTGCTGAGAAGATGAGGACAGAGTTTGAGATGTCTATGCTAGGGATGTTGTCTTATTTTTTAGGGTTTGCAAGTTCATCAGAGGCAAACTGGCATTTTTATTTCTCAAGTGAAATACACAAAAGAGATGTTGAAGAAATTTCTAATGGAAGACTGCAAACCAGTGGGGACTCCAATGATGGTGAACTGTAGGCTGAGTTTAAGTAATGACTCTCCAACTATTTATCAGACTCTCTATAGATCAATGATTGGAAGTTTATTATATTTAACAGCTTCAAGACCTGATATTCTGCAAGCGGTATGCTTGGTAGCCAGATTTCAGGCTTATCCAAAGGAGACTCACTTAATAGCAGTGAAAAGAATACTTAGGTATTTGAAAGGCACAATGGACCATGGTTTATGGTACCCCAAGACTGGAAGGTTCACACTTACTGCATTCTCAGATGCAGACTGGGCTGGTAGCACTGATGATAGAAAGAGCACTAGTGGTGGCACATTCTTTTTAGGGAAAATCCTAGAGGCAAGGCATAGTAAATCTATTTTCTTATCTACAACAGAGGCAGAGTACATAGCAGCGACAGCTATATGCACTCAGGTAATCTGGATGAAAAGACAGATGTCAGATTTCAGAGTTAGTTGTGAGGAGCCAGTGGTCATTAAATGTGACAACATGAGTGCAATTAACATCTCCAAGAATCCGGTGCAACACTCAAGAACCAAACACATTGATATTAGATATCATTATTTAAAGGATAAGGTGCTTGAAGGGGAAGTGAGACTAGACTTCGTTCCTACAGCAGACCAGGTGGCAGACATCTTCACCAGAGCACTTCCAAAGGACTCCTTTGAAAGACTCAGAGACCAACTGGGAGTTATGACTCTTGACACCATGTTGGTGACACAGGTGTAAAAGGAAGTTGATGATTACATAGGATCAATTTTTCACCTGCAGGATTGGAAAGATGCGGTGGGCACTCCTGCAGGTAAGGCTATGTAGGAGGAGTTTATATGAAGGGGGAATACATATGAAGGGGGAGCATTTCTCATATATGTATGCTCTTTGGGACTTGTTGTCAAAGGGGGAGAAAGGCAGTGTGCAGGCAGAGTGCAGACATCCTATGTGGTGCAGACATCTTATGTGGGTGTGGGTTGCCAACAATTCAAAAGGGAGAGATTATTGGAACCTTGGCCAGTTTGAGCAGTATAGAGTGAGTACAACAGATGATGTGGCAGAGTGCAGACATCTTATGTGTGTTGTCATTGTTGGCAACCTTGGCCAAGTAATGCTAAGGAAAGAGAGTGTCTGAGGCCCCTCTGTTGTGGCATTGGGCCCCAGTGAGGCCCTACAGATGATGTGGCACAATGATTGATGAGAAAGTCTATTAGAAGAGAGAATGAAGACCAAAAAGAAGAGAGAAAAGGAGGAGAGAGAAATAAGAGAGAGAAAGGAGGAGAGAGAAAATGTGGGTCAGGTGGGTCTCACTTGTGGTGGTCAGGTCATGGCATGCCACGTGCACAGTAGCACAGCACCAGGCCATGCCACGAGCACAGTAGCACAGCTATGCCGCGCGCACAGCAGCATAGCACCAGGCCATGCTGCGAGCACAGCAGCATAGCCATGTCGTGCATAGCATACCCAGCCTGCAACAGGTGGCTCCCGCAAGGCCAGCACGCAGCCAAACTCGTAAGACCACCACGCAGCAGCAGCAGCAGCAGCTGGCTCCCGCAAGGCTTGCAGGGCTTAGCCGCATAAGCGCAAGGTGCACAACTGCAGCATGCCCAGCACCTGTTCGACACATTGCCGCAGAAAAGGCCCCCCTTAGCACCCTACTGGAATGGCCTTCTCTATAGGTGATACTCACTGGTTACAAAGGCCCTTTCCGAGAATGTAGAGGGCATTTTTATCCATCTGAAAAGAAGATTATTCGAAATAAAAGGTCCAGATGAAGCCACGCATCAATGATTCTCATCCGGCGACTCACAAAAAGGCGGGATTCAGTGCTTGTCGGCCCGTGCGTCAAGATCCCATCGCGAGCAACCCCATTAGTCGGATGTATCTTAAAACTGTGGTATGTGGCACATGGAGATGAATCCATGATCGTATGTGTTGCGCGTACAAGGGAGCTTCGAGCCAAATCCAAACCGTTTGGCCAGAATCCATCCCGATCACGTCTGATGCGATGAGGAAGATCTTGCGGTCTAGATTAATCCCCACTTTTCTCTGTCAAATCCAGCGACTGAAATTCGAGATTCTCTGATTCGCCAATCACGTCTCGACAACGTCGTATGATACGACAAAGGTGGCGGCGCTGGTGTGTGTCTCGGCACACCAAATCAAGTCTGAAGATTCCGTTTCTTTTAATTTGATTGGCTGGAATACGAATGGACATATCTCAACCATCTGATGTCCGATTAAGGTGATTCAAATTCTCCCAAACTCCACTCCTCGAGTTTAATCGATCTACATCAAGAAAATAGGTTTTTGGAGTATGCAGTTACGGGTTTTTGTGAAGAAGATAGTCCTTGAGCCTTTTTGGTGTGTAGAGATCATTTCCACTTGTCTCTCTCTGATTTCAATGGTCATATGAAGCATGAGAGAGATAGTGTGAGAACTTATGGTGAGTTGTAAGTGATTTGGAATGTGAGTAGAGTGTTGGAAGAGTACCAACTGTTGTGTGAGATTGAAAATGAACATCCACCAATACTGAAGAACTGGAGAGACCAAATGATAAGCACCACTCAGTCTTGAGCACACTGGGAAGGTAACCACTCACACAAGCCCTATTTATTTATACCAATGCCATATGGGAAGGGTTTGTAATATCTATTTAACAAATACATTGTAACTTGTCAAATTGGAGGCCTTAACAGGAATGAGGGTTGTTGCCTAAGACTCAGTTGCAGTTGGGAATGTGGTCGATGTTGTAGCATCTGGGTTGTAGGTGCAACCATAGCATTAAAATAGCGTATTGGGTATAATACGAGATATTTCCCCCTGGAGTAGCCATCACAGTGTGTCATAGGTGAACCACGTTACACAGTGTGTCATGTGGATGTGGATGTGTTTGTTTGTGTTGTGCATTTGAAGTGCGTGGGTTACAGGTCTGGGTGTACACACTTGGTAGGCCAAGCCTCTAGTAGGGATACCTTTAGGTGTGTGGCAATGTGTAAATGAAATGTGAACTAGTCAGCTCAAGGCAGCATAGCATAGACAGACAGCTCAAGGCAGCATGGTTTAATCCGTCTGGACTGACCTAACATTATTGGGAAGATTTTTAGTGGTCACTGATTCACCCCCCCCCCTCTCAGTGTCAACCTAGGAATCAAAATTGGTATCAGAGCTGAGTTCCCTAGGGAGGAAGACTAACAGCTTCGAGTACAGACAGAAGTGAGAGGCAGTAAAAATGGCATCCAGTGAAGATAAACACAGGCATGAAAGAATTTTCCTTTTTGATGGGTCCAACTACAGGGTATGGAAGATCAGGATGGAAGCATACCTGATAACTCAAGGTTATGGAGTCTGGCTTGCAGTAAAGAATGGGTACACACATCTCACAGAGGACATCACAGATGCAGTAGAAATGAAGAAAAGAGAAAATGAGGCTAAAGCCGTCACTGCTCTTCTGGCATCTCTAGTTAATAATGAAGTCACCAGAGTAATCAGCTGTCCTACCTCCAAAGAAATTTGGGCAAACTGAAAAGTGTGCATGAAGGAGATAATAAGATAAAAGAGGCAAAGTTATAAATTCTGAGATCTCAGTTTGAGAGTCTGAAGATGTCTGAAGGAGAAACCATTGAGTTCTATCTCAACAGGGTGAATGGCATTACCAATGCAATCAGAGCATTGGGTGAGGAGATAAAGGAGATACATGTGTGAGGACATGGGAAAAAATCGTCAATCTTCTTGAAGTTTTCAATTTGAATTTATCCTCGTTTTTAAAATTGAATTTTCATATAGTTAAAGTTGTCTACCCTCATTACATTCAAACTGGGACCTGGAAAGTTCTCACTTTCAGATCCCATCCACTCATGCCAATGGAGGGTATGAAGACTGGAGTCGCCACCTAGATAAGGTCTAGGACCTATAAATGATGTCCCTCAACGGAGGAACACTAATGACTCGCGCAAATGGAACGGCTATCTTGTCTCACCAAAGACGGGTAAGTGCCAAATTACGAGTTGGGAAGGTGTTAGGCACCCAACTCGCCCGGTTAAACCGGTCTCCCTAAATCCTATCCTTTCCTACAGTTTGTGAATGCTTGGGGCTGTCTAAATACATTACAAGGTAAAAGGGGGAATCCTAAGTTAATTTCTAATTCTTTGTTAATTAAGCATGGCATAAGCTGAAATTAAACAAATTAGACAAGAAAAATAATTATAAAATGAATTAAAGAATTAAAAGAATAGCTTAATTATACATCAAAAGAAAGGAAAAAAAAGATAGATAACATATGACCGAGGTCTGGGAAAATCCCAGGCCGCCTACGTATCCCTGTGCGGCGGGAATCAGGCCAAACGTAGTTCGGGCGGGTGTGTACGTACCAAGTGTGTGCAAGAGAAGAGGGACGCTTCCAAAATGTTGGAACGCATCCCAAGCGATGGACGCTCCCATAATCATGGAACACATCCAATGGTGAGAGATGTCCCCACAACAGTGGGACCCATCTCAGTGTTGAGGTACTCCCTATCACAAGGAAGTCCCCTCGGCGAGGTAATCCCATAATACATGGAACTTACCTCAATTTGAGTGTGTGTGTGTGAAAATGATGCTCCCAAAATATTGGAACACATCCGAAGGATGAGATGCTCCCACAATGGTGGAACACATCTCGGTGTACAGGTATTCCCTTCCACAGGAAAATCCCTTCGCTGAGGTAATCCCATAATACATGGAACTTACCTCAATTTGAGTGTGTGTGTGAAAATGATGCTCCCAAAATATTGGAACACATCCGAAGGATGAGATGCTCCCACAATGGTGGAACACATCTCGGTGTACAGGTATTCCCTTCCACAGGAAAATCCCTTCGCTGAGGTAATCCCATAATACATGGAACTTACCTCAATTTGACCGAGCGTGGAGCGACCAAACTCCCCCGCAGCCTACGTACCTCTCAAGACCTCTGTCTCTCGAGAATCAGGTCAAGCGTAGTTCCCATGGATTGACGAGCCATGGACACGCGTGGCAACACTCAGGAAAGGCCAAATGCCTCAGCTCCCCACACATGAGGTACACTAATATCTCATTCATATCCCACATACGGGATGCCCAGGTGGACCGTCCATCGGACCACCAATCCTATGCATACATCTACCCAATCGCATATTTTTCATTAATATACATTTTTGATACAACGATTTCCCACACTCTTGGATCCAATCCTAGGGTTGGGTGAGCTCATTCTAAATGGGCCCACAAAGGGCAGCTGAACTCATTGGAGTCCCCTAACCAATCACATCACGGGAAGCAAACATCCTAGCATACATCTATCAAAATTGGATGTCACAGACCACTTGGGGGTATGGATGATGCCTTCAAATTAAATCATACAAATGTATAAGCATATAGGCATGTGATGGAAATTAGATAAAGCATGTGATAAAAACCAAAAATAGAAAGCAACTATATATACATTTGATGTCAGAACAGCAGGAACCATCAAACGTGTAAAACATGAAACCATAATGAATGTATAAAAAAAGTATGTATTATGTACAATGAAATGACCTACATACCCTAACTGAGATAGATTGATCCTAAGAAATGGCAAGAGATGAAAAGATAAAAGAAGACATGAGCACAACACTAAACCAAACCAGAACCAACTTTGAACCGGACTAAGATTAACCAAGTCTAACTCAGGTCAAGCAAAACCTAAATCATGCTATACCTAAACCAGGACCATAAAGCCAAAGCAAAATGAACCAAACCAATCCACTCCCACACAAATCGGACTTGGTCATTAAAATAAACATGGTTTAACCCGAACCAAGTTTGATCTTAATATTTAAACCACCATAAACATGATCAGATTCATTTAAAAATACTCAGAAAGACAATCCAACGGTACAAATTCATTTTAAGCATCCATGATGAAGATCCGATGGTCCAGATTCATTTAAGACATTTAAGGTGAACATCCAACGGTTCAGATCATTCAAAATGATAATCTAATGGTTCAGAATCATTTAAATCACTCCTAAAGATAATCCAACGGTTCAAATTCATTTTAAGCATCCATGATGAAGATCCGATGGTCCAGATTCATCTAAGACATTTAAGGTGAACATCCAACGGTTCAGATCATTCAAAATCACATCTAATGACTATATTAAAATGCACATTAAAAATTTATGATCAATGGATGTACTTTAATCACATCAAAAATTCCAAATCAATGGTTAAGATCAAACTCATTAAAATCCCAATTATGTGGTCATGATCAAACCTCATAAAATTCAGATCATGCGATTGGGTCAACCACATTAAAATTTTCATCACATGGTCGGACCGATCCAAACCGGCCCTCACTTAGACCCAACCAAACTAGAACTCGTCCTAGACCAAAACAAACCAAGAACCAGCCAACCAATCACTAAATAATAATAATAATAACAAAAAATAAAATATACCTGTCGATCGAGATTGCTGGCAAAAGGGAAGCCGCTCCTTCCTTCACAGCGGCGGCTGTGTCTCGTCGCCTCCACGACGGTGGCGGCGGCTATGCTGTCGCCCTCTTTCTTCTTTTTTTTTTCTTGCTGGATTTTCCCCCTTTTTCTTTTCTTCTTTTTTTTTTTTTTTTTCTTTTTTTTCTTCTTCTTCTTCTTCTCCCTTCCTGGTTTTTTTTTTCTTCTTCTTCTTCTTCTTCTTCTCTGTTTCTGTTTTTTTTTTTTTTTCTCTCTTTGGAGCAGCAACAGAGCTGCTCCTCCTTTCTCTCTTCGACGGCGGCGGCTCTCTGCCCTGCCTTCTTCTTCTTCTTCTTCTTCTTCTTCTTCTTCTTCTCCTTCTTCTTCTTCTTCTTCTTCTTCTTCTTCTCTGTTTCTGTTTTTTTTATTTTTTTTTCGTTTTTCTCTCTTTGGAGCAGCAACAGAGCTGCTCCTCCTTTCTCTCTTCGACGGCGGCGGCTCTGCTGCCGCTGCCTTCTTCTTCTTCTTCTTCTTCTCCTTCTTCTTCTTCTTCTTCTTCTTCTTCTTCTCTGTTTCTGTTTTTTTATTTTTTTCGTTTTTCTCTCTTTGGAGCAGCAACAGAGCTGCTCCTCCTTTCTCTCTTCGACGGTGGCGAGAGCCGCCGCTGCCTTCTTCTTCTTCTTCTTCTTCTGTTTTTTCTTTTTTTTTTCGTTTTGTTTTTCTCCACTGGAGCAGCCAGCCGCTGGCTGCTCCTTATATTCACAAGAAAAAAAAGGGGGGATTTGAGTCCGGGAAACCAGCAGGTTTCGGGGCGGGTTTCGGGGAGGATGGGGAGACGCCGGGAGACCGGCAGCTTTGGGGAGGGATTTCGGGGAGGAGGGGTGAGGTGTCGACCTCTCCCTCTTCCCCTGCAACTTTCCCCCTCACCGTCTCTCTTAATCTCTCTCTCTCCTCTTTTTCTTTTGCTTTTTTTTTTATCTCTTTTTTTTTCTGGATTCTGATCCCCTCTTTTGGGGATCAGACGGATTTTGCCGATTTTTTATTTTATTTTATTTTTTTTGCTTTTTGCTTTTTTGCTTTCTTTCTTTTTTTTTTTTTTTCTTTCAAGCTCTGATTCCCTTTTTTGGGGATCAGACGGATTTGCCCATTTTTTTTTTTTTTAAACACTAATTAATAACATCTGATTTCCCATTAAAAAAAAAAAATTATTTTTTAAGGGTAATGGCAAAACTAGGGTGCTGACAACATGTTGTCAAGAAAATCCTAAGGACTCTGCCCAATCTATACAATGCCATGGTATCAGTACTAAAAGAGATGGACACCTTGGATACCCTGACCACTGATGATCTACATGGTATTCTGACGTCCTATGAAATGAGAATGGTTGATGAAATGCCAACAAAGAAGGAAGCAGTTTTTAAAGCCATGAGAAAGTTGAAGATCAAATAACCAAGTGAAAAATCAAAAGCAAAAGAAATTTGTGAGTCTAATGACTCGGATGATAAATTGATAACCTATCTTGCCAGAAGGCTTAAGAAGAGAAGTGAAAAATACAAAGGGAAGTCAACACTAAGATGCTTCAACGGTGGAGGCCTAGGACACTTTGCTTCTAAATGTCAGAAGAAAGGAAAAGTATATGACTCTGATGATGAAGACCCCAAGGAGAGTCATGACAAGAAAGGTAAAAGAAAATTCATACCAAAAAGGAGAAGTCAGTTGACCAAGAAGAATCAATCCTCAGATGAGTCAGAGGAGGAAGATGATTGTGAGACCCTGTTCATGGTCAGATTTGATGAAATGCTTGAGGACAATGAAGCTCCCAAAAGGAAAGATGATCTTGAAGATGAGGCCAATCTTGAAGCTGAACTATATTCAGCTCTTACAGATCTCAGAGATGAAAGGAAGAAGAACGAAAAGTTAAATGACAAGTACAATGAAGCAACTGAGCTCATAAGTATGCTGAAAATCTCAAATGAAGAAGCAAAGAAAATTGAAAATGATCTCGAAAATGCTCTATCCTCAAAAACAAATGAGTGTGCAAATATTGAGGAAGAAATTCTGAAATTAGAAACAGATCTTGCAGAGTATGTGAAGAAAGAGAAAAGCTACAAGGAAGCTACTACCTCATCTCCATTTGTGTCTGACCAAGAGGCTGAAGATGATTCTTCACAAATAGAAGAAGAAGAAAAAAATGTGCTTCATGAAATCTTAAGTTATCAAAGACCCCCTCACAATAAGACAGGACTTGGGTATGAGAAGCAGATGATAGAGAAAACTAAGGGCAAAGGGTTTGCTGAGGACCCCATTGTTTTTGTTAAGGCAAAACAAAGGAAGTCAAGTGCTGAAAATTACTTTAAGAACAAAACTGACAAAGAAGGCTTTACAACAGTAAACAAATCTAGGCATGGAGACAGCTTCAGAGGATACTGCTAAGGGTGTAATGGTTATGGACACAGAGTTGCAAAGTGCAGAAGACAAATCATATAACCAGTGTTCACAAGCATAAACAGATTTGCACCTTTAGTTGAAGATAGAATTGAATGCTTCAGGTGTCAAAATTTTGGACATATAGCCAGATATTGTCAAACCATCCTTCCATCTCAAAGGTAACCTAGAAGGAATTTCAGAAGAAATCTCCTGAGGAGACAAGCTCCGAGAGAAGAAAGGATTGTGAAGGAAAAAGTTAAAGAACCCATCATAGTGAAGGAAAAGACAATATGGGTTGAGAAAAACAAGAAGAAAATAATACATCTTTCATTGTGTAGGCGGCCGTCAAGGCCAACAGTAGGCCCTTGCCATGGATCCTTGATAGTGGATGCTCCCCTCACATGACAGGCAATAAAGAAATTTTCTCAAGTCTAAATGCTGAAGAAAGTGGATCAGTTCGATTTGAAAATAATGATGGTGCAAGGATTGAAGGAAGAGAAACTGTTAACATCAACAGTGGAAAGTTCAAATCTCATAATGTGTTGTATGTCAATGGCCTAAAACATAATCTTTTGAGTGTCTGTCAGATCTGTGATCAGGGCAATGAAGTAACTTTGACCAAAAATGGTTGTGTAGTTAAAAGTATTGAAAAGGGAAAGACTGTGGCACAAGGAATCCGAACTGGAGGCAACTTATATGTTCTCTTAGAGACTAATGACAACAAATGTTTGATAAGTCAAGATGATGAGAATTGGTTGTGGCACAGAAGGCTGGGGCACATTAATTTCAAGAACCTTACCAAGATAAGTAGACAAGAGTTAGTGAGAGATCTTCCTATTTTGAAGGTTTTAGAAAATCATGTATGTGGACCAAGTCAAAAAGGAAAGCAAGCAAGAGAAACATATAAGTCAAAGGAGTTCCATGTCAGCAAACCACTTGGCCTAATTCACAAAGACTTGTGTGGGTCCATGAGGACCTAAGCCATTGGAGGAGAAATGTACTTTATCTTATTTATTGATGAGTATTCTAGGATGACTTGGGTCATGTTTCTCAAAGACAAGACTGAAGCCTTGGATCGATTCAAGACATTCAAGAAGAGAGTTGAAAATGAAACAGGAAATACAATCAAGTGTATTTGGTCAAATCAAGGAAAGGAGTTTACATGGAATGAATTCACCAAATTCTGCAATTAAAATTGAATAAGGATTCAACACTCAGCAACAAAAACCCCCAAACAAAATGGGGTAGTTGAAAGAAAGAATAGAACTCTGCAAGAAATGGCAAGGACAATGCTTTCAGAAAATAATGTTGCCAAGCATTTTTGGAGAGAAGGCATTTATTCTGCAGTTCGCATCACAAACAGATGTTTGTTGAGGCCCCATGAGGACAAGACTCCTTATGAGCTATGGTTTGGGAGAAAAACCACAGTGATGTACTTCACGGTCTTTGGGTCAAAGTGCTACATCAAGAGGAAGGAAGAAAACCTTGGCAAGTTTGATGACCGAGCAGATGAAGGTTTCTTTTTAGGATACTCCTTCAAAAGCAAGGCTTACAGGTGTTACAACAAGAGACTAAAAAAGGTGGTCGAAAGTTCTGATGTCAGAATTGATGAGCAATTATCCTACTCCAAGAGAGTTGATCCAGAAAGTCCAGTGTTTGAAGAGCTTGAAGATAATGAAACTGTGGCAGTTGAAAAGGAACAACAGTCAGAGGTAGAATCAGAATCACAAGAGGTTGAGGTTGAAATACAAAAAGATGGAAGACCAAAAGACAACAAATGGTTAAGGATTCATCCAAATCATCAAGTGATTGGAGATCCCAATGCTGGGATGCAGACCAGGAAAATAAAGACAGCTACTTTCTCCTTATTGTCAGAAGTGGAACCCAAGTCTGTATATGAAGTAGGCAAGGATGAGAACTAGATGAAAGCCATGAATGAAGAGCTTGATCAAATTGAAAAGAATAATACATGGGAGTTAGTTCCAAGACCAACAAACAAGAATGTCATTGGCACAAAATGGGTCTTCAGGAACAAGTGGAACAAGTTGAATGAAGATGGAAAGGTAGTCAGGAACAAAGCGAGACTGGTATGTAAAGGCTATGCCCAAGTGGAAGGAATTGACTTTGATGAAACTTTTGCTCCAGTGGCTAGACATGAGTCCATCAGGATGTTCTTAGCATTGGCAGTTCACAAAGGCTTCAAGGTGTACCAAATGGATGTCAAATCTATATTTTTAAATGGTGACCTTGAAGAAGAAGTGTATATTGAGCAACCTGAGGGTTTTCAACTTAGTGATGATGGAGATAAAGTGTGCAGACTTAAGAAGGCCTTATATGGTTTGAAGCAAGCTCCAAGGGCCTGGTATTCAAGACTAGACACTTATCTGCATAAATTGGGTTTGCGAAGGGGAGTAGTGGACAGCAACCTGTATGTCATGACAGAAGATAGCAGTCAGTTGGTAGTTGTGGTCTATGTAGACGACATCATTTTTGGAGGACATTGTGAGAAACTATCCAAGCAATTTACTGAGAAGATGAGGACAGAGTTTGAGATGTCTATGCTAGGGGAGTTGTCTTATTTTTTGGGTTTGCAAGTTCATCAGAGGCAAACTGGCATTTTTATTTCTCAAGTGAAATTCACAAAAAAGATGTTGAAGAAATTTCTAATGGAAGACTGCAAACCAGTGGGGACTCCAATGATGGTGAACTGTAGGCTGAGTTCAAGTGATGACTCTCCAACTATTGATCAGACTCTCTATAGATCAATGATTGGAAGTTTATTGTATTTAACAGCTTCAAGACCTGATATTCTGCAAGCGGTATGCTTGGTAGCCAGATTTCAGGCTTGTCCAAAGGAGACTCACTTAATAGCAGTGAAAAGAATACTTAGGTATTTGAAAGGCGCAATGGGCCATGGTTTGTGGTACCCCAAGACTGGAAGGCTCACACTTACTGCATTCTCAGATGCAGACTGGGCTGGTAGCATTGATGACAGAAAGAGCACTAGTGGTGGCGCATTCTTTTTAGGGAAAAGCCTAGTGGCAAGGCATAGTAAGAAACAAGAATCTATTTTCTTATCTACAACAGAGGCAGAGTACATAGCAGCGGCAGCTATATGCACTCAGGTAATCTAGATGAAAAGACAGATGTCAGATTTTAGTGTTAGTTGTAAGGAGCCAGTGGTCATTAAATGTGACAACATGAGTGCAATTAACATCTCCAAGAATCTGGTGCAACACTCAAGAACCAAACACATTGATATTAGATATCATTATTTAAAGGATAAGGTGCTTGAAGGGGAAGTGAGACTGGACTTCTTTCCTACAGCAGACCAGGTGGCAGACATCTTCACCAAGGCACTTCCAAAGGACTCCTTTGAAAGACTCAGAGACCAACTGGGAGTTGTGACTCTTGACACCATGTAGGTGACACAGGTGTAAAAGGAAGCTGATGACTACATAGCATCAATTTTTCACCTGCAGGATTGGAAAGATGCGGTGGGCACTCCTGCAGGTGAGGCTATGTAGGAGGAGTTTATATGAAGGGGGAGTACATATGAAGGGGGAGCATTTCTCATATATGTATGCTCTTTGGGACTTGTTCTCAAAGGGGGAGAAAGGCAGTGTGCAGGCAGAGTGCAGACATCCTATGTGGTGTAGACATCTTATGTGGGTGTGGGTTGCCAACAATTCAAAAGGAGGAGATTGTTGGAACCTTGGCCAGTTTAAGCAGTACAGAGTGAGTATAGCAGATGATGTGGCAGAGTGTAGACATCTTTTGTGGGTTGTCATTGTTGGCAACCTTGGCCAAGTAATGTTGAGGAAAGAGAGTGTCTAAGGCCCCTCTGTTGTGACATTGGGCCCCAGTGAGGCCCTACAGATGATGTGGCACAACAATTGATGAGAAAGTCTATCAGAAGAGAGAGAATGAAGACCAAAAAGAAGAGAGAGAAGGAGGAGAGAGAAAATGTGGGCTAGGTGGGTCCCACTTGAGGTCACCAGGTCATGGCATGCCGCGTGCACAATAGCACAACACCAGGCCATGCCGCGAGCACAGCAGCACAGCCATGCTGCACGCACAGCTGCACAACACCAGGCCATGCCGCGAGCACAGCAACAGAGCCATGTCGTGCATAGTACAGCCAACCAGCAGCAGGTTGCTCCCACAAGGCCAGCACCCAGCCAGCCTCGCAAGACCACAGTGCAGCAGTAGCAGCTGGCTCCCTCAAGCCTGCAAGGCTCGCAGGGCCTAGTCGCTCGCGCGCAAGGTGCACAACAGAAGCATGCCCAGCACCTGTTCGACACATTGCCGCAGAGAAGGCCCCCCTTAGCACCCTACTGGAATGGCCTTCTCTATAGGTGATACTCACTGGTTACAGAGGCCCTTTCTGAGATTGTAGAGGGCATTTTTATCCATCTGAAAAGAAGATTATTCGAAATAGAAGGTCGAGATGAAGCCACGCATCAATGATTCTCATCCGGTGACTCACAAAAAGGCGGGATTCAGTGCTTGTCGGCCCGTGCGTCAAGATCCCATCGCGAGAAACCCCATTGGCCGGATGTATCTTAAAACTGTAGTATGCGACACATGGAGTTGAATCCATGATCATGTGTGTTGCGCGTACTGGGGAGCTTCGAGCCAAATCCAAATCGTTCGGCCAGAATCCATCCCGATCACGTCTGACGCGATGAGGAAGATCTTGCGGTCCAGATTAATTCCCTCTTTTATCTGTCAAATCCAGCGGCTGAAAATCGAGATTCTCTGATCCGCCAATCACGTCTCGACAACGTCATACGATACGACAGAGGCGGCGGCGCTAGTGTGTGTCGCGGCGCACCAAATCAAGTCCGAAGATTCTGTTTCTTTTAATCTGATTGGCTAGACTACGGATGGACATATCTCGGCCATCCGATGTCCGATTGAGGCGATTCAAATTGTTCCGAACTCCACTCCTCGAGTTTAATCGATCTGCATCAAGAAATCAGGTTTTTGGACTGTGCAGCTACGGGCTTTTGTGAAGAAGAAGGTCCTTGAGCCTTTTTGGTGTGTAGAGATCATTTCCACTTGCCTCTCTCTGATTTCAATGGTCATATGAAGCATGAGAGAGATAGTGTGAGCACTTATGGTGAGTTGTGAGTGATTTGGAATGTGGGTAGAGTGTTGGAAGACTACCAACTGTTGTGTGAGATTGAAAATGAACATCCACCAATACTGAAGAACTGGAGAGACCAAATGATGAGCACCACTCAGTCTTGAGCACGCTGGGAATGTAACCACTCACACAAGCCCTATTTATTTATACCAATGCCATATGGGAAGGGTTTGTAATATCTATTTAACAAATACATTGTAACCTGTCAAGTTGGGGGACTTGACAGGAATGAGGGTTGTTGCCTAGGACTCAATTGCAGCTGGGAATGTGGTCGATGTTGTAGCATCTGGATTGTAGGTGCAACCATAGAATTAAAGTAGCGTATTGGGTATAATACAAAACCCTGGTTAGGGTATTGTCCCGTGGAGTAGCCGTCACAGTGTGTGATAAGTGAACCACGTTACACAGTGTGTCATGTGGATGTGGATGTGTTTGTTTGTGTTGTGCATTTCTAGTGCGTGGGTTGCAGGTCTGGGTGTACACACTTGGTAGGCCAAGCCTCTGGTATGGATACCTATAGGTGTGTGGCATGGTGTGTTAAACAAAATGTGTAAATGAACAAATATATGAACTAGTCAGCTCAAGGCAGCACAGTATAGACAGAGAGCTCAAGGCAGCATGGTTTAATCCGTCTAGACTAACCTCACATTGTTGGGAAGATTTTTAGTGGTCACTGATTCACCCCCCCCTCTCAGTGTCAACCTGGGAATCACAGGCTTGTGATATTCTTTTCTCATGGTTTTAGAGCACAGCTCGGATCAGCACAAGTCAATCTGATACTGATCGAGATCAGTAGGCGACTGATCATATACTGTATCTCGAGTCAGCACGGTTGGATCGACTACTGGTATTTTATTAGCCTGAGTCAGAGTGATTGGTGGAGACCAATCCGGGCTCAATTCTGTTTCCTTAAACCATGGTCAAGAGTAAAAAAAAACTCAGTTGTATAACTTGTGACATGATCGATCTAGACTTAACTCATCTATCCAAGGTAGTTGAGAGACCGTGGCCCATGGAGGTAGTTGAGAGATCCTTTTCCCTTTCTCCTTAAACTACGTTAGAGCATCTCTCTTTTTTTTTTTTTTTTTCTTTTTTTACCCATTGTAAAATTTGCTGAGCTCTTTTATCCCAGTTAATAAATGTTTTGCAATTAGAATTTTACAATGGGAGTGGTAAAATTTCAATATTTATTAATAGGATATAAAATATGATGAAGAAATACCTTCTTGAATTTATGGTTTATTAATAGGTCCTTCTTATAGAAAGACCGACCCATCTCAGTTGGTTTATGGTTGAGTCTGGCCCAGATTTAGTATTAATTTCAAAAGAGATGATGACCACCTCTGTCCTCCCTCAATAATTGGTACCATTGGTAAAATGTATGTGTATAGAAAGAAAAAAAATACTAATGATAGAGATGGATGTTGATTGATGTAATAAGTCGTTGACAATAACATCTCCAATTTTGGTCTCCCGTGTTTGGATTTTTTTACCACCCAAATGAAACAAGGAATCTTTTTTTAAGCGTACAAAGTTTGGCACACAGAAACCAAACCAGCCCGGCTAAATCTGTAGCACATTGATGAAGACGACAATGTCAGTTGGTTGGTTTGGTCTTGTGCTAGTAAATTCAAAACTAAACCATTAAGAAAAAGGCCGGTTTTTTATATGTATATTTACTTAACTCATCCATCCAAGGTAGTGGAGAGACCGTGGCCCATGGAGGTAGTTGATAGATCCTTTTCCCTTCGTCCTTAAACTGCATTAGAGCATCCTTTTTTTTCTTTTTTTTCTTTTTTTTTCTTTACCCATTGTAAAATTTGCTGAGCTCTTTTATCCCAGTTTATAAATGTTTTACAATTACAATTTTACAATGGGAGTGGTAAAATTTCAATATTTATTAATAGGATATAAAATATGATGAAGAAATATCTTCTTGAATTTTTTTTAATAGAAAATCAATATATCTATAAATGAGTTGCTTGTTTTGATAAGTTTATCAAAGTGGTCCTTCCTTATTATGCCACATGTGGAAAATTAATAAAGTAATTATAATTTTCCATAGATAGTACATGGTCTAGATTAATCAGATATTAAATTTCAAAATCTAATTAAATCAAATATCTTCTATTATATTATCATACATCCCAATATATGTCCATGCACATACTTCAATCACAACTTATTACCTTATACGTACCCCAATGTATATCCATGCATGCCAATGGTCCCTACATAACCATGTTATTACTTGGTGAATTTTGTTTAAACTTAAATTTTACATGTCAACAACAGACCTTGGGTTTTACCTCATGATGAAATTTTTCCTCAATATTTTCTGTATGGAAGATATTTTGGGCCTATTATTTTTGAAAAGTTCCATCTGATTGACCACCTTAGCAAATTGCTAATATATATTTGGTTTTAAACAAGAAACAAGTAGTGGAAAAGGCTGAATAGGGTAAATTTTTCATGGAGGGGGTTCCACACACCTATATAGTGTGAGGAAAATCTCTTATGCCACACCAATCATGGTATAAGTGATTATTCCATCAATATGGAGCACACATAAAAGGGAAGGGAAAACGTATTAGTGTGGAGTTGACATGGTGAGGATGTAAGATGGCATGGAAAAGCATTACACCATCGGTGTAGGGATCTTTTTCTCATTTTTTCATTTTAAAAGCATCTAAGGAAGAAACAAATGGGAGCTAAGGCTATGTTTATTTTTCAAGACGTGGATTTATGTTGTATTTTCAGCTTTATTTGTTAGGAGCAATATAGCATTGCTGACTCCCTTTCTTGGAGGACCCTATCATTAGCGTGTACGATGGTTTGACCAAATTTCGATCCTTGAATTCAGGAAAATTGTATTCTGAATTCCTTGTGAGCTACATGTACTAATAAATTTTTTTCTTACCAAAAAGAAGAAAAAAAATAAAATTATGGTAAATAAATGGGAAATTAAATAGTAACAGTACATATCTAAAATATAAAACCAAATATACAACATAAATAAATGTTATTTATACCACAAGAGTATTACAACGCACGCATTGCTACCTTTAAGCCTCAATAAAAACAACAATAACAGTTGTCACGACCTCATTGGTCCGTTCAAACTTCCAAACACTTTTAACATAGAATTCTCTTATTGTCGCTAGGGGAATTAAAATGAAAGAAAGGAAAATTTTTAAACTTAAAAGGGAAGCTTTTCTAATCATTATATCATATGTTATATCACATTACTATGTAACTAATTCCAAAGCATTCATATTTGGTTATTAATTTACATTTCACTTTGCATTAAAATCCCTTGTATTTAATAAGTAAAATAAAAATTACAGTTAAAAAGTAAGATAAATTACATAGACCTCCCCTTGACAATTCGTTTATTACGCAACACTACCCTTCCTTTGAAGCATTACATAGACCCCCCTCGAAATATCATATTTATAACATATAAGTCCACTCCATTAGGGAATGGATGTTAATTGTTAACATGGAGAATGATTATTTTTTCTTAAGACCAAAATACCCTTATTCCTAATGAAGTTATTTTTTATCCGTACTAATCCTATGAAAAATAAGAGCTTTCTTTTTTTTTTTGAAAGACGATTTCTTCTCCAACACCATCATCTTTCTCTTGAACGATGCCTTTGCAAGCTTTCCAACTTCATCTTCTTCTCGATTTCAAGCATTTTGCAATTATCTGAAGTCCATCATTGAAAATGCAGGTCAATCTTTTTTGCAATGGAAGCATAACTTGTCTTCCATTTCCACCAACAAAATTGAGACCGGCGACCCTAACTCCATCTCAGGGATTTCGATATGGAATCCTATTCAATGACGCCGGAAAAATCGAGACCTATGTCGTACCAATAAAAGATTGTTAGTTGTCTTCCCCATTGTCGTGAGAACAATTACATGCCTTTCTCCAGGAAAACTAAGAATAAGTTTTCAACAACTTCCTTCATTCTTTTAGCAGAGGCAACCGAAGAGCCACCAAACTTCATGACGCATGTCAGCTGCCTGACATTTGCTTCAGAAGTGGGTTTCGTGGTGTGCTCTTTGTCAATTACAGCTGCTAAACCTACATCACTGCTGACTTTCAAAACATTGCTTCAACATGCACCTTCAAACCTTGTGAGGAGCCCTGAAGTCGACACTACAAAAGCCTCAGATTTAGGGCAAGGAGACCATGTGAATGGGTACAGGTGGAACAAGGATGGGCTGATGCAGTGTTCCTACCCCTCAAAGTACTTTGCCAACTTTTAGTCTTCACTGAACTTTGTCATTCTTCAATAATTTGGCCGGAAAATCCTCGGCCAACTTTAAGTCTTCACTGAACTTCATCATTCTTCAACAACTTGTTCGAAAAATCTTAATTTGCAAAAGTGGAATATACATGAAAATTGGGGTAGAAAGACGTTGAAGGAGGCTACGAAATCAACGATACCCAAGATGTCTGTAAGAACCGTATTCTAAAACCGGGTCTAAACCATGGTTTTATATGATGACAGCTGTTCCAATTATAACCGGACCGGAGGGCGAAGCCGGGTAATGAGCCACTCAAATTTCAGGTAAGAAAAACTGTAAAAAATGCCTAAAATCTCATACCGGTCTCACTATGCCGGTTGCGGTATAGTGCAACCGGTATGTGCCACCAGTATGGGCATAAAATGCCTAAAATTCCATACCGGTCTCACTATACCGGTTGCACTATGGTGCAACCGGTATGTGCCACCGGTATGGTATACCGGTTGGATATACCGGTTTGAGTGACTCTGTGGCACTCCAACCGGTATGTGCGATCGGTATACCCATTTCCGGCTATAGATAGACTCCAGTGAGCCTTTTTCTCAGAATGGAAACTTTCTAAGTTTCCATTCTAAGGAAAAACCTTCCATGGATGGTCTCCCTCTATTAATAGAGAAGGAAACACTCCATTGCTCCTTCTCAAACACTCTAGCCGTCTGGAGAAGAACTGAGAAGGAGCAAGGAGGAGGTAGCCGCCCAAGAAGGAGGAGCACGCCGCCAACCGACAACCACAGCCGGTAAGTGCTCCATATTGTATTGTTATTTAGAGGACGGGTCGGAGCCACGAAGCGGCGCATCGAATCCAAAACAGAACTGAACATGAACCCAAATCTCTTTTGGATTTGATTTGGCTTGATTCGGCATTACAGTCGAAATCAGAAGGCTATTAAAATGCTTGAACCTTAGTATGAAATAGGAGAAAACCCTAGAAACCTAACCGTCAACCAACGAGGGAAGGGAGATCCAAGATCTCGCTCTCAGATCCAAACCGCAGGGTATACCGGATGGACTTCAGGTCCAGCGGTATGGCCTTGCGGTATATACCGCAGGCACATACAGGTCTCACTCAGTGAGATCTGAGTGAGACCGCTAAGTGCAACCGGTATATACCGGTCGCACATACCGGTCTCACATATGTGCAACCGGTAAGTGCAACCGGTATACATACCGGTGGCACATACCGGTCTCACTATACTGAGACCGGTCTTCGGGTTGATTTGATCAGGAAGGAAGGGATTTCTCGTACCTACGACCGGTATGGGTTTTCGAGCCTGGTTTGCTCAATCAAACCTGGTTCTGACCTCTGAAACCCTTATGAATAGGTGCTAATTTATAAATGTGATTATGTAGGACCTGTAGACATTGTGAGTAAGCTCTCTGACACAGAACGGGATCATTATCACACGTCAGGTAAGGGACAAGACCCCAAACTTAAATTAAATAAAGAACAGTAAGCCTTTGTGAATAAATTATGAATTTAAATGTTTGTTTGATGTCTGTGCATCTCACAAGCCATGTAGTTAATGCTTTTGTTAATATTACCTGTTCATGCATTTCATATGCTAGGATTGTTGGATGTTAGGCATGTGTATGTTTTAGTTAGTGTGTGGAATGTGAAGGGGATGTGCCCTGGATATATCCACAGCTAACACTTTTCTCGTATCATCTTTATCTTAGCAAACGCAGTGCGAATAGGGTATCAGGGGGAGGACGTGGGATTGTGGTTCTTCCTGCCCACCAGACTCGAGCCCTATCTCTATGTCGTAGGGAGTAGTCTTTGGGGTAGGGTCGTATAGCCTTTACTTTAGCAGACTTGGTACGACTAGGGTATCAGGGGGAGAACGTGGGATTGTGGTTCTTCCTGCCCGCCAGACTCGAGCCCTATCTCTAGGTCATAGGGAGCCGTGCTGGGATAAGGCTAATGATACTATATTGACATCTAGGACTGGTTAGAAACGGAACCCACTTGCAAGCCCTTGCCAATAGGGGTTTAGGTATTGATACGATATGGGGTATCAGGGGGAGGACGTGGGATTGTGGTTCTTCCTGCCACCAGACTCGAGTCCTATCTCCATATCGGAGTGAGTGTTGTAGGGCAACAGCAGTAGTGTGGTAGGTGCCTGACTGTTGGGTGTGCTCACACTCTCGTGCATGGAGGTGCGATGGCCGCCAAACCTTACCATAGCATATTTGCAAGTTATACCTGGTCCAAATTGTAATGTTATCTCATGCATTTTGTATTATATATATATATATATATATATATATATATATATATATATATATATATATATATATATATATATATATGCATATTGTACTGTTGCATTGGTCTTGTACTTATTGAGCTAAGTTTTGAGCTCACCCAAATATATATATATATATATATATATATATATATATATATATATTTTCAGATCTTGATGCGGGGTATACGGTGGAGGACTTCATGATCGCTCCGGCCTACAAAGATAATGGCTGCCCCTGGACTCCCGGACAGGTGGAGGGACGAGCATGATGCATCATGCGAGTGCTCGTTTTGTGTCTTTTCTCAGTGATAGGTTTATTTTCAGTTAAAGCTTTGTAATAATTACTATTTAAATTTTGATAGATGATGGAATAAGTTGGATATTTATTTAAATTACAATTTAGATCTCGGCTCATTTATTTATTTCCACTACTATGTAATATATCTCTGATTTTGTTAGACTGCTTGGGAATGATTGGTTGACACGGTCTATTGAGATCCTAGTATGAACCGTGGTTTAGAGCCGGTTCACTCACACTTCTGGTTCAACCGGAATTGGGGTGTGACAACTTGGTATCAGAGCCCTAGGCTCTGTCCAGCTAATCATTCTGCATCTAACTGTGTCCAATGAGCTGAGTTTGAAAAATTAAAAACTTTAATAAGAACACACCATAAGCTTGTTTGATGCCTGAAACTTAAAGGAGAAAGCATAACGTACTATTAATGAAAAGAAATTTTAAGCACTGAAGTTTTAGAAGAAAACCAATTAACTCTTTAACAATAGAAACATAAATAAAGGCAAAGTGTACGATAGAGTACAATCCACAAGTTGGACAGTTACTCTGTTAACAAAATGAATCACACATAAATAATAAAAAATAAAGCTAGATCAGACTAGAGTGGAATTGCAGAACCAGTGGGGGTTAGTACAGCTACTTAGGGACCACAACAACAGAACCAATCCAATACGGTTCCCCACACAGTTATAGGAACGCCCATCCTTAACCAGGATCAGGGGGGATATCAAGGTCCATATCAGGGTGTACACTATGGTGGGAATCAGGGAGCAAATCAGAGTGGCTACTCTTACCAGCCACAATGGTATGGTCAGACAGGATATGGACAAGCACCACATGGACAGGTCCCATATGGACAGAATAGTCTTTTCAGAGCGGTGGATGGATTCTTAAAGCTCAAGCCACCAACTTTTATAGGGAAGCCAGGGAAAACACTGTGGCCAACGTAGTGGATAGCTGAAATGGAGAAGAACATCCGCCTACTGGAGTGTTTTGATGGAGAAAAAGTATTATAATCTACCCACATGCTGAAGGAAGAGGCCAATAGATGGTGGAACTCAACCAGAGTGTATCTGGAGACAAAGCACCAGATAATCACTTGGCCCATATTCAAGGAGGCTTTCTTCGAAAAATATTTTCCCAAGAGTTTCCGTGATCAGATGGAGAGGGAGTTCCCAAATTTGTAGCAATCCCAGTTGATAGTAGAGGCATACCAACAAAGGTATGAGGAGTTATTCTTTTTCACTCCAACCACTATGCAGGAGGAGGAAACAAAGACTCGTCGTTTCACTATGGGTCTTCGGGTGTTATCAGAGAGCATGTGCTGGGTCGAGGGTTGAACATATATAATGAAGCTGTCAGGTGGCTCGAGTCATCGAGGCCAGCCAAAGAGAAAGTTTCTTCACACAAAATAGGGGTCTGAAGAGACCTAATCCTGAGTCCCAAGGTGGAAGAAACAACAGGCCATACCGTCCATTCAGGCCACCAACTAGCACAGTGCCTCCCTGACCGGCTCTTGCAATGACATCACAAGCAACGGGGCCGAACCCTAGTGTTAAGTGTTTTAATTGCCAACAGGTAGGGCATTATGCCAGAACATGCGCACAACCAAAGAGGGAGCAACAGCAAGGCAAGGTGTATGTTGTTACCACAGAAGAGGCAGCCGCATCACCAGATATGGTTATAGGTACAGTAAATATAGCAAGGTTACCCGCCAGAGTCTTGTTTGACTCGGGGGCCACCCATTCCTTTGTGTCAGTGTCATTCAAAAAAAAACTAGATCAACCCATCAAGATTGTACAACCAAGTCTATTAGTTCGGTCTCCCATGGGAATGGAGGTAGTATTAGAAGAATATTATGGTCCTTGCCCAGTGCTTATTGAAGGACGAGAGTTGGAAGCCAATCTAGTCCAGCTGGAGATGTCAGATTTCGATGTCATTCTTGGCATGGACTGGTTATCTAAACATTCGGCAAATCTGTTATGTGCCGAGAAGAAGTTGATGTTCAAAGACAGTGGAGGGAGTGAGTTCAACTTTAAAGGGGCTAAGTTGCCTATGAAGAGAAAGCTCATACTCTCAGCCCTAAAAGCAAAGAAGTGCTTAGAGAAAGGGGGAGTGGGATACCTCGTATCAATGGTGGATGTGACCGTTGACTTGTCAAAAATGGAGGACATCAAAGTGGTACGGGAATTTTCTGATGTATTTCCAGAAGACCTACCCGGGTTGCCACCAGACAGAGCTACTGAGTTTGTAATAGACCTCCTACCAGGGGTAGCACCTTACAGGATGGCTCCTACCGAGTTAAAAGAGTTAAAAACTCAACTGCAAGAACTGTTAGACAAGGGATTTATAGGGCCTAGTATCTCACATTGAGGAGCACCTGTGCTCTTTGTCAAGAAAAAGGATGGTAGCGTACGTCTCTGTATGGACTATCATGAATTGAACAAGCTCACTATCAAGAACAGGTACCCACTACCAAGGACAGATGATTTGTTCGATCAATTACAAGGTTCAAGTGTATTCTCGAAAATTGATCTGAGATCAGGGTATCATCAGCTCAAGATTAAGGAAGCAGACATCCCCAAAACAGCTTTCAGAATGCGTTATGGACACTATGAATTTCTAGTGATGTCCTTTGGGTTGACTAATGCACCTGCATCCTTTATGGAGTTAATGAACCGGGTATTCCATGACATGCTGGATACGTCGGTTATCATGTTTATCGATGATATCTTAGTATACTCTAAGGACCAGGAGACGCATGCAGTGCATCTAAGAGCAGCATTACAAAGACTGAGAAGAGAGAAGCTATATGCAAAATTCAAGAAATGTGAATTTTGGTTAAAGGAAGTGGCCTTCCTTGGTCATGTGGTGTCTGCTGAAGGAATCAAGGTAGACCCCAGTAAAATCTCAGCCATTGTAGGATGGGAGGCGCCGAAGACTGTTACTGAAATTCATAGTTTCCTGGGCTTAGCTGGATACTACAGAAGGTTTGTGGAGAATTATTCCAAGATTGTTGTTCCACTCACCAGATTGAGCAAAAAGGTGGAGAAATTCATATGGACCAACGAATGTGAGAAATGCTTCCAGACGTTGAAGTCAAGACTGGTATCAGCACCTATATTGACTATTCCAGCCCCAGACCATCCATTTACACTATATACAGATGCTTCAGGTCTGGGACTGGGTTGTGTGCTGATGCAAGGAGAACAGGTGATAGCCTATGCCTCAAGACAGCTAAAAGAGCATGAGAAGAACTACCCTTCACATGACCTAGAATTGGCAGCGGTCATTCATGCTATCAAAACTTGGCGGCACTAACTGTATGGCGAGATATTCCAGATTAAGTCTGACCACAAAAGCCTGACATATCTGTTCACCCAGAAAGACTTGAACATGAGATAAAGGATGTGGCTTGAATTACTCAAGGACTATGAATGTGATATTCAGTATCACCCTGGTAAAGCTAACATTGTAGCTGATGCACTGAGCAGAAAATGGGCATCGAACCCTGAAACAGGACCAAGTACAAATGCAGCATTGTGCGCTGCTGTTTCTGGCTCATCAGAGGATGAAGAACAACTCCTATTAAAGTCAGCAGATGATCCTATTGAGCAAGGGTTGATACACCAGTTTACTTTAATGTTTGTAGCATTGAAGATTTTACCCGATCTGAAGGACGAAATAAAGGCAATAGTTCTACAGGACCCATACCTCAGGACAGTTCAAGAGGATTTGGAAAAGGGTCGAGCCAATCCTGATTTTACCATAGATGCAGACAAGGTGCTCAGATACCATGGACGTATGTGCATACCTGAGAATGAAGAGCGGGAAATCCGAAATCGGATTATGTTAGAGGCTCACTCCACCCCATATTCAGTACACCCTGGGAGCACTAAAATGTACCATGACTTGAAAAGGTTGTACTGGTAGAGGGGTATGAAAGCTGATGTGGCCCGACATGTATTTCAATGTTTAAACTGTCAGCAAGTCAAAGCAGAAAGACAGAGGCCTGCAGGATTACTACAACCATTACCCGAGCCAGCATGGAAATGGGATGGTATAACCATGGATTTTGTCACTGGTCTACCTATGACTCCGAGATCGGTGAATGCAGTATGGGTAATTATAGATCGCCTCGCCAAGACAACCAGATTTATCCCTGTCAGACCACAATATACTATGGACAGGTTGGCAAGGTTGTACGTGGACAATATAGTCAGACTCCACGGGATTCCAGAGAGTATTGTGTCTGATCGAGATCCACGTTTCACATCTAAGTTCTGGGAAGGACTTCAGAAGGCAATGGGGATGAAACTAAAGTTTAGCACAGCTTTCCACCCTCAAACTGATGGTCAGTCGAAGAGGACCATTCAGATCCTAGAAGACATGCTTTGGGCATATGCTATCGACTTCAAGGGGGCTTGGGATGAGAAGCTTTCACTCATTGAGTTTGCCTACAATAACAGCTACCAGTCTACAATCCAGATGGCTCCATACGAGGCCTTGTATGGCAAGAAATGTCGGACAGCTTTATTATGGGACGAAGTTGGGGAAAGACAGATCGTAAGGCCAGAATTTGTGGAAGAAACCTGCAAGGCAGTAGACCTTATCAAGAACCGAGTAAAGACAGCTCAGGTGCGTCAGAAGCACTATTCTGATAATAGACGACGGGATCTTGAATTCATGGTTGGTGACAAAGTGTTCTTAAAGGTGTCACCAGTAAGAAGCGTGAAGTGGTTCGGCAGAAAAGAAAAATTGTGTCCTAGATATGTGGGACCATATGAAATTCTGTCCCAATGCAGCAAGGTAGCCTATCAACTTGCATTGCCACCAGCAATGTCTAGTGTCCACGACGTCTTTCACGTGTCCTTACTGAAGAAGTACGTGAGAGACCCCTTACACATTCTTGTTGCAGACCCCCCAGATTTGACAGAAGACTTAACCTTCGAGGTGGTGCCAATCCAGCTCATTAGTAAAAAGGTACAACAACTTCGAAGGCGAGCTATCCATTATGTCAAGGTAGTTTGGAAAAGCCCGGACGTAGAAGAAATTACTTGGGAGGAGGAAGATGTCATGCGACAAGAATATCCCCATCTTTTCGACTCTGAAGGTACGTACGATTTCGGGGACGAAATTCTTTTAAGGGTGGGGGAACTGTGAGACCTACATGCAAATTTCGGGGACGAAATTTCTTTTAAGGGTGGTAGAGTTGTAAGAACCGTGTTTAAAAACCGGGTCTAAACCATGGTTTTATATGATGACAGGTGTTCCAATTATAACCGGACCGGAGGGCGAAGCCGGGTGACGAACCACTCAAATTTTAGGTAAAAAAAACTGTAAAAAATGCCTAAAATCTCATACTGGTCTCACTATACCGGTTGCGGTATAGTGCAACCGGTATGTGCCACCAGTATGGGCATAAAATACCTAAAATTCCATACCGATCTCACTATACTGAGACCGGTACCTGCGATCGGTATGGGTTTCCGAGCCTAGTTTGCTCAGTCAAACCTGGTTCTGACCTCTGAAACCCTTATGAATAGGTGCTAATTTATAAATGTGATTATGTAGGACCTGTAGAGATTGTAAGTAAGCTCTCTGACGCAGAACGGGATCAGTATCACGCGTCAGGTAAGGGACAAGACCCCAAACTTAAATTAAATAAAGAACAGTAAGCCTTTATGAATAAGTTATGAATTTAAATGTTTGCTTGATGTCTGTGCATCTCACATGCCATGTAGTTAATGCTTTTGTTAATATTATCTGTTCAAGCATTTCATATGCTAGGATTGTTGGATGTTAGGCATGTGTATGTTTTAGTTAGTGTGTGGAATGTGAAGGGGATGTGCCCTGGATATATCCACAGCTAATACTTTTCTCGTATCGTCTTTATCTTAGCAAACTTAGTGCGAATAGGGTATCAGGGGGAGAACGTGGGATTGTGGTTCTTCCTGCCCACCAGACTCGAACCCTATCTCTATGTCGTAGGGAGTAGTGCTAGGGTAGGGTCGTATAGCCTTTACTTTAGCAGACTTAGTACGACTAGGGTATCAGGGGGAGGACGTAGGATTGTGGTTCTTCCTGCCCGCCAGACTCGAGCCCTATCTCTAGGTCGTAGGGAGCCGTACTGGGGTAAGGCTAATGATACTGTATTGACATCTAGGACTGGTTAGAAACGGAACCCACTTGTAAGCCCTTGCCAATAGGGGTTTAGGTATTGATACGGCATGGGGTATCAGGGGGATGACGTGGGATTATGGTTCTTCCTGCCCGCCAGACTCGAGTCCTATTTCCATATCGGAGTGAGTGTTGTGGGGCAACAGCAGTAGTGTGGTAGGTGTCTGATTGTTGGGTGTGCTCACACTCTCGTGCATGGAGGTGCGGTGGCCGCCAAACCTTACCATAGCATATTTGCAAGTTATACCTGGCCCAAATTGTAATGTTATCTCATGCATATTGTACTGTTGCATTGGTCTTGTACTTACTGAGCTAAGTTGTGAGCTCACCCAAATATATATATATTTCTTTTCAGATCTTGATGCAGGGTATACGGTGGAGGACTTCATGACTGCTCCAGCCTACAGCACAGTGGCTGCCCTGGACTCCCAAACAGTGGAGGACGAGCATGATGCGTCATGCGAGTGCTCGTTCTGTGTCTTTTCTCAGTGATAGGTTTATTTTCAGTTAAAGCTTTGTAATAATTATTATTTAAATTTTGATGGATGATGGAATAAGTTGGATATTTATTTAAATTACAATTTAGATCTCGGTTCATTTATTTATTTCCGCTGCTATGTAATATATCTCTGATTTTGTTAGACTACTTGGGAAAGATTGGTTGACAAGGTCTATTGAGATTCTGGTGTGAACCGTGGTTTAGAGCCGATTCACTCACACTTCTGGTTCAACCAGAATTGGGGTGTGACAATGTCGGTGAAGCAGTTTACGTCGGTCCAATTTTGTCGCTCGTTAGCGGGTGAGATTGAGAAGACAGAGAAATAAATGGGGAATAAGTGAACACTTAATGGAAGAGTATTTTCTTCAAGACTATCAAGTTTGTTAACACCATTATTTTTATGGATTTAAGTCTAAATCTAGAACAGACAAGGTAGTATTCCATATTAAACAAATTGTCAAAGTCCATGTAAATTTCCCTAAAAATATATTATCACTAGACATAGTAAATAAATTTAAATTATTTATAGATAAAAAGAAATCAAAATTTTTCTTTCTTTATTTTTTTTATTTCAACATTTTCAACTCTCTTTTTTCTAATTTTTCATTACAATCGAACAGAACCCAAACGAGAAGAGTAAATCAATTGACCAAATAAGTAAACAAAAGAAAAATCAAGTGACGGTTTCGTTTCAGAATCTGGTATAGTTTTCCTGTTAACGATACCAAAAAAAATAATAATAATAAAAAGAAAAACGAGTAAAGTAATCCATCATTTTGAAGTGGGGTCCATTAGATTTCCCAAATCCGTAACAGAAATAACGGTCCCACCGTTAATTAATTAAGATGACTTTGTAATTTAAGTGTGTCAACCTAGTACGCGACAATTCAGGAATGACCTTCGTAGACCCGGCATCTACGGGTCCCACTCCCAACCAACACGGATGGTATCGTGTATCACGAACATAATAATTTGATTACTTTTTCTTAGAATATATAATTACTCACTTTCAGGTTTGAATTTACGAGACTGCCCATCCTCTTTAAATAGCTAAAACACCCTTTCTTTTTTAATCTCATCCAAAACTGGACGCACACCTTTTTTTTTTTTTTTTTTTCTTTTTTTTTTTGGTGCAGATGCACCCTTAAAGAGACCAAAAAATTTGTACAAATCGGATATTATTAGAATTTTAATCTTATATCGACTACCAAATAGTCTATATACAACTCCCGAGAGTCTTTCTATTTATAAATTCCAGCTTTTGAAACAGAAACTTTGTCATCATAGTCTTCACGTATCTTAGGTATTTACGGCTACACATACCAGAGAGTATTGGATTTTACAATATTTACAGCCATAGATGCGGGGGAATATTGGAGTTTATTCTTACATCGACTACTAAATAGTCTACGACCTCTTGCACACCCAAAAGTCCCTCCACCTATTAGTTTGAAATTTTGAGATGAAAACTTTATAGATATTAAGCTATGAGCTATTCCATGTTGTGTTTGAGAACACGAGATTATCCAGGGATTCCCTTTGATAATACCTTACACACTTGTTACGCCCTGTGCCGGCCTTGCAGGATCGGTAACTACATAGTATCAACCCCAGCTGATCCGGTCTGATTCCTTAGACAATTCCATGTCACTCTAAAGATGGAAAAAAAAAAAATTCATCCTCCCACTGTTTTTGTTGAGACTTTAGGTGGAACTTGTAAGGAAATATAACGCAAGCAAAAAACAATTTACAAGACAACGATTTTATGTGGTTTATCCACACAAAATGTATGGACTGCGTCTATGACAAAGCAATCAATTGCCGATTCCACTATTTCAATGAAGAAGTTACAACTCTTAATGCCTATCCTTACGAGATTACATTCTATATAAAAAGAAATCCTAAACCCCAAAAATAGAAGGAGTTACTCCACGTATTGTTTGACGTAAAACTGATAGTGGATTTGTTTCTGTCTTTTGTTGAATCTTTTTCACGGCTCGATAGATAATTTGATAAGCCAATGATTTTTTTTCGTGTTTCAGAATACGGTTAACCAACATGTTAACTAATCGATTACGATAAATTGGATCAGATTTTACAATTTTACGTGACATGAGCGTGAAAGAGGTTCAAGGATCTGTTTGTAAAATTGTCTTAAAAAATTTATAAAAATATTGTTTCCTCCCCTGTAGTATGCCTCAAGGACAAATGCTCTCAAACGTTTTTGGAAAAGAAAAATGCCTCCCCTAGAAGCACTGCTAAAATACAAATAGATCTACGCCGTTAAGAATATTCCATTAGATATTGATGGTGGGAGACCAAATTTATTTTAATGACCAAATTAACCCTTTACAAGGGTGAAGTATCATTTTTACCATAAATGAAGTAGAAGTTTATGTTTTTGTTTTGTCCATAGAAGAAGAAGAAGAAGCAGACGACAACGATGAAGTTGTTTCAATTTCTGTTCAGTTGGTTGTAATCTCTTATTTTGTTTCAGATTCTGTTCAGATGGTTGTAATCTCTAGTGGATACTGGATTTAGACTACAGAGAGTCTATGAGTAATTGTCCGCAAGCTAAACAGGAAAAGGAAGTGAAGTGATCAAAAGATGGAGATAACTGTTGTAAGACCCACAAGCCACGAATCCGGTCTAACCTTACGTTCTCATGTCGTGATCAGTCTTCTCATCATAATCGGCTCAAGTGAACTAATTGTATGAAGAAAATACAAGATGAGGTAAGCCACAAGTCAAATTTAGTTGTTGTGGTTGGCTGTTTAAGTTTGTATGGAAGCAATAGTTAAAAATTAAAAACCAATAAATTTTGAACGTATGGTGGCAGTTTTGAGGGCTACGGTCGCACCTATGGTCGACCGTATTGAGACCGTATAACCTATGGTCGCATGTTTTGGTTGTATGGTCGACGGTTTATGCGACCATATGATTGACCGTACGAACCCAGAACTGACTCCGTGTTTAGGAAACTTTCCTACTTTAAGGGGGGCTCTTTCCTAATTGAAAGAGGACTCTATATGGAGGTTTTCCTCTATGTAAAGGACGTCCCTTAGCCTCTCTCACTCTTTTAGAACCTAAATTGAAACTCTAAACCTAAGAGAGAAAGAGAGAGAGGAAGAAAAGGAGAAGGAGATTTGGAGAAGAAGGCTGAGAGAAAGGTTTTGTAGAAAAGAGTTCTATCTCTCTACAGCAAGCTTAGGCCCCATTTGATAACACTCCAGCTCCCATGGAGCTACTTCTGGTCCGGAGTCGTTTTCTACTTCTTCTCTAGAGAGGTTAACAGAAAGGCTAATATAATTGCTGATGCGCTAAACAGAAAAGCAATGATAAAATCTCAAGGAGAGGTTAACACAACTGCAGCAATGTGTACTATAGGAAAAATGTCCAATCATGGTAATGAGCAATTCATAATAGATGCACCGGGTGAATCAACCAACCAAGGGTTTATTCATCAGTTTTCAAATATGTTCGCAACGTTGAAGATTATACCTGATTTAATTGATGAAATGAAAACAACTATTAAATCAGATCCTTATCTGAGAACGGTACAAGAAGACATCGAAAAAGGTAGGACTATTCCTGAGTTTACCTTAGACGATGAAAAGGTACTGAAGTACAAAGGAAGAGTATGTGTTCCTGAAATAGAAAATGTGGACATTAGACATCGACTAATGAAGGAAGCTTACACCACCGCCTATTCGGTACATCCTGGAAGTACAAAGATGTATCATGATTTGAAGAAATTATATTGGTGGAGAGGAATGAAAGCAGATGTAGCTAAATTCGTGTCTCAATGCCTAAATTGTCAGAGGGTGAAAGCTGAACGACAAAGACCTGCAGGACTGTTGCAGCTGCTGCCAGAACCAGCATGGAATTGGAACTGCATCACTATGGACTTCGTCACTGGGTTACCATTGGCTCCTCGAGTAGTTGACGCGGTCTGGGTGATTGTAGATCGTCTAATTAAGACAGCTCGCTTTATAGCTATACGACCACAGTATACCCTGGAGAGGTTAGCCAAGCTATATGTAGATAACATTGTTAGATTACATGGTGTACTTGAAAGCATTGTCCGATAGAGACCCACGCTTTACTTCAAAGTTTTGGGAAGGATTACAAAAGGCTATGGGTACGATGTTGAAGTTTAGTACGGCATTCCATCCTCAGACAGACGAACAGTCGGAGCGTACCATTCAGATTTTAGAAGACATGCTTCGAGCCTATGTAATTGATTTTAAAGGATCATGGGATGAGAAACTACCATTGATCGAGTTCGCCTATAACAACAACTATCAAGCTACTATACAGATGTCACCCTATGAAGCACTGTATGGTAGAAAGTGTCGAACTCCTTTGTTTTGGAATGAAGTTGGAGAACGTAGCATCGTTGGACCGGAATTTGTTGAAGAAACTTGATGAGTAGTCGACATCATCAAAGAAAGAGTTAGAACGGCTCAGAATTGTCAGAAATAGTACGCAGATACTCGACGCCGAGACCTTGAATTTGTTGTAGGTGATAAGGTATTTATGAAGGTATCACCTATGCGGGGTTTAAAACGATTCGGACAGAAAGGGAAGCTAAGTCCGAGATATGTTGGGTCATATGAAATTTTAGCCAAACGTGGAAAGGTGGCTTATCAATTAGCACTAGTACCATCTATGTCAAGTGTGCATGATGTATTTCATATCTCATTATTAAAGAAGTACGTCAGAGATCCAACGCATGTTTTGACAGCAGATCCACCAGGTCTAACTAATGATTTGACATTCGAAGTAGTACCAACTTAAATCACTAGTCGAAAGGTTCAACGTCTACGTAACCGTGACATATACTATGTTAAAGTCATCTGGAGAAGCCGAGATATATAAGAGATCACATGGGAAGAAGAGAATGTTATGCTGAAGTAATATCCTCACCTTTTCAACTCGAAAGGTATGTATAAATTTCAAGGACAAAATTTTTAATAAGAGGGGGAGAGTTGTAAGAACCGTATCAAACTAACCAGTCTTACCACCTTGTACCAGGTCTACCTATCATGGTCGAGCCAAGTGGACCAAGTGCGTGAAGAAAATCACAAGACCAGATATGAGTCTGACCCAAAAACAATAAATGTGAGGGTAGGGTCACATGCCTAAACAGGTAGGGTCGACCCCACCTCAACAGAAGTCCAACCTATGATTTTCTAGTCGTAGGGTCTCATGACTAGAAAAACATAGGGTTGACGGATCCTGCGACTCTACGTCCGACCCTACAATGACAGACAGAAACCGTAAATTAGGAAACTTTCCTAATTCCAAGGGGTTCTTTCCTAAACTCAATGGGACTTATTTTGGAGGGTTTTTCTCTACAAATAGGACGTCCCTTAGCCTCATTCACTCCTTTTAGAACCCTAATTGAAAGTGAGAGAAAGAGAAAGAGAAGGAAAAGAAGAAGAGAAGGAAAATTGAAGAAAAGACTAAGGAAGAGGAGGAAGTTTAGAGAAACCTCTGAATCTCAGCCAACCTCAGGTATGAACCTAATTCCCTTCATAAAATAAGAGCCTAGAATAGATTATGAAGAAGTTAGGATTAAGAGAAACCCCAAATCATCCATCCATGGATAAGTTCCAAAGGAATCCATGGAAGTAATCATCATAGGCAATGAAAAGTGTGTAAAAATCTAGTTAAGAGTCGTAGAACAATCTTAGAATGGACCTACGAAACCACAGGATCGATCACATGCCCTCGGGAAGTCCCATGGAGGGTTTGGTCGCACGTAGGGTCGATAGATAACCGACCCCACGTCCGACCCTACACCCTAGGGTCGATTGGTAACCGACCCTAGGTGCTGCCCTACCTGCGACCCTATGATTTCAGCTAGTCTAAATTTGTTGGAATTAATTTTAATTAAAATCTATCGACTTGTTAGGCCTTTCTAGTGATTTAAAGGTGATTCATAAAGCTTGAACGAGGATCTACACTCAATCAAAGGTGAGGGAGCAAGACCTAAACTAATTGGCTAATAATAAACTATTTTTATTTATTGAGTCCAATACCATAAATGATTCTATGCTTGTATGATTGTAATGTGCATATCACATGTCATCCACTATTCCTGTTATTATTGTTCATGCATATTTAATTCAGTTTATTTATAACATGATGATGATGATGATGCTAGGAATAGGCATGTGAATGTATGTGTGTGGTTAGTGTACTTAATGCGAGTGGAGCATCAGGGGGAGGACTGACACTGTGGTTCATCCTAGTCACCAGACTCTAGCTCTATCTCTACTAAAGTCTTGTCCACTAACATCATCGTATCATCATTACTTTAGCAGAACTATTACGTCGTAGGACATCAAGGGAGGTGGTCTCGGACCGTGTAGTCTCTGACTCTGCCAGGGGGCCTTAGCTCTATCTCTATGGACGTATTGAGGGATGCTGGGGTGAGGCCTTGGATACACTGTTTGACATTAAGATTGGTTAGTTGCGAGCCCAGTTTGTACCCTCGTCAACAGGGGCTTACGTGTTGGTATGGGTAGAGCATCAAGGGAAGTGTGATGCGGTGCAGTCCTAAGCACTTTAGCTCTATCTCTATTCCATGGTGGGGTGGATGTAGACGAAAATGGTGTTTGATCCATTGGGTGGGCTTACACACCCTGTGTATAGAGGCGAGGCGGCCACCGAACCTTTCTATAGCACATTGCAAACTTATGAACCAGACGAAAGATATGAATTGAATGCAAGCATATGTTTGTTGCATTATTTTGTTTGCTCACTGAGCCATGATGTGTGCTCACCCTTTTGACGTCGAATACTTTTAATTAACGATGCAGGTACCACGGTTGAAGACTATATGAATGCTCCTATGTATAGACATGTGACGGCGATGGACGCTGAAGTTATGGTGGAGTCGCATGATTCATCATGCGAATACAACTCTTGTATTTTCGATTAGAATTTTATTCAATTTATACAAACGATGTAATTGATTAAATATTTTATTTTTGTGGAGAATAATTGGATAATTTATTATTTTATAGTTGTTAGATTCTCAGTTCATTAGTATAAAGACTTCCGCTATTGTGTATTTACTCTGATTATTGTTGTGGATGTGTATGGTTTAAGCAAACGGACAAAGCCTATTTGAGATCTTGGTTGAACCGTTGGTTAATTAGTAGTTCATCACACCATTCTGAATAGTACGGAATTAGGGTGTGACACACGTCTTGTCAATTAGAATCATGTTTCGTGCGGTAATCATGTCACATAATGACTTTGAGGCTTATCACTCGACCAAGCTACCACATTTGACAAAATATCATTCTTGGTGTCTCGACTTTCTTGCTTCGTAGAAACTCAAAGACTTCTTTCTAGTACTTTTTTCATCTCCATTAGTTGCAGAGAGCTTTGTCATCCAACCGTCTTTTACCAAAGCGAACACTTACTACTCAATTCGACTTCTACCGTGACATGAGTAAGTTCTGCCCTCTCCCCTTTACCCTGTAATTTACTTTTTCGGGAGGGTTTTAGCATTCTCTTGTATGCAGTCCTTTAAAATAGTTAGTCATCCCAACAGTAGGTATTTACGACTACTTTCCAGCAGTGTCAAAAATGGGTTCTCACAAGAAATCAGCAGAGCGAGACGTAGGAGCCCCATCATCCTCGAGAGAAACCGTGCCTACCCCTCAGACCTTAAACATCCTAGCTGCAAGGTTTAGAAACAAAATCGGCTTGTTTGATTCTGACTAAGATCGAGTCCTCGACAACCTTTCTAAGTTGTACGACTACCGAATACCCGAAGGGGATGAGAGAGCATATTCCTTCAACGATGTCGAGATGTGCGTATACTCGGAGTATTTTGACTCTGGCTTTAAAATCCCCATACCCAAAAAGACGAGAGAGTCATAGAATACTACAACTTGGCTCCTGCGTAACTCCACACCAACTCCTAGAAGTTGGTGATGGGTTTCGTGGCCATGCTTCAGGACCTTAGGATGCCTGCAACGGTGCTGTTATTCCGGCGCCTATTCTTCTTGAATAAAGATGACCCAAAGAGCTAGCCTCCTACAGGCTGGTATTCTTCAAGGTGAGACCAGGAGAGCCCAAGGTAGCGGTCATATGGAACAATATCCACAACTAGTAGACAAAATTCTTCTTTGTCAGTAGGAGAGAGGGGACTCCCATGTCGCCTATGAATGTGTGGTGACTTTCAGAGGTTGGAGAGAAGAATTTGTCGCCAAGATTAACTATCGAAGAGAGGGAGAGCCGAATCATGATAGGGCCCTGCGATCCCATTCGCTATTCGGATCTCACCCAAAGAGAGTGGGGCGACGTTGATAATAGTGACGAAGAGCAAGTAGCACAGGGATCCTTGGATGCTTGCGACGAACCCCTGTCAGTTTCGGATGAATCGACAGGTGATGGTGGGGAGGAAAGCTCAGGTAAGTTTTCATATCATTATTGTCTTACGTTTTGATTTGATCGTGACTGACCCTTGATACATTTTCTTACTCTACAGTGGTAAGGGAGGAGCTTGATGCGATTGAGATGGCGAAAATGCTCGCAAGTCAGAGCCAGGGCAAAAGGCAGAAGAAGCGGCCTGCGATTGGCATAAGCAAGGGCGTTAAGAAGGCGCGGGTGACTAAAGTGACCATGAACAGATCTCCGTCGTCGAGATAGACCACGGAGGTGTATGTTGAAGCGGGTGTGTCATTGCAACCTCTTTTCGAGGCCCCTATTGAAGCCATCCCAGTAGGAGAGATAACTTCAAGGGAGAAAGGCAATGTGGTGGAGGTTCCGCCCCCAACATTATGTCAAGACCCTGGGGATAAAGTCATCGAAGAAAGGTCATACCAGAGCTAGACGCCTCCAGAATTTCCCCTTGCTATAGGGGATTTGACCAGGAGGGAGGAGATTCTGGTGCCAAGTAGCAAGTATATCAGTCAGTCGCCAGTGTGGTCTCCCCCTAGAGGGCCTTCTGAAACTCAGATGCTGATGGGGGACTCCCAGGGAGTTTCTCCCAGTCCCAATGGGGCGTACTAGCCTCACTGGTCGATAGGGAAAAAATCCAATCCGCTGGACCCCAATGTTGCATGACAACTGGTGAGCAAGATCTTCCTCCCTTCAACAGAGGAATTCTACAAGTGGTCTTCATCGGCGGAGCTCTACCGCATCCAGAAGACCGACCTCATTTGGGTAATAATAACTTTGCTTCGTCTTGTTTTCCTCTGTAGCGTAAGTATGCTAACCCTTGGATGTGTTGTACCCTTACAGAGTGCTCAGGCCCTCAATGCGTTGAGGGAAGGCAAAGATAATGTCAATGGTGACATCCGTCGCCTTGAACTAGAAAAATAGCACTCCAGAGCATGCTCGCTTGGTCGAGAAGACCAGAGACAGTGCCATCGAAGCAAAGCTCATCTTCTCGGAGGTGGACAAAAACTTGACAGCAGAGCGAGGCAACCTAAGGCAGGAACTAGATACCCTGCGGGTTTGTGCTCGTGCTGAGAAGGAGCGCCTAGAGGAAAGTCTTCAGGCAGAGAAAGACAGGGCCTTTACCAAGAAGGAAAATCTGGAAGAGTCCTTGAAGGCAGAGAAGGAGAAATCAAAAAAGTTGGCATCCCAGTTAGAGGACATGACAAGGAAGTGCGGCAGTCTGACAGCGCGAGTTCAAGATCTTCTCAGAGATAAAGACAAGATAAAGGCGGGGATATATGATCTCGTCGAGAAGGCCGTGAGTGACTTCAAGAAGTTGTAGGATCCCAAGGTGTACATCGTTGAGGATCCTACGATGAAGAACTTCCAGCTTCGATGAGGCGCCCAACATTTCATTGATGGGGCACAAAATCTAGCCAGATTTGTCTGTAAAGAGCTCCAATTGGAGGCAGAATTCTCCACCTACCCTCTCCCTGTTGGATGAGCCAGAAGAGGATGTTGTCGAGGTGCAAGTTGGCAAGGAAGAGGAGGTTAATGACGAGGAAGAGGGAGATGTCCAGGAGGAAGTCGCCCTGGGGGAGACTGGTGCAGAAGCTATGGGGGACCAAGATAGTGGTCCGCGAGGTGGCTCTCCAGTCAGAGATGTGTCTCCCATCATTGCAATTCTTCCAGAGGGGACTTCTTTCTCTACACAACCTGAGTCAAATGCCCCAGTCGCAGATCCATCAGCCAGGATGGCAATCCAGGTTGAGAAGCCGAATCCTTGAAGGACCTCCTTTTTTTTTTGTTTGCCATCTGTTGGATGGCCCAATGTTGTATTCCTCCTTGTACTGAAAATTATAAATATACTCATGTTTTCAATTTTGGATCTCGGCCACTTTGCTTTTGTTTACCAGTCGATGACAATTTCTCTCTCATTTATATTAGGTGTACAGGGGGAGGGGACTTTCTTCTCTTGAATTACTGAGGTCACAGGCTCTTCCAACTCCTGTGTGTGTGCCTGAGCCTCAAATTTGCAACCTTTCAGTGGAGCGAGATAGTCTCGTCACGCGAGTGTCCAAGATGAAAGAGGAACTCAACTCGCTGCGCGTGGATAGCCTTAATTTTGCTTATGCCTATGACCAGGTAACCAATGCTTTGAACAAGCATTAGGGACGACAGGAGGAGCATTGGAGGAGATCGTTACGTAAGTGGTAAGAGAGGACTACAAAGGCGGAGAGTCAGAGCCTTATAGCTCGTAATCTGCATTCAATGGATTATCGTGAACTTGTTTAGTTAAGGAAAGAAGTGGCCTAGTGGAAAAGGAGAAGTGATGAAGACCGTCATCTGCGAGTTATTGCTGAGGCAAGAGTGGATCTTCTGGCCGAGAAGCTTACCAAGGCCGAGGAGACAATCGCCGAGTTGTTGGCCTACACATGGGATAAGGGTTTGTATTACCAGAATCCCTACCCATCTTTTGATGCAATTTATGAAACCACGTCGCAACAGAGTGCGAGTGCTAGATACAAGATGGTGGTGGCTGCGAAGAATTTACTCGACAGTGTTGAGAAAGTGAGAGAGCCTCTGCCTAAGTCGACAAGGAGACATTCTAGGTAGCTTTTTTTTTTTAATTAAAACTTGAGTAGTTGCAAAGTGTAGAGTAGTCGTATAGTGTAGTTGCCCCCCAGTTCTTGGTAGTGTGGGTTTGTGCACTGTCAAAAACTTTTCTGCTATGAATAAAATTTGTTTGTCTATGAATGATAAGAAGGGTGTTATTAGACTATTGTGTAAGAACTTTTTTGATTTCCTTTCTACCTAATGTATGAACTTTAGGGTGTAACCCTCCGTAGCGAGTCCATGGACAGTTGCAGCGAAGTGCCCAATGGGATCTATGTAATAGTGCCCCTGGGTGGTGAAATGCAACTTGATTACCTGGGGCATATTGGCAACTTGACGACTTGCATGGTCTCATAAATTATGAGAATTTCCGAAGATGTGTCAAGTCGCAATGTATGTGCCATGGGGTTTATTGACCCGATTTTGTTTTAGTCCGAGGATTCCCATAAGGCAACCTAAGTTCGAAGTATATCGAATGATTACAATAGATCATGTTAGGCGGGAGGACACGTAATGTAAAGACAGTTCATTAGAATGAGTAGAGTCTGTTACATTATTGATAAAACTTTTGTAAGTTCTTAGAATGCCAGGGCTTCTTGATGTACTTGTCTTTCATTGCTTCAAGTTAGTATGTGTCTGGCCTTGTCATACGGATTAATCTGTATGGTCCTTTCCAAGTCAGCATCAGTTTGCCTTATTGCTTAGGTTTCGACATTGTTGTGCGGTGGAGCACCAGGTCACCAACTTTAAAGTTCTGGATGCATACCTACGAGTTGTAGTATCTGGCGACCCTTTGTTGTTAAGCTAGTATCTTCAAGCACGCTTTGTCTCGAGTTTCTTCAATAAGGTCTAGATTGGCCCTGAGGCCTTCATCATTGAGTATTTCATCGTTATTGGTGATCCTAATTGTGGGATGAATTGCTTCAATAGGTATGACTGCCTTTGCACATAGACCAGCATGAAGGGTGTTTCCCTAGTTGGAGTCCTGCTAGTAGTTCTATAAGACCAGAGCACTCTTGGCAGTTCATTGACCCATCTTCCTTTGGCGGGGCCAAGTCACTGTGCTATTCTGCAAGAAATTATCTTGTTAGTAGCTTTGGCTTAACCTGCAACATCTGGAAGGTATAGGGAGGCAAAATGTTGTTTGATGTTGAATCCCTAGAGGAAGTTTTGATATTGTTGGCTGTGAAACTGGGGTCCGTTGTCGTGACGATGACTTTTGGGATGCCATAACGATAGATTATGTTCTGCCTTGTGAAGGTCTCAATTTTTGCTCCATCGGTCATTGGCACGGCTTCTGTTCTACTTCTGCCCATTTTGAAAAATATTCCACCGCTACGATGGGAAATTTCTTTGCCCCCTTTTTTCCTGGCATGGGGCCAACTATGTCTATTCCCCACATGACGAAAGGTAGCTGACTCGTGATTGGTTGTAACTCATTCATAGACAAGTGGCTGACCATGGCATGTTTCTGGCATTCTCGCACTTAGTAGTGAAGTCTGTATAATCCACTAACATGGTTGGCCAATAATATCCTTGTCGTAGAAGTTGCTGGTAGAGAGCGCAACCTATGAGATGACTACTGTATATCCCAGCATGTACCTCCCACATGATTTCTTTAGTTTCGACTGGGGTGAGGCATAGTAGAAAAAGGCATGTGAAAAACTTTCTATACAGCTTTCCATCAAGGACAGTGTATCCTCAGAATTTTGCCTGAACCCATTGGCGTTCCAGTAGATCTTCTAGTAGCTCGCCGACCTCGATGTAGTTTTTTATTGTGTCGATCCAAGTCACCTCGCAACTAACTTGTTGGATCTCCATGGTGTTGCCGACACTTGGCTTTTTTAACACATTGATATATGCTAATAAGTTCACACTAGACAGATCTTCGGCCATTAGTTGCGAAAGGACATCGGCTTCGGTGTTATTTTCTCGGTCCACATTGCTAATTTGATATGCTTCGAATCGGACAAGCTCTGATTTTGCCTTGGCTAAGTACTCCAGCATGCGAGGTTGTTTTGCCTCATATTCTCCATTGATTTGCCTTACTACAACTTGTGAGTCACTGTAGATGTCTGATTTTTGAACCATAAGGAATCTCGCTAACCTGAGTCTAGCCAAAAATGCTTCATATTAGGCCGAGTTGTTAGTCGAGTGAAATTCAAATCGAAGAGCGACTTGCACTCTAAATTTTTTTGGACTGGTCAGAATGATCCCGGCCCTAGGGTGTTGGTCGCTCAAAGATCCGTCTACGAACAAGGTCCACGTTGGTGATGGTTCTGGCTTCTACCTCTTGTGTTTCTACTCACTGTCTTCATGTTCCAGTGTTTTGTCTATGTCGACACTGACGTCAGTCAAGGTTTCTAGTAGAAAGTCAGCTAGCACTTGTCCTTTGATTGTCGTCCGTGGTTGAAATTAGATGTCGAACTCGCCCATATCGATTGCCCAGTTTACCAATCGGCCTGATATATCGGGTCGCGTCAGTGTTTTCTTTAAACGTTTATCAATTAATACCGATATGGGGTGTGCCTGAAAGTCGGGCCTCAATTTTTGTGCAGAAGTCATGAGTGCTAATGCCAGTTTTTCTACTGGCTTGTATCTTGTTTCTGCATCCAGTACCTTGCTGACATACATAGGTTGCTGGACTTTATCTATTTCTTTAACGAGGATTGAGCTAACAGTCTCAGGTAAGATGGTGAGATATAATTGTAGTTGATCCCAAACTTCTGCATAGGTGAGCAAAGGAGGTGATGTTAGGAATGCTTTTAAGTGGTCAAAAGACTTCTGGAATTTGAATATCCACTCGAACCGTTTGGCTCCCTTTAAGGTTTTAAAGAATGGTAAGCAGCGGTTTGTCGACCTGGATACAAATCTACCCAAAGCAACTATCCTTTCTGTCAATTTTTGACCTATTTTGGTTTCGTCGAAGGCGACATCCCCATGATAGCTTCTATCTTTGTGGAGTTTGCTTCGATGCCTCTATTTGATACCATGAACCCTAGAAACCTTCCTGACGCAACCCTGAATGCATATTTGGTTGGGTTAAGCTTCATTTGGTGCTTCCTTAGTATTGTGAATGCTTCTTCCAAGTCACAGATATGATGAGAGGTTCTCTTGCTTTTCACCAAAAAATCGTCAATATATACTTCCATATTCTGTCAGTTTATTGTGTGAATACTTTGTTAACTAATCTTTGATATGTGGTACCAGCATTTTTGAGGCCAAAAGACATCGCATTGTAACAGTATAGACCGTTACTTGTTATGAAGGCGGTTTTGATCTTGTTGGGTTGGTACATTTTAATTTCATTATAATCCAAATATGCATCCAAGAATGATAACATGTCATGACCGGCAGTAGCATCAATTAACCTATCAATTCTAGGGAGAGGATAGTAGTCCTTAGGGCATGCTTTATTGAGGTCTAAGTAATCTATAGAAATGCATCATTTACCATTGGCTTTCTTCACCATTACAACGTTGGATACCCATTGTGGGTATTTGACTTCTTTTATAAACCCCACTACAAGGAGCTTGTCGACTTCGACCTTGATTATAGCTTCCCTTTCTGGTGCGAAGTTGCGTTTCTTTTGCTGAAGCTGCTTGAATTGCGGGTCAGTGGCCAAGCGGTGCTCCATGATATCTCACGGGATACCTAGCATCTCGGATGCTAACCAGGCGAAAACGTCAAGATTGTTTTTAAGAAATGTAACAGTCTCGTCTTGCTGGTCCTTAGGTAACGACGAGCTGACTTGGAAGTAGTTTTTGGGATCCTCTTCGAAAATTGGGATATATATCAAATCTTCCACAGGGGATCGTCGTTCCTGTTCCACGTCGTCTCACCGGTCTTTGATCTGGATGGAGCCTGTGAGTTTGTCACCGTATGCTTCTAGGTCGATGGCATAGCAGTGGTGAGATAGTTTCTGGTCTGCCTTGCAGTATCCTTTCCCATGTTCAGTGGGAAACTTCATTATCAGGTAGTACGTGGAGATGCATGATCGAAGAAGATTAAGGCCTGGTCTGTCGAGGATTGCGTTGTGATTGGAGGGGACATCAACGACCAGGTAAGAGAGAGACAATGTAGTTCTTCTGGGTTTTGTTCCGACCCTTGTCTCCAAGATTATGGTGCCTTTCACTTTCACGATGTCACTGGAGAAGCAGATAAGGGAAAACCTTATCGAACGAAGTCGCCTCTTGTCTAAATTCATTGCTTTGAAGGCGTGGTAGAATAACATATTACTGAGTTGCCTGTGTCTACTATTACCCTCTCTACCTCGTTTACTTTATCAATTACCATTGAGATCACAATGGCGTCTTCGTGAGGTAGCTCAATGCTGGTGAGGTCTTTGTCAGAAAAAATTATAGTGTTGCCATGCTTGTATGGGGTAGAAGAACTTGCTGACTGACATTCTAGTTTCGCATATGACTTCCTACTATTTTTAGATGTGTTTCCAGCTATAGGGCCACCAATTATCGCCCCAGAATAGCGCATTGGGTGCGATCCATAGTATCTCCAACCTGCATACTCGTGTCCCTCCAGAAAGTGGTAGGTGTTCTTCTGTGGAGTCCCAATCCTATTCTTTGATGGACTTGTGGTTTCCACTGACATGTCCTGAACTTCAGAGTCTACTTCTCGCATTTCTAGCCTTTGTTGTAGGTTGAGGAGGTCAAGTCGCTTTATCAAGTCTGTTACAAATTTCTCAAACTGATAGTCTGCTTGCGACTTAGTCCTGCGACATGGAAGACATACACAGTCGGTTCTTTGACGCAGACTCTAGGAATGTTGGGTAATCTGGCGAGCAGGCTGCATGCTCTTTATGATGACGCCGATAAGGCCACGTGGGTCGTCGATCTTATTTAGAGGCGGGGAAGCCGAATTGTCTTTATCTAAATCTTCCTGTTTTGGTGAGGACATCGTGGCTCAGTATCACCTTCTTGCTCGACAAGTTGCTTTCCTTTCTGCTTGTGGTTGATTGCTGCAGGCTTTTTCACATACTCACAAATGTGATTGCGCTTGATTAGATTTTCAATTGCGTACCTCAAGGCGCGACACTTATCGGTATCATGGCCATTTTCACGGTGATAGCGACAGTATTTCTTGGACCTTTCCCTCCGCAGATCCGGATTCATTGGGGGTGGACAAGATAATTCATATTGCGTCCCCTTGAGATTGCGCAGGAGCTCTAACATGGGTACGATCAATTTAGTGAATTGGTCCCAGTCGAAGTCAACTCTGGCAACCTATTAGTTGGGAAATCCATTCTTACCAGTTTTCTATTTCTTGGATATCTCACTGGCTGATTTGTTGACAACCTCCATCTCGCTTCTCCTTTTTTATCCTGACTTGGGATGTATAAGGAAAAGGGCCTCGTTCATCGCCGCATACTTCTCCGCCCTTGTCATTAGTTCAGCATAGGTCTGCGGTGGCCTTTTATAAATGGATTTTAGAAGATCTTTGTCTTTCATGCCACCCTATAACTCCATCATTTTGACATCTAGATTGATATTCTTGATTTCTAAGGCCTCAAGGTTAAATCTGGAAAGGTAAGCCCATAAAATTTCCTCTGACTTTTGCTTGATGTTTATGAGGTTCGTTGAGGTCTTCTTCGGTGTTGTTTGGTTCTAAAAGTGTTCGAAGAAGCGATCACTCAATTGGTCAAAGGATTCGATGGAATTAGCCAGTAGAGTCGCTGTCACACCCCAATTCTGAACTAACCAGAATGGTGTGATGAATCATCAATAAATCAATGGTTCAATCAGGATTAGGTAGTATCCATCATATCAACCATGCACACATTCTGCAGTAATAATCAGAGATAATAAACAAATAAGCAGAAGTCTTTATAAATAATGAACTGAGCATCTAACCATGATAAATAATTAATCCAATTATCTCCAAAACTCAAGACATAAAAGTAATTAACCATTACATGTTCCAATAATCAAATATAACTAAACTAATAAAAAATGCACTGGTTGCACTCGCATGAAGGATCATGCGTATCTTCTACAGCTTCTACATCCATGGCCGCAACGTGTCCATACATCAGTGCATTCACATAATCTTCAACAGTAAGACCTGCATCATCAACTAAAATATTCAATGTCGAAAGGGTGAGCACACATCATGGCTTAGTGAGTAAACAAAACAATGCAATAAACATATGCATCCATTCCATTCATATCTTTGGTCTAATTTTTAAGTTTGCAATATGCTATAGAAAGGTTTGGTGACCCCCGCACCTCTATACACAAGTTTGTGAATCCATCCAATGGATCAAACACCATTGTCGTCCCACATGCACCCACCATGGAATAGAGATAGAGCTAAAGTGTCTGGATCAAACACCACCAACACTTCTATTGATTCCCTATCCATACTAACACGTAAGCCCCTATTGGCTAGGGCTTACAAACTAGGCTGGCAACTAACGAATCCTAAATGTCATCCAGTGTATCCAAGGCCTCACCCTAGAATCCCTCAATACGTCCATAGGGATAGAGCTAAGGCCCCCCGATAGAGTTTGAGACGACACGGTCTGAGACCACCTCCCTTGATATCCTACGACGTAATAGTTCTGCTAAGGTAATGGCGATACAACGATGTTAATGGGTAAGACTTGAGTAGAGATAGAGCTAGAGTCTGGTGACCAGGTCAAAGACCTCCATGCCACGTCCTCCCCCTGATGCTCCACTCGCATTAAGCACACTAACCACACACACATAATCACATGCCTATTCTTAGCATCATCATCATCATCATATTATAAATAGACATAAATAAATATGCATGAGCAGTAATAACAGAAATATTAGATGACATGTGAGATGCACATTACAAGCATACAAGCATAGAATCAATCATGGCATTGGACTCAATAAGTAAAACTGTTTGTTAGTTGCCAATTAGTTTAGGTCTTGTTCCCTCACCTGTTAGAAAAACTTGATATCCTTCCAAGCCTTGTAATTCTCTTTGTATCGATTTAATAACCTAAAAGTTATATGAATTTAAGTTAAGATTCATATGTAACATGTTACAGTAGTCAGAAATCAAAACAGAGCATTGATAGGTGTCTGATTGGTCCTATGGTCTCATACTGTGTCGACCTTAGTACCTACTGTCAATACCCTATGGTCGCACCATATGTGTCCATACCTACGACCATATGCTTTCTGAATTCTTCCCAAATAATTATGGTCGATACTTTGATCATGCTGATCATGCTATGGTCGACCGTAGCTACGACATTAAGATTTTTGGTCATAAACTACATTCAATTCGAGTTCTTCTTGGGTTAACTCCTCCGCTTTTCTCTTGGGTTCATACTAAGGTTATCCTATGGTCATCATTAATAGTTTCTCATTAACCATTATCACCAAACTCACCCCTCATGATTAGTCTTGGGATTTACTCAAGGAATCACATGGATCATAATAGGTTGACATCTCCAATCCCCATAAAAGCCTTATTCCATAGAATTTACATCTTCAGAGATTAGATTCATACCTTTGCCTATGGTAGAGAGCTAAAATCTTCTCAGCAAAACCTTCTCCTTAGTCTTCTCTTCTTCTCCTTCTCTTCCTTCTCTTTCCTTTTCTTTCTCTTCCTTTAAGGTTTACTAATGTTTTAAAAGAGTGAAAAATGTTAAGGAACGTACTTTATATAAAGAAAAATTCTCCATATAGAGTTCTCCAACATTAGGAAAGAAATCCTCCCTTGAATTAGGAAAGTTTCCAACTCGGAGTCTGATCTGGGGTCTCACGGTTGCAGAATCCATCGACCATATGGTCGAAAACATTGACCGTAGGGTCCTGGATCAATGACCTTTGTTTCCTACCTTATGGTCGACCATACCTACCCAAGTATTCGACCATACGCATACTTTTGAGTATTTTAACTCGATTCTTACCTGGTTTTGTGATCCATCTTTACACAGTCGGTCTACTTGGTCTAGCAATGATGGGAAGACCTGGTACGACATGGTTAGACCAAGTTAGTGGAGTACGGGTCCTACAGTCGCCCTGCTCCCCGTAACATTAATGAAAAAGCTTGACAGAGAATTACGTCATCATAATGGTGCAATACCATTAAAGCTGAAAAGTTATCGAGATGCAACTAAGGATCCGTTGTTCCATTGTACAGGTTGACCTTTGGCATAAAGAAGTGTTCTGGCCTTAGGATGTCTATTATCTCTTTTGTGAAGGCCATATCAACATAGTATTCTTTCTTTCTTGAAGCTGCTGCAGAGGCTGACTGCTTCTTTTCCATTTCTACCATACGAGTTTGCATGGTGAAGAACTGTTGTTCCAATGAACTTTGTGGGGTGCCTGCCTATGTTTCTTTCTCAGCGGGGCGTCTCTGTTTCGCCATGCGACTTCTAATAGCCATTCTTTCTATTTAGTCGGCATTCACTCTGTCTTGTGCTTTGTTTCCTGGTCGCTGATCATCTTTCTGGCCATGGTCCCTTTCTTTATCTTGAGGCGCTACAAGTTCTTCCACATCTAAATCTCATCCCAAGAAATAGTCTTCTTCTTGCAATTCATCTTCTTTTCCTTCTATGTCGGGGAGATCTTTCTCAATAGGCGGATCTTGACCTAGGATCAGAGTTTTGGATCTTGTCGGGTCCCTGGTGATCGTCGATGAGTTGGTGGTAGAGGTGGTTTGAGCAGCCGTGTTAATTCTTATGAGTTTTTCATTCAAGGCGTTGAACTGATCAACAGTAACATACTGTGGTACCGTTCCGTGGCTCTCTAGGATAGAGGTGGTGAATCATGGCTAGTGGGGAATTTCTACCATTGTTTCCTGGAGGAGGAGGATTATTCTGCAACAGTCGTTCCTCTATTACTTCGTCGCTCCCATCTGTCATGTTCCCAAGGGGTTGGTTTCGAGTTCTCACCATTGTTCAAGAAGTGTAGACATAGAATTCTTGAATTCACGTTCTAAGAAAATGTGCCCTACGATGGGTGCCAAACTGTTGCTGCTGAAACCGGATCTGCTAGTGTGCCCGTGTCCTGTAAAACAAGTACAGGAGGTCAACGGAGCCGGGACAAGGTATCTGGAGTCCGCTCCGATGGTAGTAACAGAGCAAACATTCTAAAGCTTAACCAAGATGGCAAGCTTGGAAGGTGCGGGGAGAGACAAAATTCAAGAAAGATGTAAGAGTTGTATGATCGTCAATAGAGAACTCAGACAATGATAGCATGTCTTACCTCTTAGCTATTTAGGATTTATATAGAGGAGAAAGAGTTCTAGATGAGCTTCCATCTTAACTGCCTAACCGCCAGGACGGTACACGATATTTTCGCATAGCCATAGGATGGGAATCCAACAGCCAATCTTAATGTTGTGTCATTGTGTCCAATAGTCTTTACATTTGTCAATATAGTAATATCAAGAACCATTAAAGATCTTCAGACGTATGGGCAATCGTGTCTATATGCGGGCTACTCGCAGTACTCGCGACAGGGGTAACTCGCTAGACGTTGGCGAGATCTCTCCATCCTAGCAAGACAATCCCGTGAGATGCAACTCGCCAATGATAACAACCACTAACTCGCATAAAAGGGTGGCCCGAGAGATGCAGACACATGTCCCTCTTTTGTGCAATGACGCTTGTTGACACATGTCGCCAAACAATTGGGGAATGAAATATACTGTTAACAATCCCCAATTCCTCAATTTCTATAGAGGTGAAGCTCTCAAATCAGCATCACCTTCCCCGTCCTTCCAAAGTGATGACCATTCCTGCCGATTTCTGAAATCAGCATCACCTACTTACGGGGTTGAGAGTGTTATGTTCTTTGAAACTTTCTTTGAGAAAGTAGATTAATCCTTCGACAGTCTGAGCTCTTCTCCATTTATATCCCTCTCACGTTGCTTTCTGCTCACGCTCGATACCATGATGTTCGGAGAGGAAACATCGGCTTCTTCTTCACAGTCGACGGTTGATGGCAATCGGTTCACATCAATTCCTTTCAGGAATGATCTTGTCTTTCCCTTGTAGACTTCTAAGCGGCGATTTGTAAAGTAATAAATAGAACAAGGTTAAAGGACATGCAAACCAAGTATCTATAGGATAGAGTCAGAACTTCATTAGTAATAAAGAAGAAAACTTTAAAATAAAGAAGATTCTTATATGTCTAGATCATATTTGATAAGCAAGGAAAGAGAAAAGAAAACAGGGGATTTGTGTTCGGATCATGGAAGAACAGCATGTTGAAAATTATACATCGGCCTGGAAAGGCAACAAATGGCTTAAAGCTTACTTTTCCAATTAAAAAAAAAAGGGTTTATGAACAACGGATTCTATACAATGGCATATGATTGAAAATTTGAATTACATTCAGGGATAGAATTATCCATAGAAAAATTCAATTTAATATTGTTAAAAAAAAAAGGACGATTGTCTTTTCGAGAAATGTTTAGAGGCATTTGTCCTTTAGGTATACTGTGAGGGAAGAAACTGTATTTTTCCCAAAAATTTATGTTGGAATCATCCAAAACTATGCCAGAAAAATTATTATTTTATGGCCTCACATACTATCAAACTTCACATATAATAAAACCTTCAAATCCAAGACCTGTTCGGTGTTCATTCATGTTAGATTTATGTGAGCTTAATTAATTACCTAAACTAGTCAATTCAGTGGGAGTCCAATGAACACGGTAGAACCAGTTTGGTTTGATTTGTCACATGATATGAGATAGGTTTGGTAACCCTAATTCTATTGTGGGAAGGGTTTTAGGGTTACAGTAATATTCTATAAATACTGGGTTAGAGTCCCCACAGCCACAATAATAAGTTCTCTCTGCACCCATTAGCAAGAGACATCAGGATATCATCTGGAGGCTATGGAAGACTGTAGTCGAGGAATTTCGATCAAAGCTTGGAGCAACTTGGAGTGTATGGGAATCGATCTCTTCACAGACAGGTATGTCTTTATGTTCATTGTTTATGGCTTCCTGATTGTGTTCTAGGGCAACTATATGGGATTGGAACGGGTTTCATTGAAATCCTAAACACATAATATTCTAACAATTAGTATCAGAGCTAACCATACAGACCTAGAATCAAGGGAGGTTGATTATAAAGACTGATAATGAATGGTTAAATTGAAAGAGAAATTTTTTTCAAGTTTTTGATCGAATCTCGATCAGATCTATTGGAGTTTTTCATCAACAAAAAATTTTTTTGACCGGTAAAATAGGTCAAGGAACATACCATTGGAAAGCTCTCGACGAGACGGAGCCAGAGATATAAAATTCACCGGCGTCGGCCTTCTGACGCGTCGGCACTCGCCGACAGTAGCCACGAGTGCATCTCACTCGTGGGAGAATTAAAAAAAAAAGAGTCTGTCTGGCGGCGCCGAGTTGACCGAGTCATCGTCGGGTCGACTCGGCACAGAATAGTAAACCCTGGCCGGTTCTAGCAGGGTTGACCCGGGCCGAGACCAGCCAGCCCAGACTGGGCCAAGACCAGCCAAGCCAGGCCAGCTAAACCAGCCAGGGCCGGCTCTGGTCCACTCCAGAACCAGCCCTGCCCAGGTTTAGGGCCAGTCCAGCCGCAGCCAAGTGGGTCAAACGAGGACCCAAATGGGTCGACCCACATTTGAGTCTGATAACCCGGTCAACAACCCGAGTTAACCGACCCAAAGACCCGATCCATTAACCTGTATAATTGATCTAAAAACCTAAAATTCTGACTCAGAAACCCGAATGAAAGAACCAGATACCCGGTGGTTGAACCGTTGGAGCAGATCGCATTTCGGTTAGCCCTAGACCGTATGGTTCGGTCTGGACCAAAGTAATAATTAAAAAAAAAATGTATACTCGGTTCAGTTCAAACCAAGCTGAAGTCAGGCTGGACCTGGGCAAGCCAGCGCGAACCGAACCGACCCAGACAGGGTTTTCTTATAAGGGCCTGTTTGGTTGCTACTTTTAATAAAAGGACATTAAACAGTGATTTTGGGAACTAGGAAGGTCGGATTAACCTCTGGTTTATTCTGTTGGACTCCATTTTTTATGCTCTTTAATCTGATATATATTTTAGTATATTTTGATACATTGGGAATTATGTTATTATTGAAAATGCCCTATATGAACCTAGTTTGTAGTATTTTTTACTGATTTTTCTTAAAGTTATTGTACCAAATTGATTATTGAGCTATTATGCATGTTTATATGAATGTTTAGACCTATTTAATTGTGTTAGTAAAATATTCATGATGTCCCACATGAGCTGCAAGTTGAGATTTGTTCATATCATGATGGAACTTGGTGTGACCACTAAAGTGGCAACCTGTTTCATTATGATGTGTTCAAATTCAAAGGTCTATGTTTGTAAATGCTTCAGTTTGATAATGTTCACCCAAATGTGACATTGTCTAAGTTTATTCAAATTATGATTTATAAATGTTGTGTAAGAATTATGGTGTGACCACCTTGGTTCTATCATAATATACTCAAATTTAACATTTATTCATTTACAAACTATAGTAAATGAAGTATAGTGTTCACCTAAAAATAACACTGACATAAACTCTTACTTTTATGGATGCAGCAAAGAACGATACTATCTACCCAAAGGTGGCATTGTCTAAGATTATAAAGAACGACACTATCTACCCAAAGGTGGCGTTGTAAAAAAAAATAAAGAACTCATGCACATGATTGAAGATTCTTAGCTTTAGAGGGTTTTATCTACCCAAAGGTGGTGAAATCTTCAAGAGTCGTTATCTCTTCGCAATTATTACACAGATATTGAGAAGACCAGTGCACATATTGTCCCAAAGGATGTGTGTGTAGTTCGATTGACTTTTCAACGATATTAATTAGCTTGCACATGTTATGTATATATATTCTTGCTAGCTAATTTTATTTGGTATTAATCGTAGACTTGCAATTATTTACATTGTAATATAGTTGTGGACATGTAATAATTCAATACCTTAAGATGTCTGTCTTTGGCAGCCAGTTTTATGAATTGGCATGGAAATTAAAAACTAATCTATGACTGTTTAACCTAGATGTACTCAATAGAAAATTATATTTTGGTTCTTAGGACATTCAGTCTCTAAGATGAAGTAAGACAATGTTCAGATGAGGAACATTGGAAAATGATATTCCCTATGAAATCTAAAGAAATGTTTGATATTTCAAAAAAAGATGGAGAGATGTTTTATTACTCAAATCCATTAGTACCAGTTTTTTTATGATAATAGGTGGTATTGGAAGTGTGAGGAAGTATAAGGTAGATCTGTTAACTATTAATGATAAGCTCAAGGATAAATGAATATTTATAGGTTCATTAAAACCTATATAGGTGACATTTTAGATTTTTCACTTCCTCACAAGAATTGTATAGTTAGATCTTGGTGACATATAGTACTTAAAAATATAATGAACCCTAAAGTGAAAGAACTAAGGATATAAGTTCAAAGAAAAAAGAAAAAATATGAATGCTAATGTCATAGTGTATAATACATACCCAGACAAAGACAAGTTGTAAAAGGGGTAGAGAAACCCATAGAAAGAAAAATATTTTTTCATAGAATAGTCAGAAACTTTATGACAAAGAATTAGACATTAAGAAACTACAAGATAAAATCGATCTAAGTAGAATAAAATTCTTGTAGTGTGACCTAGAAGGGACATATAAAGAAAAATTTATATAGCTGGATAGGCTTAAGTGAAAAAGAAATAAGGATTATGAAACTTCTGAGCAAGAAAGTGCAGTACATTGGATACTTAAGCATTAATCATAGTCTAAACCCCTAGGAATTTTAAAACTTTTAATTTATTCTTTTTAGATTATCTATCTTTAGAAGTTAAACTATATATTGTTATCTTCCGCCCTGATCATAAGAGTTTAGGACTATTGTCCAAAGAAAGATTGTAAATAATATATGTGAGAATTAATTAAAGGAAAGATGACAAAATTAAGATAAATGAAGGGTAATTATAACAAAGATTTATTAGGTTTGGTAGACATCGAGATTTCATCTATAACTTTTTGTCACAGTTTACTCCATAGGTGTTTTTCTAAATAATGAAAATTAAGATGGAAAAATTTTTATTAAGAGAATTGAAACTATTGAATTTGAATGAGAGAGTTTCGGAAGATCATGTGATACTGGTCTATTCCTTGGTAAATTTAAGCAAGTGTTTACAAAAGTCTAAGAATGTATTTGATTTTGTAAGGAAAGAATTAATATTGCAGCCTATATTGTTAATAGAATGCTTAGTCAGTCAGTTCCAGTTTAAGTTATCTTCTTGTTTGAAACTGTAGAGCTGACATGGTTTCATAACACTCGTGAGAGAGTTATTATTTTGGACATTGAATTGTTATTTTATGGGATGTCAAAATAGATCCAAGAAACTTGAAGTTTGATGAGACCACATGGAAATAGGTGTGAAGCCACTAGTTGAGATAACAGAAATGTTACTAGAGTGTAATAAAATGATTATAAAAAAAATATTCATTGAGATCGATGCTTCAGCCATAGTAATAGAGTCAGATGAGGTAATGAGAAGAAATATTAGACCATGTAGATCTGTAACTTCATCCAATCACATGTCGTATTTCAAAATAAATATTTTAGTGTTGGATAAGATGAAGATCCCAATGGTTTTGAGTAAGTTATCAGTAATGAAATTACTCTTGAATGATTAATGGTTATAAAATATGTGTTGTTGTCTATGAATAATAACGAGACTTGGGATTTTGTGTTTTTGTCAATAAACGATGTACTTATAGGTTCAAAGTGGATATACAAGAAAATGTGTGATTTCAATGGGAGAATTGATTGCTACAAAGTAAGACTTTTAGTAAAGTGGAATCACACAAAGAGAAGAGAAAGTATTGACTTTAAATTTTTGAGGTCTTAGTTGCGCATTTTATTTTGGAGTTGCATCAGATAGATGTAAAAATCAATTTGATCAAAGAAAATCTAGAAGAAAATATTTATATACTTTAATTACAAGGTTTTGTGATAAGGATAAAGAAGATATGTTTTGTAGACTTATAAAATTAATCTGTAGATTAAACAGGTATCCAAATAATGGTATTTTAAGTTTGAGGGTTGTATCTTCTTTCAACTTTGTTGAGATTGTCATTGACCATTGTATATATCTATAGATCAGTGGGAGTGGATTCACTTCCTTGTCATGTATGTTGCTGGTTTTCATTGGCCTGTAGTGACATGGTTTACTAGTTGAAATCAATGTTTTTCTATCTGATAACTTTGACGTGTAAAATTGTATGAGCAAGTACCTTTGTACCTAATATTGAGTTTGCTCGTGATAGGAAAAATAAAATTCAAGATTTATCTCAAAGTATAAATATTGTTCATGTTTTCGAATGGTTCAATATGCATGTATAATTAGTAAGTTGCAGATGCTCAAATTACTAAAGGAGATAAATAGACAAAATTATAGACAAAGAATGATACTGAGTGTTAGCATCTACAATATGCAGTAGAGAACTTGATATATGCTTAAGGTTGTAATCATTTCATATAGCATTTGCATTTAGTGTTATGGGATGTTTTCAGTTGGATGTTGGTATAGCTTACTGGACAATGGGGAAAAGGAAGGTCATGTGGTATATGCAGAGGACCAAAGATTACATGTTCATTTATGAAAGTAGTGACACTCTAGGCTATTTTGATGTAATTTTAATATTTGCATTGATGACAGAAAATCAACCTCAAGGTTCAATGTTATGGTGGTAGGGTTTTGTAACTCTATGTGAAAATAACAAATAAGGTATCTAGTGTCAGAGTTTCTTTTATGATTTGAAAGTTGTAGACTCTATTTCTAAACTATTGAGATATGTTGTGACATCGGTTTAGCTATATTATTCTCAAAGAATAATAAGAGATATAGTATTTCATAGCATAAGAAAGATTAAATCTCTTCAAGTAAGGAAAATATCAAAAAAATTTATATCATTGTAAATTCTCTGATGAAGGTTTTGTCAATGGGAGTCTTCAAGGGACGGTATGTCCAATATAGGAATGGATGAAAATAATTAATTTTATCATAGGCTTGAGTAGCCAAAGATCTGGGAATCAGTGAGAGTCTCTAAATATACTTAATCAGTGGGAGACTCTTTATGTTTATATTTGTATTTTCACATTGATTACTGTGTTTGATTGTATTGCTCATGGTTTAATGGGTACAGTTTTTGTAACTATGATTTTGTTTACATTAGTATTTGTGTTATTGTTATTTTGCATACATAGTTATGTGTTTGACATGTCAAAGATAAACCAGGCTGTATTTAGCCAAAGATAAATCAGACAGTATTTAGTCGGACATTAAGTAGTATTTAGTTAAAGGATGAACAAGGCAGTATTCAGTCAGATATATAAGGCAGTATTCAGCCAAGATAAAAGGTGATATTCAGCCATACAAATAATTATGGTAAGTCAAAGTACGGTATTAATCCAAGCTAGAGGCGGTTTGCCATAAGAGGATAATATCAAAGAATAAAGACGGTGTCTAGCCAAAGTATGGTATTATATTTCTAGATTATTTAAATATCATATTTTAGTTGCTCATAAAGATTTTGGGCACTTTGATTAAGGTTCTTTAATCAAGTTTGGACTTGCATAGGAGTTTACTTTCATGCATTATCTCAAGCGATTCATGTATTGAGTAGACCTCTGTTGTGGCTGACAGAAGTTTGTACATCATATGTTGAGGTGTATTATTCGTTGTTGCTCACATTGAAAAGCTTGATGGATGTTTCAAAATTAGTGACATTTTAGTGTGCTGGATTCCATGGCCATACTGGTTGACGGTGGTTTTGTAATTAATATAGCCCAAGTGGGAGATTGTTAAATTTATGTGGACTTAATTAATTACCTAAAGTAGTCAATTCAGTGGGAGTCCAATGAACATGATAGAACCAGTTTTGTTTGACTTGTCACATGATATGAGATAGGTTTGGTAACCCTAATTCTATTATGGGAAGGGTTTTAGGGTTACAACAATATTCTATAAATACTAGGTTAGAGTCCCCACAGCCATAATAATAAGTTCTCTCTGCACCCATTAGCAAGAGACATCAGGATATCCTCTAAAGGTTGTAGAAGACTGTAGTCGAGGGATTTCAATCAAAGCTTGGAGCGACTTGGAGTGTATGGGATCTCTTCACAGACAGGTATGTCTTTATGTTCATTGTTTATGGCTTCTCTATTGTGTTCTAGGGTAACTGTATGGGATTGGAATGAGTTTTATTGAAATCCTAAACATATAATATTCTAACAATTCATTCATTCTCACTGGATAAAAAATGAATGAATAAGGAAAGGGTTTGATTTGCCTCTTCTTTTGTGGATTCTCTTTCGCTTTCACATCCTCTTCAATTAAAAAAGGTGGGAAAAAAAATTTCCATCACCGACCTATGAGAGGACAGCCTTGAAGAATCTAAAAATTACGGTTATTTACTGACTTATTGGTTGATTACGTATGGTAAAATCAGGACGTTGCCATTAAGCAAAGCATCTTGCAGATGGCTTGGTTTGTGTAATGCGTTTGGGGAGAGATTTCAAGAATCAATTCTCATACATAGAGACGAGAGAAACAGCCCAGAAGCGGAAGCTACAAAATTGGAATTTAGAATTTCTGACAGTTAAATCTAAATAAAAAGAGCTGTAAATGGTAGATTAAGTTTCACAGCGGAGTATGGTTTTAGTTAGGGGTGTTAAATGGTGTGGTTTTAGTTTAATGATTCGATTCGGTTCTAGTTCAGTGTGAATAGAAAAAAATCAAAATCAAATAAACATGGTTCAAAATACTTACCAAAATCTTGATTATTCAGTTTTAAACCTATTTCACTATTAGGAGGGGAGGAAGAGAGAGAGAGAGAGAGAGAGAGAATAATTAGGAACAAGGGAGAGGGGAGAAGGGAGGGGAAAACCGAGGAGGAAAGCATGAAAACAATAATAATCTTACACGAAAGCGGGTTTACGATTTAGAAGAAGAAGGTCATGTGGAAAGCAATTAAAATAAATTTTAATTTATTTTCATGAATAAACCATCAGCACTAAGGGATTAAAGTGAGAGTTTAAACGGTTTTAATGATTCCGTATTTTCCGTTTCAAATTATTTCATTTTCAAAATCAGAATCGAACCGTTTGGCTAAACAATTTTAATTTTATTTTTTAAATCATAATCGAATCATTTAATAATTGATTTTATAGTATCGGTTTAAACAATCAGCTTCAATTCATTATTAACACCCTTAATTTTAGTGCACGGTCACATAAATTAGCCAATTTGATCCGATCCCTAAAACCTTACAGTTTTTTTTTTGGTAAAGAAACCTTACAATTGAGTAGTGGCAAAAATCAAAATATAAACGTTTCATATATGAGAAATATATAAAACTCTAAACAAGAATCAAGGATTCATGCAGTAGACTCCATTTAATTGGTAAATTTTTCTACAGCAAGAACCTGCTAAAATATGGGATGGAAATTTAAAAAATATATATATTTATTTAATATACATCTTCATTGATTGATTGGACATGAAGGCTCATGAGGGTCACATAGTATGTTACGTTATCTTTTTATTACATTATTGCTTTGAATTGTTTTCTTGTAAAGTTTTAAGTGTAATCCATATTTCATATGAAAAAAATTTCCATATAAATTTTATTTTTTTAATATATTTTTTTACATTTTACATTGAAATTAACAAACAGTGAAAAATCTTATTTTATCAAAAAAAATAAAAACCTTTTCCAACATTTTACATAGAAATAAACCCAACTTATATCTCGAATCCGACTGTAAAATAGAAGATGTTGGTTGTTCGGACTGCTCCAATCCAAATGGTGCTGCATGATTGGCTAGCTGCATTAGTGAAAAAAAAAAAATAAGGGAACCTTGTATTCTTGTCCTTTGAGAGTGCTCCCAAAGTGAGCAATCATAGTAAAAGGTGTTATACCCCACTAGTGCTGTCAATCTTACTTAATTATTCAAGACCTCATCTTAAAGTAGGGTCTATGGTCCTTTTTGTTATTTTTTTTTTCTTTTTGTTAGGTTTTTTTTTTTTTCGTCAAAAAGGTAAACGAAGAAGATTAATAAAAAAATTGCAAGGTACAAACATGGGTCTTTTTTTTTTTTTTTTTAAGTTCAAAATATGCGATGAAGATTAATTGAAAAATAAGAAGAAAGGTGGTTGGGCTTCTCATGGTTATAATATAATTGGGTTTACTTATGTTAGATCACTTTTTTATGATATATCCACTAAAAAATATATAACATGCACCCAAAAACATATGACAATCAATGGTTGAGAAACCAGCTGCCACCTATCCTAAAAAAAATAAAGTATAAGAAGACATGACCTACCTGGGATGGAAAAAATAAACAATCAAACTAGTAACATATTAATCTATGGTTGTAAGACATTATATCTATCATACCTTTAACCTTTTCTTCTGATCACATTTTTTTAATCTTGGATATGGAAAATATGGATTACAATTGTCAAGTGAAAGGGGAAGATGTTTATCATATTTAAACCTTGGATGTGCCAATATAGGTATGTAAGGACATCCTTAAAAAAGATGCCTCCAGTTCAAACATCGTGTTAGGGGGTATTTGATAACACTTCAGAAGTTGGATTCTGACTTTTGAAGAATAAATAGAGTAGAAGTCTGTTTTGTAATCTGGTTAGGACTTCTGGAAAATTCATGAGTGAACCGACTCCAAATGGGTTCTAGAATCCAATTTTTTGGAGCATCAAATAGATACTTTTCAACTTCAGAGTATAATTTTGGAGTAGAAAAAACTATCCCACACCACTACTACCACCAACCACCACCATAACCACAATCACCACCAGCCACTAGCCACCACAGCCACCACCCACTGTCGCTACCACCACCACCACCACCATCCTCAACCACCACAACCCACCGCCACCACCACCCACCGCCACCACTACCCACCATCGCCACAACCACCACCCACCGCCACCACCACCAACACCACCACCCACCGCTGCCACCACCAACAGCCACCACCACCCACCACTGCCACCACCACCAACCATCACCCACCACCACCACCCCCCCCACCACCGCCACCACCACCCTCCGTCACCACCCACCGCCACTGCCACCGCCACCGCCACCACCATCCACCACCACCAACCACCCACCCACCACCACCATTCGCCACCATCTCTCACCCACCAGCATCGTCACTAACCATCACCATTCACCACTAGTGCCACCATCCACCACCATTCTGGAGTCTGACTAAATTAAGTTAACAAATATGTTTTTACTCTCAGATAGTCTTGATTCTTTTTTAAGTTAAAATAAAAATTTGAACCAGAAGTAAGAATCTCAGAGTTAAGTTTTATCAAACAGTTACAAAAAAGAAAGATCATGTCAATGGAGAGTTACTGGGCTGTAACAAACTCACATAAATGCTGGGTGATTGGGCAAACAAGCTAAGACTCTTTTGAAAGCCATATAATCTAAGTACACATGATAAGAGGGTATTTGTGTCATAGGGAACACAATTAGATACCATAATTGGCTGAGTAGAGGAGTCCATATACGCATCCTACTTTCGCAGTAACATCTATATTTTGTAATAATGTAAATGAAGAAAAGGAAGAAAAAGAATGAAATGGAAACCAGAGAAAGTCCTTGAAACCAAGGGATGTAGGCACTCTTCACAACACCCGGACATCTGGATCTTCTTAGATCCTGTAATGATGGTAGCCCCGTGCATTGGGTACACACTTTTTATCATTTCAGACATTCTATACACTTTTATACCAAAAGGAAACAATGACTGCCCAAAACTGGATTTACATCGTCTCCTCCCAGTGGTTCTGGGAGGACGGTGGCAACCTTCCTTCGATGGTTGCCATGTGGTTCTCGGTGAATCCGAGACCCACATCTGAGCCGACACCTAACTGACAAGCCAATCCGACAGGGGGGTGTCAGCTCGGACGTGGGTCTCGGATTCACCGAGAGCCACATGGCAACCATCCGAAGAAGGTTGCCACCATCCTCCTAGAACCACTGGGAGGAGACGATGTGAATCCGCCCAAAACCTCCTATAGCACCATAGAGTCTGCACGCTAGTCCTAAAAGAAGGATCCGACCATATCAATTGTATAGCCCACAATGTATTATGCTTTGTGGTGGAATGAAAACTACTAAATTTAAGTTTCCAACTAGTTTTCAGAGATATATATCTCCATGTGCAAAAGAAAATTGACGTAACATTGAAAATTACCAGATGGATAGATGATGACATGGAATCTATAAAATTTGTGCACCAATGAAATTACCAAATGGTAGAAATTCTTTTATGAAAACCTGTCCTTTGTGTCTTTGCCCATTCTGAAAAATTAGCAAAGCCCTTTTGATGGTAACCACCTCTATTGGGCCTGATGGACTCAAAGCTCTTAAGCCCAGGCCTTGAATAGAAAGCAACAGAATCTCAAACTGAGATTAAGCAAGACCCATGACGTAGCCCACTTCACCCAATATGTTTCCGTTTATTTAAATCATCTCCGGCTTGCAAATTATTTTCAGTTGATATGTTTGTTTTCATGTAAACTGACAGAAAATGAAGATTTCCTGTTAAATAGGATTTTTCACTGGCATTAATGTAAAATGTTAAAAAGAGATTGAAAATTTTGAAAAAAAAATTACATAAAAGAAACTTTTCCCATAAATGTCATTTGTACCAAACATTTTCCAACAAAACAAAGGCCCAAAAAAGAATTGCTTGATCTGAACAATTTTGCAAGATTTGAACTAACGGTGTAACAGGGTGGGGTTGGGCCCGATATTTGTAAACCCCAATCCAACCTTAGGTCCTTTAATGTCAATCATAGTCCAACCCAATCCTATCAGGTCAAAAGTGAAATGTAAATTAATAATGAAATATGAAATGATTTGATACATTCACTGGCTGGATTTCCAAAAACACAAATGTGAGTACGGACTTGTTTGAGAAATGTGGTTATCTTTATTTTCAGGCAATATTTGTTTAAATTAAGGGTGCAAGTTTTACCTTGACAATCCGAATCCACTCAAACCCACCTTGAAACCGATCAGGGCCAAACCTGCCTTAAACCTTAATAGGACTAGGTTAGGGCCATGTTTTTTAAAAACCCTATCAGAGTCGGACCGGGCCAGTGTTGAGGCCTCGGGCTGACCCAACCCGGTCTACCCGACCCCATATTCTTATGTGTTATATATATATATATATATATTTTAATTCTCATATCCCAAAGACAAATCCTAAAACGGATCTCTCCATTCTCGTTAATCTCGCTCTCGGCACTCATTGCGATCTCCACTCTTGCCTCTCTCAATGTCTCTCCTCAGTTCTCTAATTGACGACCGGATACAGGGGAAGCAGCGGTGGCTGTGGGAGCTACGTACGTCGGTGATTAATGGCGGTTGTTGTCTATTTCTCAAAAATGTCCTCCTGAAATAGGTTTTGGCAACATCCTCCTCTCTCTCTCTCTCTCTCTCTCTCTCTCTCTCACTCTCTCACACACACAGTTCCAACAGCGAGTGATGGAGGCAATAAGTAAAGTGGAGTTGAAAATTAGATCAGAACCTCAGATCAGGATTTTTGTGATACATGGAGATGATGGATGGCGTTAGAGCCACGGCATACTTCTCTATTTTATAATATCTTTGATTTTCCATTTTCGACCCACCAAGCTGCTGCAATCTTACTGATATTACACGGCCTACCTCTTCATCTCTTTCCTTAAACCCCGATTTTAATTTTCCTTTTCAAGATAATGTATTTACTTAAATGGCTTGCTTCAGCTCCAAGGATGATTCGTGTTTGTGGTAGATTTAATTCGCTCAGCCTCTTCTACCAAAAAAAAAAAAAAAAAAAAATCGCTCAGCCTCTCATAAATATAAGATATTTTTGTTTTATTTATTGTTAAATTAATTAAGCTCAATGTTTTTTTACTCAGAGTTATGTTTATGTTTAATCCAAGTAGGTTCAGAACCTGATTCAGGGTCAATCAGGTAACCCTGCCTGGACCAGCCGGGGGTCAATCAGGGTTGGATAGGTTTTGGTTGAACCTTACCAAGTAGGATTAAGGTTGAACATATGTGCATTCAAATCCCTTGCATTTGAAATGTATACATCTAATAAGTACCATTATTAAATATGGTAAGAAATTTTGATGATTTATATAATCATGTTATATGATAGTTATATAAGTTTTTCTTTTAAGTTTACAAAGTTTTACTTTCCTTTCCTTTAATTTTCTTTGCAACCAAACTGATAAGGATCATGTATGCATCACATGAACATTTTTGTCCTCTCACAGTATGGATGATCCCACCCTAATATATTAATATATGTGCTTCATAAATCCAATGAAGGAAATTAACTGGATTTAAGCGATTTAAAAATAGGTCCATAGCCAATGGAATACCATAGGTCACAGGGGTTTAGAACATAAGCTTCTTGTTGGGGATTGAAATGGCTGGGTAAAACTAAAAATTTAACAATAACATCAGTGTTAGGATTGGGAGATGCAAACAAGAAGAAAAACACGAAGATTAACGTTCAGCACCCCATCATGGGATGCCTACGTCCATCAGAGAAAAGAGAAATTCTTTATTCCCAAGAAACTTCTACAGCTCTCTACTTGACAGACATATATCATCTGTCAACCTTACAACGCCTTCAGTTCTCTACTGTCAGAGGAGAAAGTCTTTCCTAGATTTTTTCACACAGAGACTATATATAGGAAAATCTAGAAATCCTAATCCCCCACAATTACAAGTTTATCCCGTACATGTAATAGACCCATACCCTAATACAAGTACTACCCTTATAACTGCGTGGATCCAACAGAATACAAGACATTAAACACAACAAATCTCCACCTGGCTTGGATTCTACAAACCACCTTGAAGAAAACCTGTTGATGTTGATTCTGAAACCTGTCTCTGCCAAACCGCTACATCCAAACCAGTGTAGCCCACACGCCGTCCGGGTGTCCCGTATATCTCACCACTGTACGATGTGAAGTGGACTCCATCTCTCCCACTGTTGTAGTATCACCGAAAAGATCACTGTAAGACCTGTATCAAACTAACCAGTCTTACTACCTTGTATCAGGTCTACCCATTATGGTCGAGCCAAGTGGACCGAGTGCGTGAAGAAACCACAAGACCAAATATGAAGTCTAATCCAAAAATAGTCAAATATGAGGGTAGAGTCGCATGCCTAAACAGGTATGATCGACCCCACCTCAAAAGAGTCCAACCCATGACTTTTTAGTCGTGGGGTCGCAGGACTAGAAAAACGTAGGGTCGACGGATTCTACGACCCTACGATAGCAGACAGAATCCAGAAATTAGGAAACCTTCCTAATTCAAAGGGGGTCTTTCCTAAACTCATTGGGACTTATTATGGAGGATTTTTCTCTATAAATAGGATGTCCCTTAGCCTCTTTCACTCCTTTAGAACCCTAATTGAATGTGAGAGAAAGAGAAAGAGAAGGAAGAGAAGAAGAGAAGGAAACTCGAAGAAGAAGACTAAGGAAGAGGAGGAAGTTCAGAGAAACCTCTGAATTAAGGTATGAACCTAATTCCCTACCTGAATAAGAGAGCCTAGAATAGTTATGAAGAACATAGGATTAGGAGAAATCCAAATCATCCATCCATGGATAATTTCTAAGAGATTCCATAAAGGAAATCATTATGGACAATGAATGGTATATAAATTATAGTTTTGAGCCATAAAACAATCATAGAATGGACCATGATAGTAAACCAAAGGATCCAAACATGAAGGGATGGACTTTAGAATGAAAGGTCGACTCAGAACACGTGTGGTCACACGTAGGGTTGAATGATATCCGACCCTACGAGACCATATGGTCGACCACATGCCCTCGGGAAGTCTCAGGGAGGGTGTGGTCGCACGTAGGCTCGAATGGTATCCGACCCCACCTGATATTCAACCCTACGAGACCATATGGTCGACCACATGCCCTCGGGAAGTCCCAGGGAGGGTGTGGTCGCACGTAGGCTCGAATGGTATCCGACCCCACCTGCGACCCTACACCCTAGGGTCGTTGAAACTGCTAGCCTAGGTGCTACCCTACCTGCAACCCTACAGTTTCTGTTAGTCTAAATTTAACGAAATTAATTCTAATTAAAATCTATCGATTTGTTAGGTCTTTCTAGTGATTTAAAAGTGATTCATAAAGCTTGAACGATGATCTACGCTCAATCAAAGGTAAGGGAACAAGACCTAAACTAATTGGCTAATAATAAACTATTTTCGTTTATTGAGTTCAATACCATGAATGATTCTATACTTGTATGATTGTAATGTGCATATCACATGTCATCCACTATTCTTGTTATTACTGTTCATGCATATTTAATTTCGTTTATTATAACATGATGATGATGATGATGATGATGATACTATGAATAGGCATGT
>CM053267.1:17824429-17850324 GCA_028583415.1 Protea cynaroides | reverse complement strand
TTAGAATTAGAAAAGAATGGTAAAACTCACTTATCTGTAGATCCAACCTTAGGAATTGCTTGCAAGTTGTGGAGGGCAATCTTTGGGACAAATCTGAACACCAGCTGAAGTTTCGTGCCAAACAAAGATGAGCTGAGAGAGATCTGGATCTCGAAAGGTTGCTGTCCAGCTTATGAGTCCTTCGTCTTAACAGCAAAATGGATATAATTATGAAGAAGGGATGTCGCCCAACAGTGCTAGGTGGAAGGAAATTGCTTGAGGAGTTTAGAATAACAAAAGAGATAATAGGGTATTCGGTTGAGTCTCACAACCAAGTGACCCAACTAGAAAAGTTGATAGTTTTTTCTTTTCTGAATAGTCCGCATCTCCTTTCTTCTCCATCTTATTTATAGAACTAAAATTGGTTACAATTATAGAAAGAAATAATTAACTTCTAAAAATGCCCAAAATCAGAATGAGAAACTTTCCTTTATAGTTTTAGGAAAATTTCTAAAACAAAAGTTTCTAAAATAAATTACTACTATTCCCACTGCCTAACAATATTTAGAAAGAAACTAAAGAAGAGCTTTGATGGAAAGAAGAGAAAAGTGCTGAAAGAGATCTGTCTTGAACAACTATGGATAGCTGTCACGTGGCTGGGAGTGAGTGACGTGAACAACTATGGACTGAACAGCTATGGATAGCTCTCACGTTAGCTTAGCTTGGTTGCTTGGCTTGGTGTCTTCTGGTATACACCCTAACTGCGTCAGCTCCCCCTGGCTTAAAAACATTCGTTTCCAACGAATGGAGGAATGACATGTAGTGCTAATAGAGGTCCGGGTCCATCCTCTTTAAGTCATCTTCATGGATCCATGTGCTATCAATTTGTGGGTGCCCCTTCCATTTGACCAAAAATGCCTGATATCCCCCTCCATTTCTAGTTATTGTGTGTTTATAGTCATGGATAGTCTTTATCTGATCAGCATGGGGAACCGCAAACTGTGGGAGTCGTAGAGCATGCTTCGTATCGCCTTCATCAGAATGGTGCCCTGTGTAGAGTGTCAAATCAGCGATATTAAAAATATTAATAATAGGCGTTGGCACCAATCTTCTTTAGCACCTTGTAGGGACCCATCTTTCTTGGATGTAGCTTGGTAGCCTCGTTGGGAGTAAACCTTTTAGGAGTTATCCAAACCATTACCGTATCACCGGGTAAAAACTCCACATTGCAGCGATGACGATCTGCATTTGCTTTGTACACTTCATTGCTAAGGGCAATACGCCGAACATCCGTGTGCACTTCGTAATATGACAAATAAACTCGTCAGCTTCAATGCTTACACGGACATGAGGTAGGAGACACAAGATCAATAAGCCTCTTGGGTTGTATGCGGAGTATTATCTCAAATGGAGTACGTCCTGTGGTCCGATTGACGGAGCTATTATATGCAAACTCTGCTATATCAAGAATAGAAGGCCAAGTTTTCTCATAATCACGAACAAGGCATCGGAGAAGATTGCTCAAGCTTCGGTTTACTACTTTAGTTTGCCCATCTGTTTGAGGATGGAAGGCGGTTGAATATAGCAACTTAGTATTGGTCTTCAACCATAATGTCTTCTAAAAATAGCTCATAAATTTTACATACCGATTCGACCCAATAGTCTCGGGCAGCCCATGGAGACACACCGCTTCCTTAAAGAATAGGATAGCCACATGTCTTGCATCAAAAGTCTTTGGACAAGGGAGGAAGTGTGCCATTTTTGAGAATCTGTCCACCACCACAAATATAAAATCATATCGCTCCCGTGTGGATGGTAAGCCAAGGACAAAATCCATATTAATATGCAACCACGGTGTGTGAGGCACCGGTAATGGTGTGTACAAACTAGAATTTTGCTTGGTGCCTTTAGCTAGTTGGCATATACGACACCGTTGGATCACATTTTACACATCATGGGGTAGGTGAGGCCAATAGTATAGGTCTGTAACTTGTGCCACTGTCTTATCTCAACCAAAGTGACCACCTAAACCACCTCCATGTAACTCCCAAATAAGATATTGGCATAGGGACGTCTTTAGAATGTATAACCATGTTCCCATAAACAAGTAGTCATCTTGTATGAAGAACTTTGGATTGGTATCTCCTTGCTATAGCTTTTGAAACATGGGACCGAAGTCTTCAACTGTCATATATTCCCCTTTGATGTGCTCAATTCCTGTACCTTGGGCTGAATTAATGTATTTACTTTTTGGCTCAATGCATCTACAACTTGATTCTCTTTTCCGGCTTTGTAATTTAATGCAAAGATAAACTCTTGTAAGTACGAGGTCCATTTAGCATGTTGATGGCTAATGGTCCTTTGGGAATATAGGAATTTGAGGGCCTCATGGTCAGAATATAGAATTAACTCTTTCCCTATTAGGTAGTGCCTCCAATGCTTGATCACCTATACTACAGTATAAAGTTCCAAATCATATATAGAATACCTCTACTTTTCATCATTGAGCTTCTCACTATAGAATGCCACTGGATCTTTTTCTTGCATAAGTACTCCTCCAATTTTCAAATGAGAGGCATTAGCGACCTCGAACATACGGTCAAAATCAGGAAGGTGAAGGACAGGGGAGCTTCAGTCACGGCTTTCTTTATAAGATGGAATGCTTTGGTTGCTGTCGGGGTTCATTGGAACGGACCTTTCTTTGTCTTCATGCACTCTATGATGGGTACCATAATGGAGCCAAACCCTCGTATGAATCTCCGATAGAAGGAAGCGAGGCCGTGGAAATTACATACCTCGGTGAGGGTTTTTGGGAGTGGCTAATTGGTAATACTTTCTACCTTGGATGGATCAGCTTCTACCCCTTTTGAAGAGACAATAAAACCAAGGAAAACTACCTTGCCCTTTTGAAGAGACAATAAAACCAAGGAAAACTACCTTGCCCTTTTGAAGAGACAATAAACCCAAGGAAAACTACCTTGGGGAGCATAAAAGAACACTTCTTCAGATTCAAGCACAATTTCTCATATCGAAGGATCCTCATTACTCGCCATATGTGATCAAGGTGGTCTTCATTGTCCTTGCTGTATATTAGTATATCATCAAAATATACAACAAGAAATTTACTGATGAATGGTTGGAGTGTTTGAGTCATCACTCTCATAAAAGTACTAGGGGCATTGGTTAACCCGAAGGGTATGACCTTCCATTCATATAATCTGTCTTTCGCTTTGATGGCTGTTTTCCACTCATTGCTGGGACGAATACAGATTTGATGGTAACCACTCCGTAGGTCAAGCTTTGTGTAGATGGTAGCACCCGAGAACATGTCCAGCATATCATCGAGCCGTGGAATAGGAAATCTATATTTGACGATAATTTTATTTATGGCCCTACTATCAGTGCACATCCACCATGTTCCATCTTTTTTTGGGGTCAAGAGTGTTGGTACGGTACATGGGCTCATGCTCTCTACGATGAAACCCTTTTGCAATAATTCATCCACTTGTCTTTTGAGTTCAGTATGCTCCATGGGGCTGAGACGATAGGTGGGGACGTTCGATAACATCGAATCGGGGACTAAGTCAATTACATGTTGTATGTCTCTCATTGGTGGTAACTCATTGGGTAGTTGGGGGAAGGTTAGTTTTTTCTGGGGGTACAACTTTCCTAGCCATTAAAGCTATCATTATACCATTTTCTTTACTCGTCTCTTCAAAGTCTTGTTGGTTGAGTACAACAATGGTTGACCAGCTTTACATGATGGTTCTTTGCCTTTGTTCTTGTTGTTGGAGTTTAGCTGGTCCTTCTTCGAGGCTTGGAAAATTTGTTTACGCTTCATTTGGGTAGCTTGCAACCTATTCTTCTCAGCTGGTACATTATGGGGCTTCAAAATCATTGGCTTTCCATCAACATCAAAGTAACATTGATTTTTGGTGCGCCAACCAAAACATCATTGTCATATAACCATGGCCTCCCCATTAATACATCAGTTAATATCATAGGGATAATGTCACACCAAACGGAATCATTGTAGGCCCCCATTTGTAGTGGAATCAAGCATCTCGACTCACCTCCAAGGTATTACCATTAAGAAGTGAGACCTTGTAAGGTTGAGGATGATTTTCGGCTCCCAACTTGGCATCAATAACAAAAGCCCTGTGAGACAACATTAACACTACTAGCTGTTTACAATAATCGAGCAAGATTAGGGCCATTAGACATGTGAGTGTTAAAAATACAATTTTTTTTCCTCTTTTTTTTTTTTTTTTTTTTTTTTTTTTTTTTTTTTTTTTAGCCTTTCCCCCCCCCTTCTCTTTTTCCCCCCTCTTTTACGCCGCCCCCTTCTTTCTTTTTTTCTGTTTTTTCTTCTTCTTCACTTTTTTTTCCCGTCCTTTCCCCCGCCCCGTCTTTATTTAAGAATTCTCCTTTTTTTGGACCAAAAAATTAAGGAGTTAGCATTGGCATCGGAGGCCACTAGGGAGGTGCCTTTCATCTTTTTCAGAAAAAAACACCTTGCATAATGACCATAGGCATTACAATGATAGCATTGAATATTTTTAATTCTTCTTCGGTCTTTTGCCCTTTTCATTCATCATGGGAAAAAAATAAAAAAAGGGCAGCCGTACTCTTTGGGATTTGGCATGGTGTCCCCCCCCCCGCCTCCCCCCCAGGGGGCCCCCCCCCCTGGGGGGCCCCCCAATGAGAGGGGGTATAAAATTTGTTTTTTTTTAATTGATTAAAAAAAAATAATAATAAAAAATAACTATAATAATTACCAAAAAAAAAAAAGGAAGAAAGAAAAAAAAAATAAATAAAAAATATATTTATATATATATATATATATATAAAAAATAAAAGAAATAAAAAAAAATAAAAAAAATAAAAAAAAAAAAAATGTGTGTCAAATCCGTCTGATCCCCAAAAGAGGGGATCAGGGCCCAAAAATAAAAAAAAATAAAAAAAAAATAAAAAAAAATAAAAATAAAAAAAAAAAAAGAGAGAGAGAGGGGATTAAGGAGAGAGGCGGTGGAGGGGAGAGTTGCGGGGAAGAGGGTGAGGTCGACACCTCACCCCTCCTCCCCGACTCGCCCCAAAACCTTGCCGGTTTCCGGGCCTCGGGACCCTCCCCTCATCGGCCCCCTTTGGTGAGTATAAGGAGCAGCAGCGCTGCTCGAGGAAGAAGGAAAAGGAAAAAAAACAAAAAAAGAAAAAAAAAAAGAGAGAAAAAAGAAAGAAGAAAGGAGAAGAAGGAGGAAGAAGAAAGAAAGAAAGAGAAGGAAGAAGGGAGGAAGAAGAAAAAGGAGAAGGGAGAAGAAAGAAGAAGAAGGAGAAGAAGAAGAAGAAGAAGAAGAAGAAGAAGAGAAGAGCAGCGGCAAGCGCGCCGTCGAAGAGAGAGGAGCAGCTCTGCTGCTGCTCAGAAAAAAAAAAAAAAACAAAAACAGAGAAAAAAAAAAAGAAAAAAAAAAAAGAAGAAAGGAGAAGAAGGAGGAAGAAGAAAGAAAGAAAGAGAAGGAAGAAGAAAAAGGAGAAGGGAGGAAAAGGAGAAGAAGGAGAAGAAGAAGAAGAAGAAGAGAGAAAGAAGAAGAAGAAGAAGAAGAAGAGAAGAGCTGCGGCAGCAAGAAAAAAAGCAACAAAAAAGAGAGAAAAAAACAGAGAGAAAAAAAAAGAAGAAAGGAGAAGGAAGGAGGAAGAAGAAAGAAAGAAAGAGAAGGGAAGAAGGAGGAAGAAGAAGAAGAAGAAGAAGAAGAAGAAGAAGAAAGAAAGAAAGAAGGAAGAAGGAGGAAGAAGAAAAAGGAGCCGCGAGCAAGAAAAAAGGGAAGAAGAAAAAAAAGGGGAAGGAGAAGAAGAAGAAGAAGAAGAAGAAGAAGAAAGAAGAAGAAGAAAGAAGGAGAAGTAGAGAGAGAAGAAGAAGAAGGAACAGCTGCTGCTTGCTCCGCTGGGAGAGGAAAGGAAGGCAGCAACAAAGCCGACGAGTTGGGAGAAGAAAAGAAGAGCAAGAGGGAGAGAGGAGAAGAAGAAGAAGAAGAGGGCGGCAAGCAGCTCGGCCACCGCCGCCGTGAAGGAAGGGCCCTCCCTCTGCCGGCGATCTCGGTCGACAGTGAGTTCGTTAATTTTATTTTTTTTTTTTTTTTTTTTTCGGGAGAACCCGATTAAAATGCATTCTGCCGTGGCTTGAGTTGGGTTTATTTTAGATCCATTTTATGCTTGGTTTGGTTCAGGGCTTGGTTAGTGAAGCCTAGTTTGGTCCGGTCCAAGTGGGTCTGGTTAGGATCTCTTGGCCTAAGTCTAAAATTGTTTGTTGGGTTAATTTGGTACGGGTTTGGGTTTCTTTGTTTTGGGTTTGTTTGTGGGTTGGGGTTGGGTTGGTTCAATTTGGTTTGTTGGTCTAAAGTTGGGTTTATGATAATTGGTCCAAGTTTGGGTTAGGACCAGATTTGGTTTTTCTTTTGATTGCTTGAGTGTCAACTTGAATTGGCTAGTGCGGTCTATGGGTTTAGTTTGGTTTGGGTTTGGGTTTGTTTGATTGAGACTGGTTTGATTCCTTTTATTTGATTGGACCTAGGTTAGATTGGGGTTCCATGTATGCTTAGGTCGGTTCGGTTAGGCTAGAGTTGGGCTTATGATTCGGTCTGGTTTGGGTTATACAGGGGCTGGTTTAGTTTAGTTTAGAGTTGGGTTCTAGTGGGCTAGTTTAGTTTGGTCTAGGATGGTTTATCTTGATCCAGCTTGTGGTGGTTCAACCCTCGTATAATATGATCATTCACTTCTTTGCATGTTATTTTAACCCCATGTTTGATAGTATATCTTTGTTATACATGCTTGAATCACATGCTATTTATCTAATTTCTCATCACATGCCTAGATATTTTATGCTTATACATTTGTATGTAATTTAATTTGAAGGCATTATCCATACCCCCCAAATGATGTATCCTGACATCCAATTTTTGTAATAGATGTATGTTAGGATTTTTGCTTCCCGAATGTAATTGGTTAGGGGACTCCAATGAGTTCAGCTGCCCTTCGTGGGCCCATTTAGAATGAGCCCACCCAACCCTAGGATTGGATCCAAGAGTGTGGGAAATCGTTGTATCAAAAATATATATTAATGAAAAATGTGCGATTGGGTAGATGTATGCATAGGATTGGTGGTCCGACGGACGGTCCACCTGGGCATCCTGAATGTGGGATGTGAGTGAGATTTAGTGTACCCCCGTGTGTGGGGAGCTGAGGCATTTGGCCTTTCCTGAGTGTTGCCACGCGTGTCCATGGCTCGTCAATCCATGGGAACTACGCTTGACTTAATTCTCGAGAGACAGAGGTCTCGACAGATACGTATACTGCGGGGGAGTTTGGTCACTCCATGCTCGGTCAAATTGAGGTAAGTTCCATGTATTATGGGATTACCTCAGCGAAGGGATTTCCCCTGTGGAAGGGAATACCTGTACACCGAGATGGGTTCCACCATTGTGGGAGCATCTCATCCTTCGGATGTGTTTCAATATTTTGGGAGCATCATTTTCACATACACACACACTCAAATTGAGGTAAGTTCCATGTGTTATGGAATTACCTCATCGAAAGGACTTCTTTGTGATAGATAGTACCTCAACACTGAGATGGGTCCCACTATTGTAAAGACATCTCTCACCATCGGATGTGTTCCATGATTATGGGAGCATCCATCGTTTGGGATACGTTCCAACATTTTGGAAGCGTCCCTCTTCTCTTGCACACACTTGGTACTTACACACCCGCCCGAACTACGTTTGGCCCGATTCCCGCCACGGGGGATACGTAGGCGACTTGGGATTTTCCCGCCTCGGTCATATGTTATATATCTTTTTTTTTCTTTTCTTTTGATGTATGATTAAGCTATTCTTTTAATTCTTTAATTCATTTTTAATTATTTTCTTGTCTAATTTGTTTAATTTCAGTTTATGCCATGCCTTGTTAGCAAAGAAACTAGAAATTAACTTAGGATTCCCCCTTCTACCTTGTAATGTATTTAGATAGCCCCAAGCATTCATAAACTGTAGGAAAGGATAGGATTTAGGGAGACCGGTTTAACCGGGCGAGTTGGGTGCCTAACACCTTCCCAACTCGTAATTTGGCACTTACCCGCCTTTGGTGAGACAAGATAGCCGTTCCATTTGCGCGAGTCAATAGTGTTCCTCCATTGAAGGACATCATTTATAGGTCCTAGACCTTCTCTAGGTGGCGACTCCAGTCTTCATACCCTCCATTGGCATGAGTGGATGGGATCTGAAAGTGAGAACTTTCCAGATCCCAGTTTGAGTGTAATGAGGGTAGACAACTTTAACTACATGAAAATTCAATTTTAAAAACGAGGATAAATTCAAATTGAAAATTTCAATTCAAGATGATGATTTTTTCCCATGTCCTCACAAACATGATATAGTGATATCATGGTTCCCGAGATATTGGTTACTGTTGTTACAAACCTCGTGGTTGGCTGAAACAGGCTCCAGTGTATATTGGATCACCTGCCAGGCAAAGCCACAACCTTGGCCTGCACCTGCGGTTATGTGGGTATATAAAGGGATGTAGGTGTCTTTGACTCATCGTGTATACGGTGATAGGCATCCTTATCCTTGTCAAGGTAGCATTGTCGTGTCCCATTATCACATTATTGACACTTGTATGCTTGATTCATCCCTAAACACCTAAGTGTTGACTTTACCCGGTTTCCCTCGCTTAACGCGGGTGGTCACTGATAAAGCCATCACTCATTTGTTCAAGATTGAATCGAAATTCTTTGATATCCTGTGCGCGTCCTCTCAGACGGTGAATCCCTCCCAAATCCAGTGATCCCGATGTGTTCATTTGGTTGGAATTTCAGCCGGAGGTATAGTCTGTTTCACAGATACCCTCTTGCTGAAAACCAACCAAAGAATCAATCTGAATCGCCGGAATTGGCGAGGATTAACCTAATGGATTTCTTGCACAGGATCTAACTTTGTCTGGTTGAGTCAGCTTTGATGCATGCATGTTCATCATTATTCTCGGTTCTCCCTATTTGTTAGAGTCCTGACCTTTGTTCCCCTGTTCCACATTTGCAATCATCTTCAGGGGAGTTGAAACATAACATCCAGTTGGGTAAGGGATCCCACCTCTAGGAGACTACATAGAGTCCCCAGTTTTCAATCAACTCAGGGGTATCCTAGAGAGTCGGTTAGTCTGGCAGAGGAAATGGAAGACCATGAGATAGAAGGTCGTCATGAGCCCCTGGAGGATCCAATCGCCATTTTGACCACCAGACTTACCAGTTTGGAGCGAACAGTTCACGCCATGGTAGGATTGGTCAAGCAAAATATGAATCTCGGGCCGCAAACAGCCTCCAATGCAGCAGCCTCACCTGAGGGGGGCAATGGTCCCACCACCCCCATTAATGTATCTCCTTCGCCCCGGATAGTGATTCAAGAGCCTTCCCCCAGTAAGCTATCAGAGGTGGATAAACTGTTGGCCAGTTCGGCCGTCATGAGTCGGTTACACAATGTAGAACACTTGCTCAGAGGAATGAAAGGAATGGAAGATCAGATTATAGACGCAGAGGGAGTGAATTATTTCCCGGAGGCCAAGCTGCCAGATAAATTCAAGTGGCCTCTGGAGAAATTTGACGGGTCAGGTTGCCCCACCACCCATCTTAGATCATTTACTGGCATCTTGAGGATAGGGAGAGGGTTCACAGATGAGCAATTGGGCCAAGCATTTCAGTTCTCTCTATCTGGTGGGGCCCACAAATGGTTCTTGCACTTGAAACCTTCCCAAATCAAGTCCTGGGTAGACATTACAACTGCTTTTGTGGAGCATTACTCTTATAACACTGAAGTGGAAACCCACAGAAGGCAGTTGGAAACAATCATGCAGTTGCCCGGAGAAGGATTCACTTGCCTACTTGGCCGGGTTCGGGGCCATTGCTGCACAAATCTGGAATAGACCCTCTGAGAGAGAGCAGGTCACCATGATGATGAGGGGGTTGGCTAACCCATACAAGACTTTTATCTTTGGACAAGGCATCACCACATTCCAGACCTTAATCGCCGCTGGACAGCAGATCGAAGATGCGATCAACCACGGGGACCTCCCGCATAAAGGCGATAAGGTAATATCAGAGGGCAGCTCAAGCAGGAGAAATAATTCTTCCAAAGCGTCTAGTGCAAATTCCTTTTCTCAGGCCAAGAGTGTGGCAGCGGCCTCTTCAGCCCCGTTATTGATCGAAGCTCCGTATCCTCAGAGGAGTCAGAGAACAAGCGCACAATATCCGTGAGCTGGGTTTACCCGAAGAATTGATTATGGATAAGTTGATGAAGGCAGGCCAATTAAAGCCCCCTGGACCAATGGTACTACCCGATCCTCTCCCAAAGAAGTTTCGGGCAAGACAGATTCTCGCAAGTTCCACAACCAGGCTGGGCATGGCACGTAGTTCCTTCGCCTTAAAGGAAGCAATTCAAGATGCACTGGAGGCTGGAACTTTTGTCATTCAGAATCGACCAGCATCTACAGCAAAAAATCCTCTCCCTAACCACACTGTCAATTTCATAGAGGAAGGGGAGGAGGATGGTCGTTACGATTTTTCACCTTTTGAGAATTCTGATGCATATGGTGCATCTTCGGTTTCACCCGTTTACAGTTGGATGGATCAGAACAAGCATGAGGGATCATCGGCGGTGGAGGCTATCAAGCAAGAACCAGAGTATGATCTAGAAGTGGTTTTCCCTCAACAAACAAAGCATTCAGTAGCAAGGGTTGAGAAGGGAACCCCTTTGATCATATACATTGAAGATGAAAGAGAGGTAGCCCAGGCGACACAAGATTTCAGCAACCTGGAGGTTTACATCCCTGGGTATGATGACAAGTCTGTAGCAGAAACCCGGAGTGGAAATACCTTCAAGCCTGCAAACCTGACAGTTGATAGTCCCGGTCAATTGGCAAGAGACAAGGGGAAAGAACAATGTACTGCCCCTGAGCCCCAGAATCCCATTTTGAAGCAGTTGGAAAAGACACAGGCTAATGTGTCAATTTGGGGGTTACTCATGGCATCCAAGGCACACAGGGACGCAGTTCTGAAATCCTTAGCCAGCATCCAAGTCCCAGTCTCCACTAATTGTACTGAGCTAGCAAATATAGTTGGGGGGTCTCATGTTGTTAATTCCTTAATGTATGGTGACGCCGACCTCACTGATGAAGGAAGGATGCATAACAAGGCCATTTATATCACCATCGGTCTCAGAGATCACTTAATTCCAAGAGTGTTTGTGGATGAAGGCTCAGCATTGAATGTATTCCCTCTTAGCACTTTCAGGCACCTTGGATTCAATGAGGCAGAGCTCAAACCGTCCACACACTGTGTTAAGGCTTATGACTGTACCAGGAGGACTATCAATGGAGTACTTAATGCACAAATTAAGGTGGGTCCTACTATGTTCGATGTTGAGCTTCATGTGGTGGACATACCTGCTTCATTCAATCTACTTCTGGGAAGGCCCTGGATCCACAAAGAAGGAGTCCTCACCTCGTCGTTGCATCAGAAAGTCAGATTCCTATATGAAGGGGTGGTGGTGACAGTGTATGCCGATTCTGATATGGTCAATGCCCTAGCAGTGGGAGACGACAGTTCAGAGGACAGTACAAGGGTGCAGCTGAGTGGGTTCCAGATCAGTTCAATCCTAGCAACAACAAAGTCAGAACCCTCAGGTAAGAATTTAAATTTTATATTTAATTCATTGCTTAACATGTCTTTCTTCCCAGGAATGGGTCTGGGTTTGCATCAACAAGGTGACGTCAATGTGCTTTCTCTAATGATAAATGAGAACAGATTTGGACTGGGGTACATTCCTTCCAGGGAAGACCTGGCCCTGATTGACCAAAAGCGGAGAAGGGCCGATGACCGTTTTTCGAGGCTCGAAAAAAGAAAGTACAAGAATAGTAAGCAATTTTCAGTTTTTCCAAGAAAAGGCAGCAGCAAGAGCAAGATATGGCAGCAACAATGGTCAGATCAAGAGATCCATAGCCTCCACTTCGATGGGATTCATAGTGAAGAAGATATCTCGCCTACTACAACTCTTAATGGACACTTCGTCAAGGAAGGGTCGGACTTTCCATTCTGTGGCTTCCCCGAGCCATGGTATGACGTGCACCTTCAACGGCGAGTTCCTGGCTTTGAGATCTTCTTCGACTGTGATGTTGATTGGGTAGAGCTGGAGCTAATGAGGATTCAAAGGCAGAGTGATGCGGCAAAGACGGGATCAGAGTTCGTGGATGTCGGTAGCTTGTTCGATGACGAAGGAGTCTTGGCCATCACCGGGGAAAGCGAAAGCGAGGATTTGGGTCCACACCAGCTTATTCATCCTTTTGATGGGGTTATCCCTAATTGGAGTTGTGTAGACCATTTTGTCTTTTTTAATGAGTCATATATTTCGAACAATTTGGCTGTGTCTGTGCCTAGTAAAAGTTTAGATAAGTTGCAAACATTTTCTAGTGTTGATTCTGTCCCACTTGGGACCTCCTATCCTCGTAGACACCTCTTCTATTAGTAATGAAAATTTCACTTTCGATTATACTTGTGTCTTCTTCTTCTTCCATTCCCGTCGATTATACTAACTCGACTCGGATAATGATGAAAATGATGAACCCTCTCCCGGAGTTAATACGATCTATCAAGGCTTCAAAAGAAATGAAGGCCCGACCGTCGAAGAGGATTTCAAAATGGTCAACTTAGGCTCAACCGAAGAGCCCCGTGAGATCAAGGTCGGGGTAACTTTAACTGAGGAAGAAACAGCTAATGTGGTGGAGTTATTCAAAGAATTTCAAGAAGTCTTCGCCTGGTCTTATGAGGATATGCCCCGGAATAGACCCCCGAGGTGGTCCAACATAAGATTCCCTTGATGCCTGGTTCGAAACCCCACAAACAAAAATTGAGGAGATTGAGGCCAGAGTGGGCTTTAAAGGTCAAGGAAGATATCCAGAAGCAACTTGATGCCGGTTTTCTTGAAGTGGTCCATTACCCTGAGTGGTTGGCCAATATTGTCATTGTCCCAAAGAAAGATGGTAAATTAAGGGTATGTGTGGATTATAGGAATCTGAACAAAGCAAGTCCTAAGGATGACTTTCCGCTACCCAAGATTGACATATTGGTCAACAATACTGCTGGACATGCACTGTTATCTTTCATGGATGGCTTCTCAGGCTACAATCAGATAAAGATGGCACCAGAGGATAAAGAGAAGACTTCATTCACTACAGATTGGGGTACTTATTGTTATACAGTAATGCCATTTGGGCTTAAGAATGCTGGGGCCACTTACCAAAGAATGGCTACTACTGTCCTCCATGACTTGATCCATAAGGAAGTTGAAGTATATGTAGATGATATGATTGTGAAGTCGATTACCAAGGAGGATCACTTCACGGCATTGAGGACATTCTTTGAACGGATAAAGCGATACAAGTTGAGACTGAATCCACAGAAGTGTGCTTTTGGAGTAACTGCTGGAAAAATGTTGGGCTTCTTGGTAAGTGAGAGGGGTATAGAGATTGACCCAGCCAAGATTAAAGCTATATCTGAAATGCCTCCACCACGAACAGAAAAGGAGATCAGAGGATTCCTAGGAAGAGTGCAATACATAAATAGATTCATAGCGCATCTGACAGCCATCTGTGAACCTATTTTCAAGCTATTAAGGAAGGACCAGCCAAAAACTTGGAATCCCCAATGCCAGTTGGCTTTCGATAGGATCAAGGAATATCTGACTAATCCGCCAGTTTTGGTCCCACCAACCCCTGGGAAACCACTTCTGTTGTATTTGTCTGTCTTAGAAGAGTCAATAGGATCCATGATTGCCCAGCATGATGAAGATGGACGTACTGAGAGGGCTGTGTATTATCTGAGCAAGAAGTTCACGGGCTATGAGGTTAACTATACCCCTTTGGAGAAGACATGCACGGCTTTGGTCTGGGTAACGAGGAGATTGAGACATTACATGCTCTCATATCCTATTGTCCTCATCTCCCGCATGGACCCGATCAAGTACCTTTTTGAGAAACCAGCCTTGACAGGAAGAATGGCACGGTGGTTGTTGCTGCTTTCGGAGTTTGATATTACCTACATGAACCAAAAGTCTATCAAGGGGAGCGTGATCGCTGAGCATTTGTCATCACTCCCAATCGAAGGAAATATTAAGCAATTGGAGGACGTATTTCCTGGTGAAGAAGTCTCCACTGTTCAGGAAGAACTGGGGGACGACACTTGGGTGATGTTCTTTGACGGCGCGGCAAATCATCGAGGATATGGAGCTGGGGTATTGTTAGTCGATCCCAACGGTGTCTTCATACCTTTGTCTTTTCGTTTGGAGTTCGAATGCACAAATAATATTGCGGAGTACGAAGCCTGTGTGAGAGGACTCCGAGCGGCTTTATCCTTTGGTGTACAGAAATTGAAAGTGCATGGAGATTCTTCAGTCGTCATCTATCAAGTCAGGGAAGACTGGAAGACAAGAGATGAAAAGCTCGTACCTTATAAACATTGGGCTCAGGTCTTGGCCAGTAAATTCAAAGAAATAGATTTTGGCTACTTCCCACGAGATACAAATCGATACGCTGATGCGTTGGCAACGCTAGCGTCAATGATTGGGGGTAATCCAAATGAGAAGATGCAACCTTTGATAATTGAAAGAATGATACAGCCGGCTTACATGGATGAAGAAGTCAATGCACTGACGACAGACGGTCGACCTTGGTTTGCCCCTATAGTGGATTTCATCAGGGAATCTAAATACCCTGCAGATGCAACGGCAGGAGAGAAGAAAACCCTAAGGAGACGTGCTGCCCAATTCATATTATGTGAAGATATTCTATATAAGAGGTCTTATGATGGAGTCCAATTGGTTTGTGTCGACGAGGAACAAGCCCGGAATGTTATCGAACAAATCCATGAAGGGATATGTGGACCCCACATGAATGCAAGGATGCTTGCTAAGAAGATCCTACGCTTGGGGTATTATTGGGACACAATGGAAGCAGACTGTGTTGACTTTGTGAAAAGATGTCACAAGTGCCAGATATTTGCCAATCTTATCCACATGCCCCCAGCGGAGTTGCATACTTTGAGCTCTCCTTGGCCGTTTTCGACCTGGGGTATAGATGTGATTGGGAAGATAAACCCCAAGGCATCTAATGGACATGAATTTATCCTGGTTGCCATAGATTATTTCACCAAGTGGGTGGAGGCACAGTCCTATGCCAAGCTCACTGCCAACAAAGTGGCCAAGTTCTTACAGGAGTACATCATTTGCCGCCATGGCATGTTTCAGGATTTGATATCCGATCAAGGTACACATTTTAGGGGTAAGGTGCAAGACTTGTGTGAGAAGTTCCATATCAATCAGCATAGGTCTTCTCCTTATCGCCCACAGACGAATGGGGCAGTCGAAGCAGCTAACAAGAACATCAAGGTTATCCTGCAGAAGATGGCGCAAACTAACACAGACTGGGCGGATAAGCTTCCTCATGCTTTATGGGCCTATCGCACTTCGGTTAGAACATCTACAGGAGCAACTCCCTACTCCTTGGTCTATGGCATGGAGGCAGTTCTTCCCGTAGAATTAGAGGTCCCCTCCTTGAGGACCCTTATGGAGTCTAAGATCTCTGAGGCCGAATGGAGGCGAGCGAGATATGAGGAATTGAACTTTATTGATGAAAAAAGGATGAGGGCTGCAGACAATTCAAAGAAGTATCAGCAGAGGATTGCTGCCACCTTCAACAAGAAAGTACATCCTCGTCATTTGATTGTTGGAGACTTGGTGCTAAAAGAGCAAAGGGCTCCCATACACGACCCTAGGGGTAAGTTCCGTCCAAACTGGAGTGGACCTTTTATTGTCAAAGAAATCCTCCCAAGCAAGGCTATACGGTTGACCGACCTTGATGGCGAAGAATTACAGTATCTGACAAATTTGGATCAGGTAAAGAAGTACTATGTTTAGTTCTACCCCTGAAAAAATAAATAAAAAAAAATAAAAAAAAAAAAGAAGAAAAAAGAGGGATTGGGCTTCCATAGTTTGTGAAACCTTGGACCTCTTCGATCTGATCGGGCTTATTATCAGCCAAAAGGTCGTGCCTTCTCATCATTATCGGGGAAAGAAATCCTTCTATGGCCGAAACTCTTCTCCCGTTCTCCAATCCAACGGGTTCTCAGAGTTTACATCTTTGGCTTCCTTCCTTTGAGAGCGAATCTGTATGGCACTATCTCTTGTGAGTAGGTCATTCTATACATTTGCGATCCTATAACTCGATTGGAATTCATCTGTCGTTCATCCATTCGACGACGTCCCAAATTCCAAGGTCCATGTTTCTTTGCCCAAAAGGTGACATCCTCTCTTGGGGATCAGTCACTCCACATAAGAAGCCCAAAGATCCTCCCATGGTCAACCATGTGGACAACTTCTTATCAGCCTAGCTAGGCCTTCATCTTCTTTGCACTTGGTCTGACTATTAGGATGTAGGGCACAGACGTAGCTATAATATGCAGTAAAGCTATACATGATTTATTAGAATGCATTTAAATATTCATGTTTATGCACTCCTAAGTGGGAGACCTCTCAACTGTATGAACACTTTATTGTGGACTTGAACCCTTTGTTTACTACTTTTGTGATGTACAAGACTGACCCTTTTGTTTGACAGCTGTGCGACAACATGAACAAAAGTCTTAAGAAGTGGGAATGGTTCAACTCTGGCAGAGATACCTCACCTTTAAAGACATATCATCTCGAAGCTCTATGTGGCCTTCGAATATGAGCCTCCGTCCCGGTCTATTGAAAGCGGTCGTAAAATTTTGGGACCCCTCAATGCACGTCTTCAAATTTGGTGATGCAATGATGTGCCCTACAGTGGAGGAATTCAGGGCCTGTCTGATGTACCCTTACAGGGAGAAGATCTTCAAGCCTCCGCTTCGGGGTGAGTACACGCAGAAGATCCGAGAACACTTCGAGTGGAGCAAGGAAGAAGTCAAAATTTTCTTCAAGAATGGGGGATTGGACATCCAGGAAATGACCAAAAGGTATGCACGCAAAGACCCTGAAGACTTCCAAGCAAAGGCACAGAGAGGGAGAGTGTTCATCTACTGCATGATCGCTCGTTACTTGCTAAGGAGCCAGAAGCGCACAGAGTCCCCTGCCATAGTGGACCTCATTATCCATGCTAATGACGGTGGTGATATTATACCAACTGTTCTAGCGAAAACTTTGAACGGTCTTGATGTGATGGCAAGGCGTAACAGCAAGTTCGAGTTGGATCGATTTATAGGTTCGCCACACCTACTACAGTGTTGGCTTCTGGAGAGATTGAGTCTGATTCCAGGTTTACAGGTTCCTAAGTTCACACATAACCAATACTGGGGGAGAGCCAATGGTGCAGACTTCCACAAAGAGACAGATTGGCCAAGACGTCTCACCATGATCAGATCTGCAGACATCCGGTGGAGTTGTAGTTGGTGGAGAGAGAATCGCATCGTGACGAGCACCCCGGGTGGCACTCATGTCCAATTTATGGGTCTTACACATACAACGTTCTACTCTCCGAATCGACTTCATCAACAGCATGGCCTACCGCCTCCTGTGCATGAATCTGTTGATGAGCCAGTGCCTTGTAGAGAGCTAACTCCAGATTTGGTTGAAAACATTGCCTCTGCCTGGGGGAACCGGTCTACCATGGTTTTGACTAGAACCCTACCTGTTGCCCCCCCTATCTAAGTGTTTGTCCCTTAGGGATATCCCAGGTCTTTGTTACCTGAATTAACATTTCTCTGTTCTTGTATGCACTGATGTTACATTTAGTACGCTGCTATTGTGATGTTTACTTCTGACCTTGAATGGAAATTCCTTCGTTGTTCATCTTAGTTATTTCATCACCATTTAATGCGTTATTCATCTCATGATTGATGCTTGATACCTGTCTTAGGTATTTAACTCTTGTATAGTTGCCTTGAGCTGGCGTATCTTTTGATTCATCCCGTGCATCGCCGGTGAACCTCTTGTTGGTTGGGATCCTACTGAGTATAGGATATCTCGGTTTTTGTCTGACGAATTTTGTCAGTTTGTGCTAACGGGGTCCTTATTCGTCGAGGCACCTGCCTTTTGTCTTCGATTCTGACTTTGGGGCTCGCGTGTGCGAGGTGTCAGTTTCGCTTTTGAGATTTGATTCCTTTGTTCGGGAATAATCTCCCCGAGCGGTTCCGCGAAATGCGTGAAAGCTCGCCTTCGATTCTGACTTTGGGGCTCGCATGTGCGAGGTGTCAGTTTCGCTCTTGAGATTTGGTTCCTTTGTTCGGGAATAATCTCCCCGAGCGGTTCCGCGAAATGCGTGAAAGCTTGTCTTCGATTCTGACTTTGGGGCTCGCGTGTGCGAGGTGTCAGTTTCGCTCTTGAGATTTGGTTCCTTTGTTCGGGAATAATCTCCCCGAGCGGTTCCGTGAAATGCGTGAAAGCTCGCCTTCGATTCTGACTTTGGGGCTCGCATGTGCGAGGTGTCAGTTTCGCTCTTGAGATTTGGTTCCTTTGTTCGGGAATAATCTCCCCGAGCGGTTCCGCGAAATGCGTGAAAGCTCGTCTTCGATTCCCGACTTTGGGGCTCGCGTGTGCGAGGTGTCGGTTCGCTTTGAGATTTGATTCCTTTGTTTGGGAATAATCTCCCCGAGCGGTTCCGCGAAATGCGTGAAAGCTTCGCCTTCGATTCCGACTTTGGGGCTCGCGTGTGCGAGGTGTCGGTTCGCTTTTGAGATTTGATTCCCTTTGTTTGGGAATAATCTCCCCGAGCGGTTCCACGAAATACGTGAAAGCTCGCCTTCGATTCTGACTTTGGGGCTCGCGTGTGCGAGGTGTCAGTTTCGCTTTTGAGATTTGATTCCTTTGTTCGGGAATAATCTCCCCGAGCGGTTCCGCAAAATGCGTGAAAGCTCGCCTTCGATTCCCGACTTTGGGGCTCGCGTGTGCGAGGTGTCGCGCTTTTGAGATTTGATTCCTTTGTTCGGGAATAATCTCCCCGAGCGGTTCCGCGAAATGCGTGAAAGCTTCGTCTTCGATTCCGACTTTGGGGCTCGCGTGTGCGAGGTGTCGGTCGCTTTTGAGATTTGATTCCTTTGTTCGGGAATAATCTCCCCGAGCGGTTCCGCGAAATGCGTGAAAGCTCATCTTTTGTTTTTCGGGTTCGTTTTGAGAGTTCCAAGGTTGCCATGACCACTACTCAAGAGAACCCATGTTCTGTTTTTCTTAGCTTTCCAATAATGGTTGTGGCAAAACAGGGGTCTTTTGTCTTCGCCCTCAATTAGTGTAATTTCGACCGAAGAGGGGTATCTGTCGGCGCCCGATTTTGCCATTTGCGGGATCCCCGCTCTCATTGGGGTACCACCCGCAATGAGAGGGGGTATAAAATTTTTTTTTTTAATTAATTAAAAAAAATAATAATAAAAAATAATAACTATAATAATTACCAAAAAAAAAAAGGAAGAAAGAAAAAAAATAAATAAATAAATATATTTATATATATATATATATATATATATAAAATAAAATAAATAAAAAATAAATAAATAAATAAATAAAAAAAAATGTCAAATCCGTCTGATCCCCAAAAGAGGGGATCAGGGCCCAAAAAAAAATAAAATAAAAAAAAAAAAAAAAAAAAAAATAAAAAAATAAAAAAAAAGCGAAAGAAAAGAGGGGGAGAGAGAGATTAAGAGAGACGGTGAGGGGAAAGTTGCGGGGGAAGAGGGAGAGGTCGACACCTCACCCCTCCTCCCCGAATCCCGCCCCAAAACCTTGCCGGTTTCCCCCCGGCCTCCCCGGGCCCCCCCCCTCATCGGCCCCCTTTTGTGTGTGATAAGGAGCAGCCAGCGGCTGCTCCAAAAAGAGAAAAAAGGGAAACGAACAAAAAAAGAGAAAAAAAAAAAAGAGAGAAAAAAGAAAGAAGAAAGGAGAAGAAGGAGGAAGAAGAAAGAAAGAAAGAGAAGGAAGAAGGAGGAAGAAGAAAAAGGAGAAGGGAGAAGAAAGAAGAAGAAGGAGAAGAAGAAGAAGAAGAAGAAGAAGAAGAAGAAGCGGCAGCAGAAGAGCCGCAGAAGAAGAGAGAGGAGCAGCTCCGCTGCTGCTCCAAAAAAAGAAAAAAAAAACAAAAAAAAAAAGAAAAAAAAAAGAAGAGAAAAAGGAGAAAGAAAGAAAGGAGAAGGAAGAAGGAGGAAGAAGAAAGAAAGAAAGGAGAAGGAAGAAGAAAAAGGAGAAGGGAGGAAGAAGAAGAAGAAGAAGAAGAAGAAGAAGAAGAAGAAGAGAAGAAGGCGCAGAGGCAAAGAGCCGCCGACGAAGAGAGAGGAGCAGCTCTGCTGCTGCTCCAGAAGAGAAAAAAAACGAAAAAAAAAAAAAAAAAAAAAAAAGAAAGAAGAAAGGAGAAGAAGGAGAAGAAGAAAGAAAGAAAGAGAAGGAAGAAGGAGGAAGAAGAAGAAGAAAAGAAGAAGAAGAAGAAGAAGAAGAAGAAGAAAAGGAGAAGGGAGAAGAAGGAGCCAAGAGAAAAAAAGAAGAAAAAAAAAAAGAAGAGAAAGAAGAAGAAGAAGAAGAAAGAAGAAGAAAGAAGAAGAAGAAAGACGGAGAAGTCGAGAGAGGAAGAAGAGCAGCTACGGCTAGCTGCTCGAAGAGAAAAAGAAGGGAGCACAAAAACGAAGAGTTGGGAATAAAAAAAGAAAGAAGAACAAGAGGGAGAGAAGTAGAAGAAGAAGAAGAGGGCGGCAGCAACTCAGCCACCGCCGCCGTAAAGGAACGGCCCCCCTCCCTTTCCTTGCCGGTGAGAACTCGGTCGACAGGTGAGTTCGTTAATTTTATTTTTTTTATTTTTTTATTTTTTTCGGGAGAACCCGATTAAAATGCATTCTGCTGTGGCTTGAGTTGGGTTTATTTTAGATCCATTTTATGCTGGTTTGGTTCAGGCTTGGTTAGTGAAGCCTAGTTTGGTCTGGTCCAAGTGGGTCCGGTTAGGATCTCTTGGCCTAAGTCTAAAATTTTTTGTTGGGTTAATTTAGGTGGTTTGGGTTGGATCAGATTTGGTTTATGGGTTTTGGTTTGAGTGGAGTTGGGGTTTGGGTTGGTTCAATTTAGGTTTGTTGAGTCTATAAGATATGGGTTTATGATAAGTTGGTCCAAGTTTGGGTTAGGACCAGATTTGGTTTTTTCTTTTGATTGCTCGAGTGTCAACTTGAATTGGCTAGTGCGGTCTATGGGTTTAGTTTGGTTTGGGTTTGGGTTTGTTTGATTGAGACTGGTTTGATTTCTTTTATTTGATTGGACCTAGGTTAGATTGGGGTTCCATGTATGCTTAGGTCGGTTCAGTTAGGCTAGAGTTGGGCTTATGGTTCGGTCCTGGTTTGGGTTATACGGCTGGTTTAGTTTAGTTTAGAGTTGGGTTCTAGTGGGCTAGTTTAGTTTGGTCTAGGATGGTTTATCTTGATCCAGCTTGTGGTGGTTCAACTCTCGTATAATATGATCATTCACTTCTTTGCATGTTATTTTAACCCCATGTTTGATAGTATATCTTTGTTATACATGCTTGAATCACATGCTGATTTTTCTTTGTCATGCCTCTCATCTTAGATATTTTATGCTTTGGAATTAATAAATGTATGTGTAGGTAATTTAAATATTAAATGCATTATTGAATCTATGTCTCCTACCCCTACCCAAGTGATGTATCCTCATTCTTAACAGTTTGTTGTAATAGATGCATGTTATGGTTTATCCTTCCCACAATGTAATCATTTAGGGGACTCCAAAGAGTCCGACCCATTGTGGGCCCATTTAGAATGAGCCCACCCAACCCTAGGATTGGATCCAAGAGTGTGGGAAATCGTTGTATAAAAAATGTATATTAATGAAAAATGCGCGATTGGGTAGATGTATGCATAGGATTGGTGGTCCGACGGACGGTCCACCTGGGCGTCTCGAATGTGGGATGTGAGTGAGATTTAGTGTACCCCGTGTGTGGGGAGCTGAGGCATTTGGCCTTTCCTGAGTGTTGCCACGCGTGTCCATGGCTCGTCAATCCATGGGAACTACGCTTGACCTGATTCTCGAGAGACAGAGGTCTCGAGAGGTACGTAGGCTGCGGGGGAGTTTGGTCGCTCCACGCTCGGTCAAATTGAGGTAAGTTCCATGTATTATGGGATTACCTCAGCGAAGGGATTTCCCTGCGGAAGGGAATACCTGTACACCGAGATGGGTTCCACTGTTGTGGGAACATCTCATCCTTCGGATGTGTTCCAATATTTTGGGAGCATCATTTTCACACACACACACACACTCAAATTGAGGTAAGTTCCATGTACTATGGGATTACCTCACCGAGGGGACTTCCTTGTGATAGGGAGTACCTCAACACTGAGATGGGTCCCACTGTTGTGGGGACATCTCTCACCATTGGATGTGTTCCATGATTATGGGAGCATCCACCGCTTGGGATACGTTCCAATATTTTGGAAGCGTCCCTCTTCTCTTGCACACACTTGGTACGTACACACCCGCCCGAACTACGTTTGGCCTGATTCCCGCCGCACAGGGATACGTAGGCGACTTGGGATTTTCCCAGGCCTCGGTCATATCTTATATATCATTTTTTTTTTCTTTTCTTTGATGTATGATTAAACTATTCTTTAAATTCTTTGATCCATTTGTAATTATTTTTCTTATTTAATTTGTTTAATTTTAGTTTATGCCATGCCTTGTTAGCAAAGAACTAGAAATTAATTTAGGATTCTCCCTTCTACCTTGTAATGTATTTAGATAGCCCCAAGCATTCATAAACTGTAGGAAAGGATAGGATTTAGGGAGACCGGTTTAACCGGGCGAGTTGGGTGCCTAACACCTTCCCAACTCGTAATTTGGCACTTACCCGCCTTTGGTGAGACGAGATAGCCATTCCATTTGCGCGAGTCAACAGTGTTCCTCTATTGAGGAACGTCATTTATAGGTCCTAGACCTTCTCTAGGTGGCGACTCCAGTCTTCTTACCCTCCACTGGCATGAGTGGATGGGATCTAAAGGTGAGAACTTTCCAGATCCCAGTTTGAGTGTAATGAGGATAGACAACTTTAACTATATGAAAATTCAATTTTAAAAATGAGGATAAATCTAAATTGAAAATTTCAATTCAAGATTGATGATTTTTTCCCATGTCCTCACACATGGGTCTCTTGCTATCATTATAGTTTGGGTTATACCTTCTAGTGGACTTTAGAAGCTCTTCGGCTTGAAAAGCTATATCCATACAATCGTTGATACTAACAATATCAATCACACCCAATTTTTCTTTAATTTCTAATCGTAATCCCAAACGGAACCGGGATATCATCTGCTCATCACTGTCACGTGATCCAGTATGTGCCCACAGATTGTCAAACTGATTTACATAATCATCCACACTCATGGTTCCTTGGCGAAGGTTATTCAGTTGGTCATGTAACCTTCTTTGGAAGGATCTTGGCAAATATTTTTCTTTTTACTCTTTTTTCATCTCTTCCCAAGTGGTGGGTTCCAACCGTTTCCTCATTAGGCTATATTCATAATGACGCCACCAATCTCAGGCACCCCCCATAAGTTTGGAGTGTGCCAATTTTAATTTTCGTGGTTTGGGAATGTCGAATCAATCGAAATAATCATCTAAGGCACATGGTCAATCATGAAACGCTCATGGGTCTTGTTTCCCATGAAACTCTTTAAGCTCCATCCATACCGTATGAGTTTGGTAACGGTAGGGTTGATGTTCTTCATATTCTTCATGGGGTTGTTCTTGATATTCATCTCTAGGGACTCGTCGAGGAGCCCTAGTTTGGGGTCTTGGCAAAAGGTTGGCTAGAGGTGCCTCTCTTCTAGCTGGTGGGTTGTGATTTCTTTCTTCAATACCCTCTACCTTCATAGTTAATGCAGCCAATTGCTGTAGAATGATATTGAGTGGGTCGTTGGGGTCCTTGGACTGATTAAGCGACTTAGAACTCGCTTCAGCCATTCTCTAATACCAATTGATGGCAAAGGGGGTTCAAAACAAATCAAATCAACAAAGCCCTCTTTGCTACAGAATCTTATAACAGTCCAACCCCAAATCAGAATTAGAAAAGAATGGTAAAACTCACTTATCTGTAGATCCGACCTTAGGAATTGCTTGCAAGTTGTAGAGGACAATCTTTGGGACAGATCTGAACACCAGTCGAAGTTTCGTGCCAAACAAAGATGAGCTGAGAGAGATCAGGATCTCGAAAGATTGTTGTCCAGCTTGTGAGTCCTTCGTCTTAACAACAAAATGGATATAATTATGAAGAAGGGATGTCGTCCAACAGTGCAAGGTGGAAGGAAATTGCTTGAGGGAGTTTAGAATCACAAAAGAGACAATAGGGTAATCGGTTGAGTCTCACAACCAAGAGACCCAACCAGAAAAGTTGATAGTTTTTTCTTTTCTGAATAGTTTGCCTCTCCTTTCGTCTCCATCTTATTTATAGAACTGAAATTGGTTACAACTATAGAAAGAAATAATTAACTTCTAAAAATACCCAAAGTTAGAATGGGAAACTTTCCTTTATAGTTTTTGGAAAGTTTCTAAAACAAAAGTTTCTAAAATAAATAATTATTATTCCCACTGCCTGACAATATTTAGAAAGAAACTAAAGGAGCTTTGATGGAAAGAAGAGAGCTTTGATGGAAAGAAGAGAAAAGGGCTGGAAAAGATCTGTCTTGAACAACTATGGACAGCTGTCACGTGGCTGGGAGTGAGCTGATATGAACAACTATGGACTGAACAGCTATGGACAGCTGTCATGTGGCTGGGAGTGAGCTGACGTGAACAGCTATGGATAGCTCTCACCTTAGCTCAGCTTGGTGGCTTGGCTTGGTGTCTTCTGGTATATACCCTGACTGCATCAGAAAGGTAAATCAATTTTCTCACGAGCCGTTGGTAACAACCCTTATCAATTGGTTCTCGTCCTTGTCCTTGAGTCGAGTATTAGCTTCCAAAGGAGTGTCACAAGGATGACAGTCCAATAAACCAGTCTCAAATAAAAAATCAAAGACATATCTTCTTTGGGCGAGGAAGATGCCCTTTGAGGATCGAGAAACATAGTTGTCAAAGCGCCAAGGCGAACCAAGGCTTTGGAAGCCTGACGGACGCCCAAGGCATTGGAAGCCTGATGGACGCCCAAGGCGACCAAGGCGCCCACCTAGGTGAGCAAGGCGGCCTATTTTCCATGGCGCCACCAAGCCGCCTAGAGCCACCAAGCCGCCTAGAGCCACCATGCTGCTTGGGCACCTAGATGCCTAGACGACATCTTGACAAAGTACCTGAGTTTTCCTATATCCTTTATTTCAAACTCATAACCAAGGAAGTTCCTAAAGTGAGATATTTTGTCACTTTCATTTCCAGTGACACTATATCATTAACATAGACTATGAGAAAAGGGTATTTGTCACCAAATCGCTTAATAAACATATTATGCTATGCATGTACCCAGCTGAAACCATAGCCTTGTGAAACTTGCCAAACTATGCTCGATGAGACTACTTTGACCCATAGAGTGCACACTTCAATTTGCAGACTTTGCCATAAGTTGTATCAAAAGAAAACCTGGAGAAATATCCATATATACTTCTTCGTCAAGTTCACCATGCAAAGATGGATTCTTGACATCAAGTTGTTGGAGATCCCATCCTAAATTAACAACTGGTGGCAAGGGTTAAAACATCTCAAATTAACAAGCCCTCTTTTGCTATAGGATCTTAATTCAGTCCAACACAAAAATCTGCGGAAAAGTAATAGAAAAAATTCTTATCTGGAAATCCGACCGTCGAAATTGATGAAACTTGGGTTGAATGGCCTTTATAA
>CM053267.1:17796762-17823929 GCA_028583415.1 Protea cynaroides | reverse complement strand
AAGAACAATGCAAGAAGATTTAGAGAAAGAAAAACCCAAACCTGACTTACTTTGGGTGTGGAGACGGTACTCAGATACAAAGGTAGATTCTGAATACCTAAAGATACAGACTCGGATATCATGAAGAGGATAATGATAAGAGCCCATTTTACTCCATATTCAGTACATACTAGATTACCAATATGTATCATGACATGAAGAGATTATTTTGGCAGAAAGGGAATGGAAGTGGTTGTGGATAGATGCCTGTTTCAGTAATTGAATTATCAGCAAGTAAAGGCTGAAAGACAAAGACCAACATGGCTACAACAATAACTATCAAAGCCAGTCTGGAAGTGAAACTGCATTACAATGAACTATGTCATTGGTATGCCACTGATCGATAGACGCAGTTTGAGTGATTGTTGATCGCATTACGAAGATAGCTTATTCTGTTATGATACAACCTCGGTATGCTTTGGAGCGGCTAACTAAGCTATATATGGATAGTATTGTCAGATTGAATGGTATGCATGAGAGCTTAGTGTCGGCCAGAAGCTCATGCTCTATTTCGATGTTTTGGGAGGATCTACAAAAAAAATAATAATAATGGGGACAAAGTTGAAGTTAGTACCGCACTTTACCTCAAATCGACGGACAGTCGGAGCGGACTATACAAATCCTAAGAGAGATGCCCCGAGTTTATGAAATTGATTTCAAGGAACTTCAGTTGAGAAGTTACCGTGAATTGAAGTTGCTACTAAGCTACCATGTAAATGTCACCTATAAAGCATGGTACGGTAGAAATGTCAAACCCCTGAGTTTTGGAATGAAGTCGGTGAATGAAGAATTTCAAGACCTAAGTCTATGGAGAAAACTGTCGAGTGGCAGACAAGATCAAAGAAAAAGGGCCAGGATAGCTCAGGATTGCCAGGAGAGACACCAAGACCTTGAGTTCGCCATAAGCGACAAAGTGCTTTTGGAGATATCACTTATGCATGGTTTAAAACAATTCAATGAGAAGGGAAAGTTGTATTCTATATATGTGTCAGATTTTATAAACTTTGGGAGACATAGAAAAGTTGTATATCAATTAGCGTTACCGCTATCCATGTCTAGTGTGCATGATGTATTTCGTGTGTCTCAATTGAAGAAGTACATTGGAGATCCATACCAAAAGTATTGACCACGGAATCACTCAATTAAATAGGAGATTTAACTATTGAAGTGGTACCATCCTAGTTCACTAGTTGAAAGGTATAACACCTTAAAAACATAGTATCAATTATACGAAGATAATCTGACGAAGACAAGACGTGGAGATGACGGCATGAAAAGAAGAAGATGCAATGCGAAAATAGAATTCCCACGTAATGACTCCGAGGTAAATTCAAAATTTTGAGGACAAAATTTATTTTAAGGATGGGGGAGTTGTAAGATCCGTACTTTCAAATTTCGAGGACGAAATTTCTTTTAAGGGTGGTGGAGTTGTAAGACCCGCACGCCATGAATCCGGCCTAAGCTTACATTTTATGTCGGGACCCGTCTACATATCATGGTCGAGTCAAGTGGACCAAGTGTGTGAAGAAACCCAAGACCCAATATGAAAATTTACCAAAAAATAGTCAAAATGAGGGTAGGGTCGCATGTTTTAACAGGCAGGTCCGACCCTCCCATCGACCCTCAACCATGGGTCGCAGGGTCTATGAGTTGTCCGACCCTCCCATCGACCCTCACCATCGACCCTCGGCATTCGGGAAAAACAGCACGAACCAAAAATTGAGAAACCTTCCTAATTTCAATTAGAACTTTTCCTAAACTCAATGGCACGTATTTTGGGAGGTTTTACACTATAAATAGGACGTCCCTAAGCCTCTTTCACTCCATTTAAAACCCTAAATGGATTGAGAGAAAGAGAAGAGAAGGAAGAGAAGAAGAGAAGGAAAACTTGAAGAAAAGGCAAAGGAAGAAGAGGAAATTCAGAGGAACTCTGAATCTCAGCAAAACTAAGGTATGGATACATTCCCCATGATTTATTTAAGACTTTAGAATGGTTTATGAAGAGGGTATGACTTAGAAGAAACCCAAATCATCCATCCATGGTTTCGTTTCAATGGAAACCAAGGAGGAGATCATTAAAAACCATGTAGGTGAATAAAATATAGTTCTAAACCATAGAACATGTATAGAATGGATTATGGAAGTAAGCCATAGGACCCAACCATGAAAGAGAGAATGAAATCTGATATTTTCGACTCAAACCAAGGAGGGTCGCACCTAGGGTCGATGGCAGATCCGACCCTAGCATCGACCCTCAGTGTTCGGGAAGTTCAGATCAGGGGAGGGTCGCACCCAGGGTCGATCATGACTCCGACCCTACCTCCGACCCTCTGTTAACAGAATGATTTTTAAATTCCGAATAAATTTTAATTAAATTCTATCGACATTGTTAGGTCTTCTAGCAATATAATAACGTTATAAAGGTGATTCTAAAGCTTGGAAGATGATCTATTAACAAGCTAAGGTGAGGGAACAATACCTAAAATAACTGGTTAAGAATAAACTGTTTTATTTCTTGAGTCCAATGCCATATTGATTCTATACGTGTATGCTTGTATGTGCATTTAACATGTCATCCAATATTTATATTATTTGTTCATGCATATTTACTTTATTGTTTATAATATGATGATGATGATGATGATAGGAATAGGCATGTGAATGTTTGTGTTTGGCTAGTGTATATGGTGCGGGTAGGGATGGTATCAACTGGTACAACCATGACCGTTCTTCATGGGGTGTATATTGTGCCATGGTCTATTCAAGTCATGTCCACTAAGCAAGTGTTAGTGTGCTTGATGCGAGGGGAGTATCAGGGGGAGGACGTGGCATTGTGGTTCAGCCTGGTCACCAGACTCTAGCTCTATCTCAACTCAAGTCTTGTCCACTAACATCGTCGTATCGCCATTACCTTAGCGGAGCTAATATGTCGTAGGGTATCAGGGGGGGGATGTGGCATTGTGGTTCAGTCTGGTCACCAGACCCTAGCTCTATCTCTATGGATGTATTGAGGGATGCTGGGGTGATGCCTTTGATACATTGTTTGGCATTAGGGTTGGTTAGTTGCGAGCCCAGTTTGCAAGCCCTCGCCAATAGGGGCTTACGTGTTGGTATGGGCAACCGGTACAGCCATGCCGTGTTCATGGGGTGTATATTGTCCATGGTGGGTGCATGTGGGGCGACGGTGCCGTTTTTATTGGGCGTTTCCACGCACTCGTGTATAGAGGTGCGGCGGTCACCTATCCTTTCTATAGCACATTGCAAACTTTAAACCAGACCAAAGATATGAATTGATTGCATACATATGTATTGTTGCATTGTTTTGTTTACTCACTGAGCTCAAGTTGGAGAGCTGACCCTCGCGCGTGCAATTCTTTTTAGTTTCTGATGTTGCAGGTACTATGATTGAAGATTTTGTCTACACGCCAACATATGAACGGGTGGAGGCAATGAATGAGAAAGCTGTGGAGAACGAACATGGTTCGTTAAGCGAGCGTTTCAGTGGTGGACACGCGTAGTGTTTAGTTTGCGTATATGGATATTGTAATATGTATTAAAATATGTTTTTGTTACATGAAAATAAATGGAATATTAATTATTTATCATGATTAGTCCTCAGTTAATTATCTGTAAGACTTCCGCTATTTCCTTTATTATCTCTGATTAATGTGGAATGTGTTTTGGTTTATCATATGTGGGATAGCCTATTTTGAGATCCTGGTTGAACCGTTGGTTTATTGACGGTTCATCACACCATTCTGTATAGTACAAAATTGGGGTGTGACACGAATAATATTATCCACATACAGCTTTGCTAACCTTTCCAGTGTATACTGGGGTCGTATCGGTATGAAGCGAGTTGTTTTAGTCAGACGGTCTACAATCACCCAAACTGCGTCAACTACTCGAGGAGTCAATGGTAGTCCTGTGACGAAGTCCATAGTGTTGCAGTCCCATTTCCATGCTGGTTCCGATAATGGTTGTAACAGTCCTGCGGGTCTTTGTCGTTCCGCCTTTACCTTTTGACAATTTAAGCATTGAGACACGAACTTGGCTATATCTGCCTTCATTCCCCTCCACCAATACAGTTTCTTTAGATCATGATACATTTTTGTGCTTTCAGGATATATCGAGTAGATGGTGGTATGGGCTTCCTTCATCAGTCGGTGTCTAATGTCCATATTTTCTATTTCAGGTACACATATTCTCCCTTTATATTTCAGTACCTTCTCGTCATCCAAGGTGAACTCAGGGTTAGTCCTACCTTTCTCAATATCTTCTTGTACCGTTCTCATATATGGATCTGCTTTGATAGCTGTCTTCACTTCGTCCACTATATCCGGTATAATCTTCAATGCCGCGAACATATTCGAAAACCGATGAATAAACCCTTGGCTAGCTGACTCATCCATTGTATCTATCACATATTGTTCGTTGCCGTGATTAAACACCATTCCATTGGTATACATTGCTACAGTCGTGCTAGTTTCTCCTTGAGATTTTATCATTGCTTTTCTGCTCAATGCATCCGTTACCACGTTCGCTTTTCCCGGATGATACTGGATATCACAATCATAGTCTTTCAATAGTTCCATCCATCTTCTTTGTCTCATATTTAACTCCTTCTGATTAAATAGATAAGTAAGACTTTTATGGTCTGACTTAATCTGAAATTTCTCTCCGTATAGGTAGTGTCTCCATATCTTGACAGCATGTACTACTGCCGCTAACTCCAAATCATGAGTGGGGTAATTCTTCTCATGTACCTTCAACTGTCTCGATGCATACACAACCACTTGCTCTCCTTGCATAAGCACACATCCTACTCCCAATCCCGATGCATCAGTGTATAAGGTAAATGTCTGTCCTGGAACGGGAATGGTCAAAATTGGAGCGGATATCAATCTGGTCTTCAGTGTTTGAAAACTATTTTCACACTTATCCGTCCATACAAACTTTTCTCCTTTCTTGGTCAAACTGGTGAGTGGTACGGCAATCCGAGAATAGTCTTCTACGAATCTCCGGTAATATCCAGCTAGACCCAGAAAACTTCTAATTTCTGAAACACTCTTTGGTGCTTCCCACTTTACGATGGCCTCGATCTTACTGGGGTCCACTTTGATTCCTTCTGCGGATACTACATGGCCTAGAAAGGTGACTTCACTTAGCCAAAACTCACACTTTGAAAATTTGGCGTATAACTTCTCTTTCCTTAAACGCTGTAGGGCTGCGTTTAGGTTCTTGACATGGGTTTCCTTGTCCTTGGAATACACCAATATGTCATCAATAAATACTATGACCGACGAATCCAACATATCGTGGAAAACCCGGTTCATAAGTTCCATGAATGTTGCCGGTGCATTATTTAGTCCGAAGGACATCACTAGGAACTCAAAATGTCCGTATCTTGTCCTGAAAGCTGTCTTCGGAATGTCACCATCTTTAATTTTCAGTTGATGATAGCCTGATAGAAGGTCGATCTTTGGGAATACCTTCGCCCCTTGTAACTAATCGAACAAGTCATCGATCCTGGGTAGTGGATATCGATTCTTGATTGTCAGCTTATTCAACTCTCTATAGTCGATGCATAATCGAACGCTACCATCCTTCTTCTTTAGGAACAACACCGGTGCTCCCCATGGAGATATACTGGGTCTAATATAACCCTTATCCAGCAGTTCTTGTAATTGCACTTTTAATTCCTTCAGTTCAGTAGGAGCCATTTTATAAGGTGCTTTTGATACTGGTGCGGCTCCAGGTATAAGGTCTATTACAAACTCCGTGGCTCGGTCGGGTGGTAATCCGGGTAGTTCCTCTGGAAATACATCAGGAAAATCTCGCACGACATCAATATCTTCCATTCGTGGCACATCCTTGGTTAGGTCGACCACTGATACTAGATATCCGACCGCTCCTTTCTCAAGGCACTTCTTAGCCTTTAATGCTGAGAGTATGAGCTTGCGTCTTCTGGGAAGTTTGGTTCCCGAGAAACTGAATTCTAGTCCTTTATCTTTGAACGTTAGCTTCTTCTCGGCGCATAACAGATTTACAGAGTGCCGAGCTAACCAGTCCATTCCCAAGATGACGTCAAAGTCTGCCATCTCAAGTTGTATTAAGGTTGCATCCAAGGTCTGCTCTCCAATGAGAACTGGACATGGTCCATAACCTTTCTCTAATTCCACTTCTAATCCCATCGGTGACCGTACAAGTAATTTGTAGTCTAATGTTTTGATGGCAGATTGGTCTTCTTTCCAAATGACACAGATATAAATGAATGAGTAGCTCCTGAATCAAAGAGTACTCTGGCGGGTACGCCATTGATAGGTACGATACCTGTGATTCGTTTTCACTTAGTCTACATGCTTAATCAATTCTAATTATAGCCTTACAAGTTTCGGTCATACCTGTGACCACATCGGGCGATGCGGCAGCATCCTCTGATGTAACAGCATATACCCGTCCTTGATGTAGTTGCTTCTTGGGTTTTGGGCACTCTCTTGCCATATGCCCTGGTTGGTTGCAGTTATAGCACTTCGGGGCTTCAAAATTTGGCTTTGGCTGTGGTTGAGCTGCTGCAGTAGACTTTGGTGCAGTTGCAAAATTCTGAGGACGAAAAGGTTTATACGTCCTATTGTTTCCTCCGTTGTAGGAGTTTCCGGCTGGTCTCTTAATTGCTCTGCTCTGGGAGAAATAGCTCTCCTTCTGGCTCGATTCAATTATTCGAGCAATTTGGACAGCTTCGTTGTAAATCTTCTTTTCTAAACCCAGAACATTTTCTCTTATGCTTCCTCTTAGTCCCGCGACGAATCTACGGGTTTTTGTTTCTTCTTCTTGCATACTAGCCGATGCAAAGAAAAATAGCTCTTCGTAGCTCTGTTGATATGCGTCTACGGTCATCTGTCCCTGGTACAAACTCAGGAACTCTTTCTCCATTGAATCTCGAAAGCTTCTGGGTAAATACTTCTCGAAGAATGCTTCTTTATATATAGCCCATGTCAGTAGGTCGTGCTTGGTCAATAAGTATGTCTTTGTAGATTTCTACCAATGGTGTGCGTCGCCTTTGAGCATGAAGGTGGCGCATAACACTTTTTCTTCCTCAGTGATAGTCATCAAAAGGAAGTTCCTTTCCATCTCGTCTATCCAGTGTGCTGGCCACAGTGGATCAGACGGCTTGCCATTGAATTCTCTCGGTTTCATCATCAAAAATCTCTCTACCAGTCGGGAGTGATCCAGTTGATTTTGGTATGCCCCAAACATAGGGGGTGGATACTGATAGTTCCCTTGGGCTACTACTGGAACTTGCACTGGAATTAGTGCAGCCGGTTGTTGAGGTGTCAGTTGAGCTGGGTGGTTACCTACTGTTGCTGCACTAGCTTGCCCAGTGTGCATGGCTGCAGCCTGAGTGGCTTTAAACATAACTCCCATCGCAACCTGCATTTGAGCTTGTGCATGTTGCATTTGTTGTAGCTGTTGTGCCAAATTCATCACCACTGTTGTTAGCTCGGGTGGTGGTAGTGGCAAATTTGTAGGGTTTGCCGGCTCGGGATTACCCTGTGCGTAATTTTTCTCTTGACTAGTCTCATCCACCGGTGGTGGTGGTGGGACTGTGTTTCGGGTCTGTCGGGTCACTCTATGGCCAGACATATTTACTTTTGAGAAGGATGGTGCCTGAAAATCATCAAAATCAGTGAGAAATCATTTATACTTCATGTAGGCACGCTAACCGATATAAAATTCAAAATCTCAAATTCATTCTGAAATAAATACAGTCTTTTCTATGTAGGGTCGATGGTGAGGGTCGCTGGTGTGTCCGACCCTTGGTATCTGACCCTGGGGATGACCTGTTCTTCTCGAGAGCTGAGGGTCGATGCGAGGGTCGATGGGTGTCTGACCCTCAGTCCGACCCTCGATTTTCTGTCAGATTCCCGAGAGCCGAGGGTTGATTGGAGGGTCGATCCGAGGGTCGATGGTGTCTGTCGAATTGTCCGACCCTCGGACCAAAAATCAGATTTTTAAGATCCGATTCTGGGTCAATTCTCACTATTCCTCCTCCGTTTCGACTCGTCTCTACTCTCCGAGTTGCTACAGTGCTACTTCACTATTGTGGATTTTTCATAGTCTGAGTTTCGACATCCACATCACCTCTACAGGTAAAATTTTCCAACTTTCCCTGTTTTTAGGTTTTTATTTCTAGGTTTTTGCTCATTTAGCTCTTTTTTCCAAATTACACTTTTTCCCACCGTAAAAATTCTATTTTTATTGGGGGCTTTTGTTATTGGGGTCTTGAGGAACGAAAGCCCTCAAAAATTTTTCAGTTTCATCGGTTGGTTATCGAGAAAATTAAATTTTTCTCTTTTTGCCCTAATTTATCGAAATTTTTTATTTTCCTTCAATTTCTTCAAATTGGACCTTATCCATTAAAATTTTCTACTGCATGTAGATTGTAGGATGTATTCTAACCTACGTAAGTTCTTACGCCCACTTGTATGGTGAGAAATGGGACTTTATGGTCAACTTACGTCGTTATTAAGTCAATTTTTGGATTTTATCCTACTAACTCCTGGTTCATTTTCTCTTTCTTATTTTTGTAGATACTATGGCCCGTACCAAAGTACCAAGATTGCGTGATCCACTCTGCTTCCGTTCGAATGAAGCTGAGGCACAGTATGCTGACTATGCCCGTAAGAAAGTGGAAGGGGGTCGCATGGTGAACTTGGCTGAGCTAGCCTTGTTCAATGTGGAGGGAGCATTCGGTGATATGGGGTGGCTCCCTGTCATCACATACGACGCGTGAACCTATCCAGACTTGGTGCGCCAGTTTTATTGTAATCTCCAGGTAGTGGGGAATTACAATGTTGTTGAGCACGGCCAGGAGTTACGCATCACCAGCTACGTCAAGGGGTGCACATCTCCTTTGATTATCGGTAGCTGATCGATCTGTTGGGCATTGCCTATGATGGCCCTATGGTGTACTGTGCGCCGAGAGAGCCACAGTTTGTTGAGATGGAGATGAGAGCAGAGATCGACAACCAGTTGCTCCGTCCCGATAGATGGCAGATGAGAGCTTGCTACTTGCGTCCGGCTCCACGGGTCTTCTACAAGATTTTTCAGCATAATCTGATCCCGCAGAGTGGGCATTATGAGAGGGTTTCTCAGCTGACTCAGTTCTTGATCTACTGCATCTGCACTCGTCTGCCGGTCTGCCTTCCTTACATCATCATGCGGACGATGATTAGTGCTACACTGTCTGGTCATTGGGGTAATCTACCCTATGGACGTATGATTACAGTGCTACTGACCCGTCTGGGGGTGGATCTGGTAGATGAGAAGATCCAGGAGAAGACCTCCTCGTCGCCTCTAGATTGGGAGGCTATCTACAAGATGGGGCTGCGAGATGTGGAGGTTAGTGATGAGGAGAGGAATGCGATGGTGCGCCCTCACACTCGGGTTGAGATGGCTGCTGCTAGGGCTCGTGGGGATCCGGTCGACGATGATCGCTTATATATGGATGTCGATGCGATACCACCGCCATCACCCACCCATGCGGATAGGGCTGGTACTTCTACTGCGGCGGCTTCGATACCTGAAACCAGTCCTTCTCATGACGCTGGTCCTTCACGCCCACCTTCTGATATAATGGAGATGCTGTAGGAGATCAGGGATGCTCAGCGTAGATCTGATCTGAGGATGGATGAGCTGTTGGCTGCTCAGCACGCATCAGACGTGCGGATGGGAGAGCTCCTAGAGGTGCAGCGTGCAACTCATCAGAGGATAGCTGGTCTCACAACTAGTCTCCAGACGACCCAGACCCAGGTGGCCTGGTTGACTAGGGTCTATGTTGAGGACTACGACAGAGATCGTGAGGCACCGCCTCCTCCTTCGCCTCCAGCTTCTTGATTTGTACTTTACTTTTCTTGTACTACAGAGTAACTGTCCGGGTTGTGGACTGTAATCTGCTTTAGCGATGTATATACGTTTAAATTTTTCTCTCACTCCTTGTATCTAACTGGTTTCCGCTTTAAAAGATGCATTATTCTCTTTTTAATTCGGTTTCAATCATCACTTGTGCTTACGGTGTGTTTGTATTAAAGCTTTTAATTTATCCTATCTCAGTTCACAATGGTCTGGAATGGGTGTCAGTTCGGCGGGCAAGGCCTGAGAAGCTCTGATACCAAGTTGTCACACCCCAATTCTGCACTGTTCAGAATGGTGCGATGAACCGCTAAATAACCAACGGTTCAACCAGGATCTCGAATAGGCTATCCCCGCGTTATCCAAACTTATACGCATCCACAATCATAATCAGAGTAAATACACAATAGCGGAAATCTTATAAATAAATGAACTGAGAACTAAAATGATATTAATAATTTAATAGAAAATTATTCTGTATCAACCGGGACATAAGTAAATATCAATACAAGTCTTTAATAAATCCAGATAAAGAAACCTATAAAAAAATGTCTAATCAAATACACACGAGTTGCACTCGCAAGAGGAGTCGTGTGTATCGTCTTCAGCTCCAACTTCCACAGCTGCCACATGTCCATATGCTGACGCGTTCATATAATCTTCGACTGTATAACCTGCATCATCAACTAAAATATTCGACGTCGAGGGGTGAGCACACAACACGGCTCAGTGAGTAGCCAAAACAATGCAACATTACATATGCATGCAAAGAAAAATCAATTTATATCTTTGGTCTTGGTTTATAGTTTGCAATGTGCAATAGAAAGGTTGGGTGGTCGAAGGTTAACGTTTATTGACACCGCCTCTATACACAGGGTGTGGAAGCCCGCCCAAAGGTTAACGTTTATCGTCGTCCCCATCCACCCTACCATAACATTATACAACAAAGGTTAACGTTTATTGCTATATAATGCTATAACAACACGTAAGCCCCTGTTAGCGAGGGCTTGCAAACTGGGCTCGCTGCTAACCAATCCTAATGCCAAACAGTGTATCCAAGGCCTCACCCCAGCATCCCTCAGAACATCCATAGAGATATAGCTAAGGCCCCCCGGTAGAGTCAGAGACTACAAGGACCGAGACCACCTCCCCTGATACTCTACGACATAATAGTTCTGCTAAGGTAATGGCGATACGACGATGTCAATGCACAAGACTTGAGTTAGAGATAGAGCTAAAGTGCAGAGACCCACCAAAGGTTAACGTTTATTGACGTTCTCATCACACCTCCCCTGATACTCGCTCGCGTCAAGCACATCAACCACACACATACAAGCACATGCCTATTCCTATCATCATCATCATCATCATGTTATAAACAATAAAGTAAATATGCATGAACAAGTAATAGAAATATTGGATGGCATGTTGTATGCACATTACAAACATATTCGCATAGAATCAAATATGGCATAGGACTCAAGAAATAGAAAACAGTTTATTATTAACCAATTTAGTTTGGGGTTAAGGTTCCTCACCTTAGCTTGCTAAAAGATACTTTTCCAAGCTTTAGAATCACCGTTATAACGTAATTATATTGCTAGCAAACCTAACCAAGTCGATAGAATTTAATTAGAATTAATTTGGAATTTAAAAACCATTCTATCAACTGAGGGTCGATGCTAGCGTCGATATTAGGGTCGATGGGTCTATCGACCCTCCCTCCATTCTGAACTTCCCGAATGCTGAGGGTCGATGGTCAGAAACACCTAGGGTCGGATGGTCTGTCGACCCTCGGTGCGACCCTTGGTGCACTCTGGTCCAATTTCAACTTTTAACCCATTCTTCGTGTTTGGGGTCCTATGGCTTGCTTCCTACATTCATTCAACAGTCAATCCATGGTCTAGAACCATGTATAATCCATCTAGATAGCTTTCGTGCATCCACCTATGATTTTCCATGAAAACCTAACCATGGATGGATGGTTTGGGTTTCTCCGAAATCCTACACTCAACCATATCTAACCTAAGGTCTGTAGAAACTCATGGAATTAATATCCATACCTGAGAAGATTACTTTTCTCTGCAAATTCTTCTCCTTTTTGCGAAGCTTTCTTCCTAGCCTCCTTTCTTCCTCTTTTCCTTCTTCTCTCTTTCTCTCAATTCAATTAGGGTTGTGAAAGGAGTGAATGTGGCTTAGGGACGTCCTTTAAATAGACTAGGAATGTCCTATAATAATCCCATTGAGATTTGGAAAGAATCCCAACCAAAAATTTGGAAATTTCCTAATTTCAGTTTCGTCAGAAACCGAGGGTCGATGGGAGGGTCGATGATCCCATCGACCCTAGGGTCTTAAATTGTCCGACCCTCCCTTCAAAACCGAGGGTCCGACTTTCTGTTTTGGGAGGTCCGACCCTGCTTAGCTGGGTGTGCGACCCTTCCCTAAAATTAAGTGTTTTTGGATCGATTTTATACCTGGGATCTCGATCTCCTTCATGCCCTTGGTCCATTAGACTCGACCATGATGGGTAAACCTGGTTCAAGGTGGTAAGACCGGGTTAGTTTGACACGGGTCTTACACCCCCCCCCCCACCAGAAATCCCCCCAAAATAATAAAAAAAAAAAATAAACCCCCCCCCCTATATATTTAAAAAATATAAAATTTTAATCCAATTAAAAAAAAAAAATTTATTAGAAATATTGGATGACATGTTGAATGCACATTGCAAGCATATTCGCATAGAATCAAGCATAGCATTGGACTCAAGAATTAAAAACAGTTTGTTATTAACCAATTAGTTTAGATCTTGTTTCCTCACCTTAGCTTGATCGTAAGTCCTCTTTCAAGCTTTAAGAATCACCTTTATATTGATATTATATCACTAGAAAACATAACCAAGTCGATAGAATTTAACTAGAATTAATTCGGACTTTAAAAAGCATGCTGCTAACTGGGGGTCGATGCTAGGGTCGGAGTCTTGATTGACCCTGGGTGCGACCACCCCTATTATGGACTTCCCGAACACTGGGGGTCGATGCTCAGGGTCTGGTAGGGTCGATTGGCCATCGACCCCCCATGCGACCCTGTGGGTTTTGTCAATTTTTCTTCCTTCAGTCCATTCTTCGTGTTTGGGGTCCTATGGCTTGCTCCTACAGTCCATTCCACACATGTTCTATGGCCTAGAACCGTGGTTTATTCACCTATATGGCTTTCATGATTTCTCCCATGATTTTTCATGAAAACCTAACCATGGGTGGATGATTTAGGTTCCTCCTAGATAATCCCCTCTTCATTATCTACTCTAAGGTCTTAAGAAATTCATGGAGATAGTATCCATACATGAGAAGTATGCTTCTTCCTCTGAATCCCTTCTCCTTGGTCTTCTTCTACACTTTCCTTCTCTTCTCCTTCTCTTCTTTCTCTTCTCTTTCTCTCAATCCAATTAGGGTTGTAAAAGGAGTGAAAGAGGCTTAGGGACGTCTTATTTATAGAGTAGAAACTCTTAAAATAAGTCTCATTGAGATTAGGAAGAAATCCCATTGAAATTAGGAAGGTTTCCTAATTTTTGGTTCGAACTATTTTTACCGACTACCGGGGGTCGATAGGGGGGTCTGAGATCCCGTCGACCCCTGGTTCTTAAAATGTCCGACCCCTCATGTAAAACTGGGGGTCTGACTTTTATACTGGGGGGTCCGACCCTCCCTTGCTGGGTATGCGACCCTCCCCTTATTTTGATTGTTTTTGGGTCAGTTTAATACCTGGGATCTTGATCTCCTTCATGTATGTGATCCATTTGGTTCGACCATGATGGGTAGACCTGGTTCAAGGTGGTAAGACCGGGTTAGTTTGATACGGGTCTTACAGTTCAGTAGATGATGATCCTTTATATACAACAATTGGAGGAATATATCCTCTAAATTCTCGTGTGGGACTAGGAACTTGAACAGATTGTTCATCAAACTGAATGTTTCGAATGTCTTGACTCCCACTGTTGTTGCCATCCTCCAGAAATTTGGCATTTTTAGATTCTACAATTGAGGTTGTATGTGAGGGACAAAAGAACCTATAGCCCTTAGATCTCTCAGGATAACCAATAAAGTATCCACTGACTGTTCTAGGATCTAACTTCCTTTCATGCGGGTTATATACCCTAACCTCAGCTGGACAACCCCATATACGTGTATGTCTTAAACTGGGTTTTCATCCTCTCCAAAGTTCATAAGGTGTCTTTGGAACTGCTTTTGATGGTACCCTATTGAGGATATACACTGCAGTCTTAAGGGCTTTATTCCACAAACTTAACGAAAGTTTAGAATTACTTATCATACTTCTGACCATTTCCATAAGTGTCCGATTCCTTCTTTCAACAACGCCGTTTTGGTCAGGAGACCTAGGCATGGTATATTGCGGGACTATACCTTGCTCTTTAAGGTAACGGGCAAATGGTCCTGGATTCTGTCCAGATTCCGTATATCTTCCATAATATTCCCCACCTCTATCTAATTGAACAATCTTAATGATTTTCCCAGTTTGTTTCTCAACTTTAGCTCTGTAGATCTTGAAAACATTAAGTGCTTCATCTTTATGATCTATGAGATAGAGATACATGTATCTGGTATGGTCATCTAAGAATGAGATAAAGTATCTCTGACCGTTCATACAAGGTGTAGAAAATGGACCACATATATCTGTGTGTATGATTTCAAGTGTCTCAGAACTACGTCGAACACCTTTATTAAACTTGTTGGTCTACTTGCCCTTTATGCAGTCTACACAAGTCCCAAAATCTGAGAAGTCTAGGGTTTCTAGGACTCCTTCACTCACCAACCTTTTGAGTCTATTTATAGAGATATGACCTAACCTCTGGTGCCAAAGTTTGGATGAATTCTCATTCACAATAAACCTTTTATTGCCAATAGTATCAGAAGAAGTAAGTAAATTACTTTCAAACACAGGATCTAAATGTATTAAATATAATCCATCCACAAGAGAGCCAGAACCGAACAAAATATTGTTTCGGTACAAACTGAATACAGTACCATCAAAATTAAACACAAAACCTAAAGGTGTTAATCTTGAAACAGATATCAAGTTCTTGGAAAAAGATGGAATATAAAAACAATTATTTAAATCCAACACAGCTCCAGATTGCAGGATGAGTCTGTAAACTCCAACAGCCTCCACTTGAGATTGCACCCGATTTCCTGAGTAGATGCTCCTCTCATTTTCTTTCGGTGGCCTTGTTTGCAGAAACCCCTGCAAGGTATTGGCAACATGGATTGTTGATCTAGAATCAATCCACCAATTATTGTGATGAGTATTCACCAGATTAGACTCAAAACAAACAAATGACATACCTTTGTTTTCCAGCCAGGCTTTGAACTTGGCACAGTCCTTCTTATAGTGTCCCTTCTTTCTGCAGAAGAAGCACTTGGGTTCTTTAGGTTTGCCCTCTTTCTTCATAGGCTTCTTACCCTTCATTTTCAACCAAGGCTTGGTTGACTTGTTGGACTGTCCATGCTCCTTGAAAGTCAAATTGGCACTCTCAGCTTTAGATTTTCTCTTTAAGCATCCCTCTTCTTGTACGCATCTGGTCAGAAGTTCATTTGCAGACCATTTCCTGTCTTGCGCATTGAAGGTGACCTTAAAGGTCTCAAATTCTTTAGGGAGAGTATTGAGAATATGGTGCACAAGGTAAACTTCAGGAAGGTGTATCTCGTAGTCTTTCAGCTGGGCTGCAATATCTCTTGCCTTCATGATGTGATCACGTACATCCTTGCTTTCACTATACTTTATAGCTCCAAGCTTTGCTATCAGAGTGCTCACAGTAGAACTGTCAGTGCTGACATACTGCTCCTTAATAGCATCAAGATATTCCCTTGCAGTAGGCTTGTCAGGAATAGACCTTTTGATTGTCCTACTCATATTGGCCTTAATGAGCCTCAAACTCATATTGTTGCTCCTTTGCCATTTTGCATATTAATCTCTTTGATCTGGTGTACTTTCATCAGTGAGATCTTCAGGTTTTTCCTTATTGATATCCAAATCAAGGTTCATACAGCCTAGGGTTAGTTCGAGCAACTCGAGCCATTCAGCATAGTTTTCTCCATTCAATATAGGGAGCCTCATTTGATTGTCCAGTACAACTGCACTCAAAACAATAACTTAATAAGTGACATGCTCACTAACTCAATAATGAAAAAGCCAATGCTTAATCATAAACAAAATGTGACTTGCTACAATTTACCTTTGGGAAAAAGCTGTAACTTATCACAAGTTGTTACTTAGATGCTGATATCAAGTCATAATGATAACGTCAGCAGCAAACCAAAACTCCTCACAGTCTACCTTTGCGCAAAGACTGTGAGGTCTACATCTTAATTAATAAGACTGAAACACATTACAATCAAGCCAAAAGGAATCCCGTACCTTTGGGCCATAAGAATTCCTAATGTCTGAAAGCTCTACATTCCATCTTATTCCAACTCATACATGAAGATTGACTACTTCCCTTTGGGGACAAGTGTCAAAATCCATGCACAAGTTGCATTACAAATGATGCCAAAGAAATTTATTCAATAAACTGCATCTTATACTGAGCATAATGGACTTCTCAAAATTGTGGCAATAATTTAGTCCCTCAATGGCAAGTTTTGCAAATAAATTTGCATCACATACCCGTATCCTTAGTGTGTCATATGAAATTTTAGTATGACACATGGGTTTCAAAGTTTTATAACATTGAAATGCAGCAATAGATAATAATATATTCAAAACAACAATTAGAATTAATCAAATAGCGTTTAATACATTCTGTTATAGATACAGTGACGTTTTATCTATAAATGTCACTAACAAAAATTGGACCTTTAGCGACGTTCAGAACATACTGTCACAACGGAAACAGTCACTATTCATGACATTTTGCGACGTTTATATTAGACTGTCACAATATATACAGGCACTGTTCATAATCTTTAACGTCGTTTTTAACAGACTGTCACAAAAAGGCCAGTCACTTGAAAAGTGACATCCTGTATGTAACTAAGCAATGGTGATAGATAATAAAAAACAGTATAAAAATACTAAATATCACCATAAACAGAATCTTAAATTTTACAAAACGGGTTTGGGTCAAAACCGGGTCGAAACAAAATCCAACACAGACCGGTTCAAGAGGGTTCCGGGTCAAAAATGACACGGGTCAGATTCCGGGTAAAATCCACAAATCTCGGATCAACCATATGGGTAGAAAATTCGGGTTAAGGTCAACCCGGATGGGTTTCCCACTCGGTTCCATTAAACGGTTTCGGCTCCAACCCGAATGACATTTGGTCCGGGTCATGGACAAGAAGAACTTTTTTTAATTCTCTAATAAAAAATCTAAAAAGACCGAAAAGCCCACAAATATATATCATATTTTCAAAAGAGTGCCATTCTCTTAACCGAATACATTTCAAAACTAACACGTCGGTACCGAAACGTGCCGAATCATTCGGCACTCCCCTCGGCAAAATGGAGAGCACCACGGCACCGGAGAAGCGCCAACGCAAGTCACCTGCAGCAAACGCTACTTGCCGCGCATCGCAAGGCTGCGGCAGGCTGTCCTTGCGGGCTGGCCTGCTGCCGCCAGTGCTGTCGGCGGCAATGCTGCTGGCCTGCGGGCCTGATGGCCTGCGGCAGTGGGTTGCACCGTGACTGTGGGCCTGCTGGCCTGCGCCAGCGGGTTGCACCGTGACTGCGGGCCTGCTGGCCTGCAGACTTGTGGGCCGGCAGCCATGCGGGTGCACACCCCCTGCATTCCAGATTTTTTTTTTTTTTTTTAATTCACCGACATCTTAATCCGAAGAACTAAGAAAAAACTGACCGGCGAGGCATGCGAACCTTGCTCTGATACCATATGTAAGCCATTAAAAGGAGATCAACATACCTCCTGGGTCCTGGTTCGACGAATATCGAATCAGCCACTGCGGAAGTATTCGAAGTCGATGCCATTGCCGTCAAGTTTTCAGGGACTGACTTCTGGTTTCTCAGTCTCTCTTCAGGTTTTATGAATAGATGGATTAACATTAAAAACATACTTGAAATCAGAGTCCCTCTATTATATGCCTTCTTGTAACTGTCTCCCATCAAGACAGTTACAGGTAAGGGTGTCAACGGGCCGGTCCAGGCCGGTTTCGGTCCGGGTTGAATCGGTGTCGGGTTTTATAAGCCCAGCCCAAAACATGTCCATTAAGAGTTCGGGCTGACGGGCCGGTCCGGGCCGGTTTCGGTCCGGGCTGAATCGGTGTCGGGTTTTATAAGCCCGCCCAAAACATGTCCATTAAGAGTTGGTCGGGTTAGGCTGCGCTGGACACAATAACTAACGGACTGGTCCGGTGTCGGTTTGTTATCGGGTTGGGCTTATTGAGGTGATTTCGGGCTGATTCGGTCCGGACCGGACTTATCAAGCTTATTGGGCCAATTTTATATGTAAGATATATTGCCTATTTTATTATTTCTATCTATAAAATTAGCATCATTCCTTTTATATGTATGTAATTCAATAAATTGTAACAATTAACATACTTTTTTCAACTATAGATTCATATAATATTTCGGATCAAGAAGTGAACTATAACAGTGTAATATAATCATCAAAATTTAAAACCATAAAAATTAAGAAATTGGGCCCGGATGAACCTTACCGGTGTTCGGGCTAGTTCGGGCTTCTTAACGGGCCGGGCCGGTCTGGTTTCGGTCTGGGCTGAAACGGTGTCGGGCTTTACAAGCCGAGACCGAAACCTGTCCATTAAGGTTCGGTCCGGGCTGGGTTCGGGTTATTTTGGGCTGACTCGGTCCGTGCTACCGGGTTGGGCCCATTTTTGACACCCTTAGTTACAGGTGATGGCGGATCTCATTTTGCACACGTGTACATGACAATAGAACCACATCAGTCCAACATCTCCATATCTTGAGGGAAGTATGAAACTTGAAGATTCTGGACGTGGATAAGCTTCTTCTTTAGGAGATCAATTTGAGACTGCACATTTCCAAACACATCCTCATTCCATTTTTTGAAGACAGACTTACAATTATTGAGTTTTGAGAATAGAATCTGGCCAGCTGAAAGATTGCTACTTGACTTCCACCCATTTGTAGCAGCCTTCATACAATTTGAATGTTTAACCCACATGGCCTCAAATCTAAAAGACCTTTTCCCATAGCTTGTTCCTCCATTCATATCAAGGACAATAGGACAATGATCCGATCCAATTGCAGGTTTCACCAGGACCATAGCATTTCCAAATTTTTCCCTCCATTCCACATTGGAAAAAGTTCTATCAAGTTTGCATCTGATGTTATATTCCCCTCCTCTTTTATTATTCCATGTATAAGCCACGTTGATAACAAGATTTTCAACAATTTTTTCTTTCCAAGAATGAATAGAATTAAAACCCCCAAACATAACCATTTCCCAGATCTCTTTGAACTAATTTGCTCAGTCTAATCCCACACTAGATGTCTCATTGCTTTATTAGGCTCACCATAAATGGTAGTAAGAAAGAAAGAATCGATACCAGGATGGTTGACTAACATATCGATCAATCTTGAGTTGGCTGTAATGATTTCAATGTGGGATTCATCCTTCCAAAATAGAGCCAAACCATCTGCACGACCTTCAGGCTCCACCAGACAACTACGGTCAAATTTAAACCATTTCCTTAACAACTCCACCTTGTTTTGTTTATTTTTAGTTTCCATCAAGAACAAAATGCTCGGGTTTTCCACTTTAAGGAGATGCTTCAGGGATCGAACTGTCATGGAGCTCCCTAATCCCTATTAGTGACCTATGGTATTCCATGGGCTATGGGCTTAGGTTTCAATCGTCTTAAATCTAGTGAATTTCCGTCGTTGGTTTTGTGATGCAACGAGATCCAGATCCCTATTGCAAGTGAAATTAAAGGGGAAGCCAAGTGAAAGTTTTAAATTTGAATTTTTTTTTAATAATTATAACACAATATCATTGTATAAATTACCTAAATTTCTCACCATATTTAGTAATGATACTTATTACACGTAAAATTTAAGGAAAATTTCACCCATCCATCCTGAGGTATACTCATAATTCAACCATCCCTTATCTTGGCCCATAATGTCAATGCTTCCCTAATTGTTAAGTTATCTGACGGAAAAATTAAAAAGGAAAATTTTCATATACACACCATTAAAGATTGAAAACCTAACTGACGGAAATCATTAAAAATATTGAAATACAGTTTTACCCTTGATATTAAAAATTGAAAAATTAAAAAAATATGTTGAATGACTAATTTGCCTTTCTAATTCTAATACATTCTAATTCCAATCTGATTCTAAAAATTACAGTTTTATCCGATAGATTCTAATTCCAATCTGACGGTTTCAAAAATTTGACTTCTAAAATTATATTGGAGACGAAGAAGAAGATCGGAAACTCTAGATTTTACCGGAATTTCAGGGGAAAACAAGAGAAGAAACGTAACAAACACAAGTTCCATTAGCAGCGCTCCGAGCCCTACGGAGTGCCTACCTACCTATATTATGTATTTGGTTTGCACATCCTCCTTTAAAAAATGAATACAACAACAAGGGAAAAAAGAAAAGGAAAAGCAAACCCAATATACATACAGTATTTGCTAGCACATCCCATCCGCGGGGGCGAAGAGGTGAAGAGGTGAAGAGACTCCTCCCTCCCTTCTCCGACCAAAAAAATATTCTTCCTTGTTTCTTTCACTCTTATTTGTTTCTTTCCACGAATCCGTTCCATTTTGGGTCTTCCGGTCAAACTTTCACATCACTGACTCACCTTTTTCTTTGGTCCTCTCACTTTCTCTTTTCCTCCCTCACGAAAATGTCCCAAACCCAGTCCCCCCGCCCCCCACCCCATAACAGGATCGATCATACTCTCTCTCTCTCTCTCTCTCTCTCTCTCTCTCTCTCTCTCTCTCTCTTGTGTTTATGTGTGTGATTAATTGTGGAATTTTTTTAAGTGAAATTAATTGTGGATGAAGCGACCAAATTCATTTCACAGGAGGTGGATTTTTTGTCCTGACTCTACAACTACAAGGAGATGACTCTACAACTACAAGGAGAATATCACCTTGATCAGATCAGAATGGAGAAATTTTAGTACAATATTTTAATCAGGTCAGTATTTCTTAATGGCTTCCACTGAAGACCTTATTCTCTCTCTCTCGCTTATTTCGCTTATTTTTCTTTTGTAACCCATGACGGAATAATCCGAAACCCAGGATCAGACCTACTACCACCAGTGCTGATATTATGAAGATGAAGATCTTCGTTGCTTTTCCCACGTAGCACATCTTTCAGATTTTCTTCCTTCAAGAAGGAAACAAAAAATTGGGTAATTTCAGGTTTGGGGAGAGGGTAAGGGGAAAAGGCCTGTCATGATATGAGGATACAAGTAAGAGAGAGAAGTAGGAGGAGGAGAAGAAGTCTGCATTTTGGTCTTTCTAAGTGTTGAAGCTTGCAGAGTTAAAGGAAAAAAAGGATAAGAAATGGGGTTGGTGAATATGAGTCTCATGAACCGAATTAAGAAAAACGCAGAGAAGAGGAACGAGGACGATGGTCTTATGGGCTTTTAAGGGTATTCTAGGATAAGAAATGGGGTTGGTGAATCTGAGTCACATGGGTCTTAAGGGTATAATGATTTTTTAACAAATCTAAAAGGGTATTATCGTCAATTTAAAAGTTCAAACATCCGACGTAAACAATCGGATTCTTTTAATGGAGGGGACTTCTATGATTATCAAGGGTAAAACTTGATTTTTTTAATTTTAATTTTGCATGGTTGGTCCGGTCGCAAGAGGTCGCTGCGTGTGGTTCCAACGAGCTTCAAGCGGTTTGGCCAGAACTGCACAGTCGGGCTTCAAATTGTTTCCATTAGTACTGTTGCCGTTTTCAACAGCAGAGACCGATTTCTTGACAATTGACGGACCACACCCGGGATTCAGATCTATTCTCCTCGGATGAGGAACGGAACTCCGAAAACAAACACAAATCGTTGCTGTGAAGAAGTGAGCTACCGATTGGAAGAAATCAAACCATATGAGTTTGAGAGAGATATGCCACCGGATTGTTGTTCTTCTTCTTTAGTGTTGCTTGGTGTGAGAATTGTTCTGAAGAGCTTTGTTGCCGTGGGATGGACTGTTGCGTTGAGAACATCGATATTGATAAAATCGTGGCCAAGCATCTGTGAAAGTTATAACAATAGATCTGTTCAGGTTGTCCTGGCGAATTGACGCCTAAATAAATTCAGACAATCGTGGCCGATTATACCATACAAAAAGGTTGGAACAGATCCAGCTAAAAATAACTCGATCAAATATCTTTCCGAACAAATAATGTTGAAACCAAAACAAATCCGGAGAATAAACAAGACCGGAGTCGATGAAAAAAATTCATTGCAATCGATTGGATTCGCAAATGAAATTGCACTGGTCGATCGGAACGACTGAATCTGATCAAAATCGATGAACTGGACTATGCTTAGACTGATAGGAATAGACAAACTGAGCGACCTCCCGAGTTCACCATATCAGACGGATCCAAACATATACTAAATTACTCCATTCAAATAGGTGAGGAGTTTACGCTTGAATTTATGCGAGAACTGGTGAATCATCCAAGGCACTTCGTTCCGAGTACTGGTGGTGATTTGATCAGTGCAACAGGCTATATGGATCTCAAAGGCATTCTGGGCAAAAAAAGGAGTGCTGCCTTCTTGCAAGACGGAGTTTGGTCTATGGTCTATATCGCTGAAAAAGATCCGTCTCTAGTCTGTCCAGTCGTTCAATTGTCCAATTGTGTTTGGATGGATTGAAATTCACAAGACGCGTCCCCCAATGTGTTGGTATGGACATCCTTTGATTTCAGTCCATCCGTTCACTGCTGGACGAAATGGACGGACTGGACGGACTGAAATATCAATCCCTCATAAAAAAGGTTCCGTCTGAATGACTCAGGTTTGATATTGTAAGAATATTAGTGTGGGCTAAATTAATTATACGGTTAGTTGGTTCAGTGGGAGTCTGGTTACAGGTAGACCAGTTTAAGTATGATTAGAGATGGACCAACCTGGTCCACTGTGGGACTGGTCCAGGGTTGGGGTGGTATTATATATACCAATGGTTAGGGTCCCGCAGCCACGGTTATTCTTCTCCTGTTCCCATACGCAGAGAGAGTTCAAGGGATCCCCGGAAGGCTGTGGAAGACTCAAACCCAAGTGTACTACAGAGGAACGTCGGAAAACAATCTTCAACGTACAGGTATGAGATTTATATTGTTTACTATGTTTTCCCATTGTGTTCTAGATATTAAGTGGATTTCAGGGTTGATCGAAACCCTAATGGGTTTACTGGAAAACCCAAAAGAGATCTTAGTTTTCCTACAAGTGGTATCAGAGCCTCCCACACAGATCTAGGATCGATGGGTAAACACTCTAGAGATTGTAGGTTGAATAGATTGAGAAAAAGGAGAGATTTTTTCTCTCAAATTCTTCATATCAAACTGTCTGGAATTTAGACCTTCAAAAAATTTTTTTATGACCATGAAAATAAAACAAAACTACATAGGATTGTAGATCTCAGAGAGACGGAGCCGACGACATAAGGTAGGTCATCGGAGATGGTCGGACGCGCCCCCACGCGCCCTCTGAAAACGCGTGAGTTCCACGCGCCAGCGGCCATTAAAAAAAAAAAAAAAAAAAAAAAAAAAAAAAAGTTGACGTCATGGTTGAGTCGACTCGGAAACCATAGCGGGTTTGACCGAGTCGACTCAACAATGGGCGGCGGGTCACACGTGCTCCTCACATGTTCGACCCGATCGCCCAGTCAACGACCCGAAACCTGTTTGCCCTGACCCGAACAAATGACCCGTTGACCCGGATACATACCCGAAACTTTTGAACCGAGAACCGATTGGGTGGGCCGGTTAGCCCGGTGGTTGAACCCATGGTCAGTTCACGGTTTAGCCATGGTTCAGATCGTACCAAACCGTTGGGTCGGTTTGGACCAATCTATTTCCAAAAAAAAAAAAAAAAAAAAAAAGGTTTCTGATTGGGGTTCGGTCTGCCCTAGCCGAATCCGGGCAGACCGAACCGAACCCACCTAAACCGGCGGAACCGGTTCGGGATGCAAGAAAGCATTACCGACTTTGATCGGCGATTGTGGGAGCTAGGAGCGTCGGATTTTGACGCGTTTTTTTTCGTGTGTTCGTATTTTTGTGCTCTACAGTTTGGTACATAGTTTGACATAGTTTGGTGATTTGGGGAATATAGTTTTGACTAAAAAGTGTGTCCCAAATTAGTTCGGTTTGCAGTTTTTCTGCTTGTTTGTCAGCTATTTTGTATCAAATGTTTGTAGAATATTATATGTGCATGAAGTTTTTGTTTGTTGACCCACATGGTACTGCAAAGTAGGGTTTGGAATATCATTGTGGAATTAGGTCGATCCCACCAAAGTGGTACACTTAGTTTCATCATGATGTCTTCAAATTCAAAGTTGAATGTATTTGTAAATGCTTATGTAAAGGCGATGTACACCCAAAAGTGACATCGTCAAGTGTTGTTCAAATGAGGGTTTGAGGGTGTCATGTGAAGATTGGGTGGATTCCACCAAAGTGGTATACTCAGTTCTAGCATGGCATTCTCAAATCCCAAGTTTATGCATTTACATATACAATAAAATGATACATTATACACTGTTCTCCTAAGTGTGAAAAGCAGCTAAGAAAGACAATGTTAGCCCAAAGGTGGCATTGTCAAAGACTAAAGGTATATTCATGCACATGATTTGAAGGGGTTTTGATTTTAGGGATCTCATTAGCCCAAAGGTGATGGGATTCCAAGAGTCATTATTCTTTCTTGAGTCTTGCAAAGAAACTGAGAAGACCACTGCATGTTTATCCCAAAGGAGAATGTGTAGTTGGTTAACTCTTGAAAAATGGTACATATACTTGCATGAATGGTTGATATGGTTAGTGCAAGTAAATGATATGTGTATCAATATTCTATTGTTTGAGATGTATTTATATGAGTTCTGTATAATTCATTTGTTGCTTGATATTTTGTTTGAACTCATATGATGATGATGGTGTGTATCGTACAGGATGTCTTTCCCTGTGACTATGCCAGGTGGTATGGTAGTTTTTATTCCTACTTTGTCCGGAATGAGTTTTAAAAGATGGTATGAACAGGTTAGAAGTGAGTCTAGGCATGGTTGACTTAGACATAGCGCTTTAGAGGATAAACCTACTGCCATTACTGATTTCAGTACCCCTGATGAGAAGCATAAAATGGAAAAGTGGATGAGTGCAAATAAAAAGTCTATGCTGCTCATGAGGCAGGCCATTCCTGAAACTATGCGTGATGGTGTTCAAGCAAAGGAAACGGCTAAAGAATATTTAAAAGAGATTAAAGGGAAGTTTGAGCTTTCTGATAGAGGACAAAGAAACACCTTAATGAGCAAGCTTACCAATGCAAAGTATAATGGTAATGGAAGTATCGAGAGATCATTTCATGGAGCTTTCATCTGTTCTTGAAAAGATCAAAGCCATGTGAATTAACCTTGACAATGAGTTCGTGATTCATTGTGCAAGTTATCTTCTTTACTCAAGAATATTGTCGATTCAAGTAGCCTATAATACTCAAGAAGAAGAATGGGATATGAACAAGTTAATTTCTGTTTGCACTAAAGAAGAACAGACGAAGAAAAGGTTGAAAGTGTCAATATCACAGGTCATTATTCTAGAGAACATAAGGGTAAAGGAAAAGTTGGGGTAGGACCTCATAGAAAGGATAAACACTCCTTCAGGAAAGGAAAACCTTATGATAGAGATATGAGTGATGTTGAATGTTTCTGGTGCCATAAAAAGGGGCATTTGAAGAGAGAATGCAAAGCAAGAGAAGCTTGGTTGGAGAAGAAGAAGAAAGGAACTAAGACATCAGAGAAAGAAGATGCCAAGTGATGATGTCGTTTAATAAAGTTGAATCCATAGGTTTAGTTAGTTTTCTTTATTATTATCAGTTGTCTTTAAGTTGTTTTGGATATTTGTTTAATGTCTTACTTTTCAGTTAATTATTTATTTGAAAGATTTCATTTAGACATTTTTGAGAAGACTAAATTTCATATTAAATTTAAATGAAAAAATATCTTTAATAATTTGATTATTCTCTTGAATTCTGAAATAATTGTGGGAATTTTTAGATTCTCTTAGTCAGTGGGAGTTCTTTTGATCTGCTTGACTAGTGGGAGATCAGGTATTTGTTATTTCTTAAACATTTATTTTATTGCTTCTATGCATTCATTCACAAGACATGTCAAAGTTGTAAGGTGGTATTTAGCCAAAGAAGGCGGTAAGCCAAAGTGTGGTGTTAGTCCAAGCTGGAGGCGTTTTGCCTATAAGTTAGATAATATCAAAGTGCGTTGACCTATAAGGATTTTAAGGTAACGGGATCGTAGTTTGTCGATCATTGGACTCATTTTCATCTCAAAGTGATTTATGTCATTAAGTGGACCTTTGTATGTGACTGACGGAAGGGAGTACACTATTTGTGTTGGAGTACTTTTCGCTGTTGTTCGACATTGGTAAGCTTGGTGACTGAATCAAAGTGGTCGGATTTGTGTAATTAGATTTCATGGCCACATTGAATCAACGGTGACTTTATAATTAATGTAGCCCAAGTGGGAGAATGTAAGAATATTAGTGTGGGCTAATTTAATTATACGGTTAGTTGGTTCGTGGGAGTCTGGTTACTGGTAGACCAGTTTAAGTATGATTAGAGATGGACCAATCCCGGTCCACTTTGGGGCCGCCCAGGTTGGGGTGGTATTATATATACCAATGGTTAGGTCCCCGAGCCACGGTTATTCTTCTCCTCGTTCCCATATGCAAGAGAGGTTCAAGGGATCCCCGAAGGTCGTGGAAGACTCAAACTCAAGTGTACTCTACAGGTTCCCATACGCAAAGAGAGTTCAAGGGATCCCAGAAGGTCTGTGGAAGACTCAAACCCAAGTGTACTACATGAGGGAACGGCGGAAAACAATCTTCAACGTACAGGTATGAGATTTATATTGTTTACTGTGTTTTTCCATTGTGTTCTAGATATTGCGTGGATTTCAGGGTTGATAGAAACCCTAATGGGTTTACTGGGAAACCAAAAGAGATCTTAGTTT